>CM026551.1:36996769-37123216 GCA_015143295.1 Tetracentron sinense
CGTGGTTGTCATTACAACAAACGTTAGGCATATTTTTGAGTGTTAGGGTGGGAGTGTGTACCCGAGGAGAGAACGGGGTTTTTTCTCCTAGCGGATCAAGTGGAGAAGATCAAGGGTTTGAAACCTAGAGCATCCCAAAAGCTTGCGATCTCGTCAGATTTACGGATCGTGATAGCACACTGAGGGGGCACGTTTTCCAATGGCTATCTGGCGAGACGTCTCTTCCATGGTATTGTTCAAGGGTTTTCGTCCCCCTATCAAGGTAGTTCACCCCCTAGAGAGCGGTTAAGGTAGTGATAACCCTAGGTTTTCCTTTAAGCCAGCTTGTGTGCCCCCCTTGATTTGTATAAATAGTTCCCTTTCTTTAATTTCAATGTTTATAAAATGCCTACTGACAAACAAGAGGACATTAACCCCCCCCATGGGTGGGAGTATGGTGATTGGGATGGTAAGAGGTGCTTGGATGCCATGTAGAGGTGGATAAATTATTGTGTGATGATAAATAAGGGGGGTAAGTGGCAAAGTATCCCATAAGTGCACATACACTTACATGTTTGATGAAAATGCGTGATTGTTAAACCATGACAAAGTTGTAAGGTTTGTCTATAAACAAGTATTGCATATCACATATTGATTGAAATGCATGAAATGAGGACTAATAAGACAACAAGAAAAAGATGATTTAGGATTTTCTCTCCCAATTGGGAAACTTGAATTGAAATGTTATACATGTCCACGGAAAAACTCACAGGCTCTATTGGATTATAGTACATGACTATATTGATGTTATCATATATCCACCAGGATATCACCAATGTTAGCATGCATGAATATGCTAAACTATAGTTTCCAAACTGCTTCCACACACAGCACGGAATGTGAATGAACCTAAGGTTTTAAATGTGCATAAGAAGTGAATCGAGAGCTACAGGTAAAGCTATGAAAAAGAGTAAGTGGGGACCTTCCCATGCATAAGGTGATAAATGAACTTTATGGTAATATGGTCAAGGAGGTTGTATGCCATGAGGTTAAGGGTTGCTAACCTCCTGACCATTAAGTAAGTAAAAGTATTGGGATCTGTCAAGGAGGCTCGGTTTTTGGCTGGTCAGCCCATGGGATGTCGGGTGCTAGCACTTCTGGGCTCATAAGAAAAATATGTGGATTACTTTAAGGGGGTTGGTCAGCCCAGGATTAGGCTTGCGGGTTGCTAGACGTTTCTTGGCTCATAAGAAATATGTACTGTCAAGGATTCGGTTGGTATAGCCCAGGATTCCTTATGCCGGTGTTCTATACCTCTGGCTTCATAAAAGGTATTGTACCGTCAAGGAGTTTGGTTTTAATAGCCAGGAGTTATGCCGGGTGCTAACCTTGGTCATGTAAGAAGGTATTGTTATTTTCCATGGTAGGCTGTGTAGCCCAGGCGATTGTGCGGGCTGCTTAGTCCTGGCTCATTAAGCAAAGTCATGGTTGACGTCAAGGGGGATGGGTATGCCCAAGGGCAGTGTTGAGGGTGCTAACCCCATGTCCTAAACGGAGAAATATATTGTACTGCAACGGGAGTTGGTAGCCCCAGGTGATATGCGGCGTGCTAACCTCGGGTCTCATAAGGAATAGATTGAATTGTCGAGGAGGTTCGGATGAACCCCTGGCTCATTACGGAAAAACGTAAGGAAGTGTCGTAAAGGGGTCGTTGGGTAGAGTAAGTAGTTGCTGGGGGTGCTACCCCTGGCTCAAAGAAAGCTATGAAACTATCAGGAGGTTGGTGAGCCCAGGGATGTGGGGTTGCTAGTAAACCCTCTGGGCCATCGAGCCAGACAAAGTAACGAATGTCAAGGGAGGTCGAGGAACCTCGGCCATAAGAAATATGGAAAGGAAAATCTCATAAAGGACTCACAGATTCACTTGGAACAATATGGTTGGGACTTCATGAAAATTATGACCTTTGGGTAATGTTTATGATAGTGCTTTAAAAACTTATGAGTGTACTATGATCCATCACGTAGAGTGTGTTACTAGTTAATTACTATGGTAGTAGGAGCTTGTACCCCGCTGAGTTATTCAATGCTCAGACGTTACTTTTAGTCGGGCAGGACCAAATAATGATTGTATGCAGTTATGGGTCCGTGGATATCGGAGGTTATCAGAGGGAGAGTAGGATGCTGGTTGGGAATGTCATCCAGACATTGGGGGGATGTTGCGATGTATGTGGTTATAGCTTTATGGTTTGAAGGTTGTTAGGTGACGAGAGGACAGTGTATTTGGGATTCTACTCTTGGGGTGGGAATTTTTGTCATGTAGGCTTGAATTGTAATTTCACAAGCATTTGATTAGGCATTCTTCGTGATTAGTTATTTTTATTCAGTCGTTCGTTTATGGTAAACCACTTGGAAAGTTACCTTTTCTGTTAAAGGAAAAATTGTAGTTCACGGGGTTTAGCTTGCCTTGTATGCTCTGCAGGTCGGTGTCGTGGGTAGGTAACGAGTCAAATATCGCCTAACTCCTCAGGGGGTGTTTCGGGCGTTACCTGTTCACATAAGTACGGGATAATTTCAGGGACGAAATTCTTTTAAAGGGCGGAGGACTGAGACCCGAATCTTTTTGGTCTTATTACAAGTATTAGCAGTATTATTAGTGCCTTGTGATGTTTAATATTTAGTCCCGTATTAGTATTAATGGCATAGTGTGACTTTCGGCTTTAGGTCAAACTTGTCAGCGGGATGGGATGTATAACACACCCTAAACTTAAGAAGCTCTAGTTTTAGACCGTTTTATTCAGAAGTGATATGATTCGAAACACTTAGAAAGGTCCTGGAACCCCTCTTCGATGTTCATGTTTAAGTTTTGTCATATTATTCAGTCAAGCCTAAGTTCAAAAAGGCGGGTTTCAATGTTTTGGTCTGATGGAATTTGCAGATTCAGTCAACAATTTGGGGACTTTTTGGTCTCATAATTGAAAGGAAATTGGAAATTCTAAAAATGTACCAGGAAATGTTCCTTTTTCAAAAGGGACGTCATCAACAGCTATTAGTTGAGAGTCGTTGCGAATCCGCTACGAGAACGAAGCAAAAAGTATGGCCAAAATAATATAATGGGTCAGACATCTTGCAGCAAACGGCACCGATCGCTAGTGGATCGCCTCGGCACTAAAACGATTGCTTTCGGTCAGAATAGTAGTGAGTTCGATTACTGGTCCAGAAAATCCCACATTCGATCGTATCTATAGACTGGTTCAAACATTTTGTATGGTGAAAATAATTTCCAGACTATGTGTGTTGTTTTTGATGACGACGAGCTCTCGTGTCAAGAGCACGGTCGATCGGTAGGCCGACCGATCGCTCGGTCATAACAACCGGATCGCTCGGTTTTCGTTGTTTTTGTCAGAATTTTAGTAAGGCTTTTGGGTCTTTTGGTTCTCAGACCTTGGGGCTATAAATAGGGATCTATTTCGAGTGGTATTAGAAACTCTACCTGATTTCTAAAATAATTTGGCCAAGAAGGGAGAGAAAACCTAGGTTTTGGGAGGAAGATGCTTGTGACGAAGAAGGAGATGTTGGATTATTGCTTTTTTTATTTTTTTAAGGAGATGCTTGGAAAGACGGCCCAATACCTCGGGAGCCATTTTGAATCCAAGGGAAGGATTCCTAAGTGTCGATATCTATTTCCCTAATCATACTCTATTTAATGTTGTGTGTAAACATGTAATATGTGGGGGATTAGGAATGTAAACCCGAGCAAATGCCATTTCCCAAATTTTTACTGAAGGACAGCTAATTATGGATGGAATTATGGATGGGAAATGGGTTGAAGGTGGAAATAGAATGTATGAAGGATGAGAAATTGTAGGAGGGAATGGGATTAGCATGTGTGTGGATGTGCGATGTATTTGGATTGTATAGAATGGTTTTATGGCTTGATGGAAGTTGGAAATGTAGGAAGGGCAATGGATTCATAATTGGGTACTCACGGTGTTGTGAAAATGCTTGAGAGCGATAAATGCTATATACTTCCTTATGAAATGGTTGTAAATTGATTATGAATTGTGCTATTATATGATGATAAGAGATGTAATGTGAATGGGTTGATAAGTATATTTAAATTACTTGCATTGGAGATGATTGATTAGTCGGGTAAGGTTTTAAGACTTAGAGGAAAATGTCTCTCAAACCAGGAATTCTCTAACGATTTGGTATGGGTAGTATAGTGGATTTCCTATGGTGGGAGATCGGAATCTAAGCAAATTACCAATCGAATGTTAACTTTTGACACTTAATGCACTATGCCACGTTGTTGTTAAGATAGAGTTCTCACAAGTCACACATGGGACCTACCAAGAATGAGCATGTGGCCCTAAGTATGGACATGCTGAATAAGATAAGCTATGACATGGTCTGACTGGCCAAGAACTGTGCATGTCAACCATTTGATTTCTTAGCCATGGTCCGTATCCACCAAGATTACGGCACGCCAATAGTGCAATGTATGATTTTCTGAGACATGGCGTCCGTACCGCAACAGAACGGCATGTACATTATATTTGGATCGATCTGACTAATTGCATACGCATTTAAGAATCTTCACACAGCACTCGTGGTTCACTAAGCTAAGCACCAACATCTTATAAGTGTATTGGTCTTCTAAGGTCTCTACAGATATCACAAGTACATGAGGCAAAGGTGATGATATATGTATATGCGCACACGTTCCATACTCTGAGTAGGTATTATGTTATTGCGATATGTTTTTAACTAAGAATCAGTTATATTATTATGTTGGTTGGATTTTATAGACACTGAGTTACCTTTGTCTCAGTCGGACTCTTTGTCTTGGCATGTTTAGAGCAGGAGTCACGGCGGAGCCGTGGATGGGACCGATTTCTAGCGAAGAAGGTGGGGAAGGTGGCCTTCCGAAGAAGACAACTAGAGGTTGGGGTTGGATACAAGCGTATTTAGTTTAGATGTGTTGTTTGGAGTGTGTGTGGTGTGTTATGTCATAGATGCCTTTTAAGATAATGTTGATCATATTTGATTACTTTAAAGTTGGGTTTGGACGACCTATTTGGTTGTTCATTGTGACCTGGATTTTCTCATTATGTTAGGAGATGAAACGTTGTAAGGATGGTCTGCGGCTTTGATGTGAATATGCGGAATTTTATTACTCTCATTTTGGCGACTCGTGTAGTAAGATTGTATGCATGAGATTTTATGAGGCAGTTAAGGAAATGTCGTGATTCTAAAGTCCTATTTTAGACTTGTTGTAGGGATTTTCGGGGTCATTATAGTGGTGCTTGGGCAATGGTGAAGGATACAGATCGAAAGGATAAAGGGATTCACCCGATAGGTATTGCAGTGTCTATTTATATCATGTGAGGGAATAGAGAAGAGAAAACAGACTATGACAAATTCCTGAATCGCACCATACCATTAGGAGACTGAAACTGCTATTAATGATCGTGCTTCATTAATCTTGGTTAGTGCAGTAAATTCTTTATACATGACATGGTCATCAAACACTTGCTATTTACATATTGATTAGCATGTCAGTCATGTTTTTATTGTTCCCAGTTTCTGAGCATTCTTACACTTCATAGACAATGAGGATTTAGTGAACAATTCATATATGCAATTTATTCAATGTACTGAATTTATCCGCAACAACATGTGAGATTAGAAGGAACAGGAACATATGTGGCATTGGTTGATAAAACTACCCAAGGGGGGAAAACCTTTTATATAATTCCATAATCTTAAGGGTAATTTTTTTCATACAAGCATGCTTTCGTCAAACACATGAGCCAACAGTTTCCTAGCCATTTATTTAATGATTTTGACTTGGTGTCGAGGGTAACACATTGTTGGGGGTTGTGTGCAAACACCTTGCATTCAACATTTCTTTAAGCCCTTAATTTCATATTCATTAGTATTAAGTTGCAAGTCCAGAAACCGCAGTTCTTCAAAAACATTGAGTGTGTTGTATTTACGCGTTGTACATAGACCATCACAATTTAAGCACTATCACATGGATCCAATCGCCTCACATCCAATATACATCCATACATTCCATCCAATCTTCCATTCTTTAATTTATCTTGTTATAGATTTACGTGAATGTATTAATGAAAGGTAAGCATTAGGTTAACATGCTCAATCATAATCAATCCGAAAGAAAATGTAGGTTAAAAAAATACTAAGTTAGTTAGTAAGGGTATACTAACCTTACAGATCAAAAAGTGCTTGATCTTTGAAGAAAAACCCCTTGATTTTGGAAAACCTCTAACTTGATAGAGGGATTGACTCTCACTTGTCAAAGAAATGCTCCAGTCGTGAGGAAGAAGACACCACATTGAGGCAGGAAGATCCTTGCGTGATGCTTGGGGAAGATCCTTGATCTTGATTCTCCTTCTTGGTCTGATCAAAAAATCCTCCTTTGGATTCTCCCTTCTCCTTTCGTTTCTCTCTATTTTCCTTTATAGGTTTTTTAGGGTAAGCAAAAAACCCCATTGGGCCCCCCTCCCTTATTTATAGGTAAAGGGGATAACAAACCCTCATTTCTGTGGCCCTTAAAAAAAACCCAAACTCACGTGCTGATGATCGATTGTTAGTGGGGCGGTCGATCATCCACGTTCCCTAAGATATCCAGATTTCTGGGCTCCTGATGATCGATAGTCGTTTGGGGACGGATCGATCGTTCCCAAATCCTGAGAGGTTGTCCGGATTTTGAATTTTCGTTATTTCGGCCATAACTTTTGACCTCGCTCGTCGGGGATTTTGACCGATTTCAACTGTGTTTTGATGCATCTTTCAAAGGAGGAACAACTTTGGCAATTTTTAAAAAAAATCTCTACTTTTTGTTTTTTATTACCAAAAGAATGGCGTCCTAACTCAAATGATTATGCAAATGGTTTCTTCCACCTATTTTGGCAACAGATTCAATTTCGGAAATCGAAAATTGGACTTAACCCTGACTCAAATATAAGAAAAGTGATCAACATGGAACCCCGAAAGGCGTTCCACATACTTGTCCGAAAAAGTCAAGAATTACGTCAATTTCCGATCAGGGGGGGACCAATAACTCCAACTTTCTTAAACGTGTGCTAATGGCGAAGGCATTCCCATTCTGGCACTGCACAGAGTGCTACGCTTCGACTTTCCGCCGGTGAGCAACCTGTGTATAACTCTAAGCGCGGCTCTAAGGGAAATCCCTAAAGGGATCAGAATGATCCATAAATTCAAGAGATAACGCTATTCTAGGGGGGTTAATACAAGGCGGTGGCCATATACATCATTAGTCCGGTGTGCCTCCACCAAGATGACAGTCCATAAACCCAAGTATCATTGATAAACCCTTTCCACTGATGGACATCATTCATATGAGCTATCGCTCTCCACCCCCCAGCCTTCAGCACTATTCCACTCCAAGTCGTCGCAACATACCTCACCTGATCAAGATTGGAATGGCCGTCTTCGTTAGTTGAGTTTAGGACTTGGCAGCGTCTCCGGAGGCGGTTTGTAACTTAGTTCACCATTTGAGGGTTATTTTAGTACAGACAGAAACGACTGATACGCGTATTATTGTACTCTTCGTGTTTGAGAATCAAAACCCTCTCCACAGCCTTGAGGCCATGGACCCCCGAACTCGCATTACTCCAAGCCCAAACTATAAATAAAGACGTGGGGGCCACGCCTTTGGCCCTTCCGAATACTTCCCCCCAGGCCATAGTCCCTCAGATGCCATGAACAGGGCTTTGACGATGAAACCACATACTCATAATGCGGATTGTGAGGGGAATAAGACCGGGGCGCAGACTTCAAAATATCATCTACAAAAAGTAATGCCGTTTGCGTTAGCTTGTGTGAGAGATAGAATACGACAATCAATGGAGCGTCTTGGGTATCCTAACATTGTGCTGTTGTAGTATGTCCTATAATCTTTTTTATGTTCTTTTTCCAGCGAACCCCTCCATTTCGACTTAGCACCTTCTGTGTCGGTCCAGGGTCCCCGAGGAACAAAGCCGTAGCTTCCACCTTTGACGTTAAAACACGGGAACGTACTGTCTGAAAAACCATGCCACAAAGGGTCTCTATTCCGATTAAGCCAGAGTCGTATTAGTATCGTCATTGATTTTGGTCAATGTTCTGAGAAATCCTCCCGCAATACCGATGAAGTTTGACGGAAGTATGTAGGCTTTCCATCTGGCTAGGTTGCCTGGGTTTATTAGGCTGTTTACACGACAATTTTCAGATTACAAGATCCAATTTCTTCAACCAAGAGGAGAAAATCTCTTCCAAGTAACATCAGTCATGACCCTGTACGTTCCATACCATGTCCTTTGAAGTAACTCACATTTCCCTCTTAACTTTCCCTGTTAGTTGTTCGAAGCCAGGTCTTGCGACATGAGCATTATATTACCACAAGTTTCGTCCCTTGGCAAAGTTAGGGCTGGACTATCACTCCTCAGATATTAATTTTGGCAAAAACTAAGTGACACACTCGGAGAAGCAACTAACCTTCGCTAATGATTTTGTAGAAAAACATTGCATAAGATGGTATTAGGCACCCAAAACGTCTTAATAAAGAAACCAGTTCCAACTTTAGCTATCAAACATAGCATCGGTCAACATTTATCACTGATCGTCTTGAGGGAAACCACTATCGAAAGACAGATGATAGAATTTGTCCGTAAACTACCAGTATTTCTGTAATAATGTCCCAGCAAGGTGTGGGAGGACATACCCGAAATAGCCATCCGGCTCTAGGTGTGTTTGTGCACTAGAATTCATTCATGCATACATCACTTGAAAAACAACCTTTGGATTTCATTCCATTTCGGGAATTTTGCAAAAAAAAAAATAAACAAGCTTAACATCCTCCTATCTGGAACTAGTGCAGGGACGACTCTCCTAAACCCCCCATGCACGTAGAACTATCCCCCCCCTGAAACTCCCTCGGAGTAGTGTTAAAAGCTTTTCGCGCTATTGTTTGGACCCATGTAGATTAAGAATTTTTAACAAGCCTCACTTGCCTCTTCTCCTTCCTTCTTGAGGTCCAACAAGTTCTCATTCATTAACCCTCTGACAATAGTGCTCTTGCATCAGTTCCCTTACGATTTATTGTGCATAACACTGCATGGAAAAACTTTTGTGCTTTTGTCGCCTTCTTTTAACCAATGCTCTCGAGATTTTTTGGTTTTTCTAGAAAATCTCTTCAAGATCTAAATATTTTTTCAGATCAGATTTTGCACGACATTAATCCATGTAACCCTCTTCAGTCCAATTGATTTTCATTTTGTTCTCCAGCTCTTTCACTTTACTTTCACAAGCTCTCAGATTAACAAAAATATTTCCAATATTGTTCTTATTCCAAACAGATAATTCGACTTTAAGGGATTTTAACTTCAAGAAAAAGGAAATAATAGGGTTACATGGTTTTACTGATTTCCAATTCTCCTTTACAATATTCAGGAAGCCTGCATCTTTGATCCACATATTTTGGAATTTGAACGAAGAAGGAGCTCCTCTCAATTTGATAGCAACTTCGATAAAAAGAGCAGTGTGATCCAAGGGGCTTCTAAGAAGATGGGTAATAGTAGTCTGAATAAACACATCTTGCCAAGCTGAGTTAAAAAGCACTCTATCCAGCCTTGCCTATATACAGTGTACTCTTACATGATCATTGCACCACATAAAGTGGTTTTCTATAAAAATCTCCATCAATCAAACCACACTGGGTAATCATATCATTGAATTCATCAATCGCATTTAACGCAAGACTTCTTCCCCTTTTTTTTCCTCAGCATTACGAATTACGTTAAAATCTCCGCCTATGATCTAAGGAGTAGAAATATTTGAACTAATAATTTTTAATTCCTCCCATAATTCCCTCCTTTCCAATCTATCACAAGAAGCATAAAAAAAAGAGAACCTCACCGGATTCGAACCTCTCTCCGAAAGGACAAACGAAATACTCTGGGTAGATCTCTAGATAGACATAACTATAATTTCATCCTTCCAGAACACCCAAATTCTACTAAGATCTCCATTATTCTCATTATGGTTTTGAATCCCAACTCTTTGCCACATTTATCTCAAAATTTTAAATTTTTCTTCGGGTTTAGGAGGGCTACTAAAGAAATCTTCCTCTCCGCTATAACTGATTTCAATCGATCTCCTGCAGGAATTAGAGTTGACCCGCTCCTCGAATGTTCCAAATGATTGCACTAAACATAATGAGATGATTGAGGATTAGCTTGAAGCCCTGCTCTGGTCTTCGATCTTGTTACTCTCCTCCTTGATATTATATTGATATCTTCTATCTCACTACGCGAATGACTAACCAGAGGAATTCATACCTTGCAACTATGTATGAATTCCTCCATATTCGGAACCAATGTACCTCTACCTATCTTGATTTCTAACTAGCTCCCATCATCTTTTATAATCTTAAGCTTTGATACTTCTTCCTTAGATTAGCATTTAATCCTTGGTTTAGCAAATTGAATAGTAGCACCCCTAAACTTTTGAACATGTCTTGGAATGCGTGTCAAGGCACGATGCATTGTAACCCCCAATTTTCATGAAATGAGAAATTAAAACCTTTGGGAATTTCCATGAGTAGTATAAAGAAATTAAATAAAATAATTAACAATATGCCATAGCCTTAAAAGGGTCCTAGTCATGTCTAGAAAGGGTTAGAATGGAAGTGGGATAAGTCCAAGTAGTGGATTAAGTGGAAAATGGGCTAAGTGTCAAAAATTGCATAGCACCGATCGCTCGGTCCAAAGTAGCGATCGATTGGTCCACAATCGATCAATCGGTACTTGTCGACTGGTTAAATTTTTTGTATGGAGAAAAATTCCAGAGAGGGTGTTTTCAACCGAATGCTCGGTCAAAAACACCGGTCGCTCGGTAGGCGACCGATCACTCGATCCTGACCACTGACCGCTCGGTCTTTCACGTTTTTGCAGAATTTCATTAAGGGCTTTTTCATCTTTTGGGCATTACACCCTTGCCTATAAGGGCTTGCTCGAGCTTTTGGGTCCTCATTCATCATAATTAGAGTATTTTTAGAGAGAGTGAGAGAGTAGAAAGGGTTTTGAACCCGAGGGCATCATCTTGAAGATAATCAAGGGTTTTGAAGACCCACGATCATCCCTTTAGCTTGGATTTCTCCAATCCAACCTCAAGTTCATGGGGGAGTCCTTTTTCAAAGCTAGGGCAGCGTTTCCAAGGAATTTCTCAAAGGGTTTCTTCCCCAAATCAACCATACTTCAAGCAAGGGGTTTTCCTCCACCATTGGGATTTCAGTCAAGGGTTTCCATCGGAGATCAGGCTTTGATCTCAAGGTTAGTACACCCTACTAATTCCCTTAGCAATAACCTAGGTTTTTCTTTAAAAATGATGATCTTGATAATGTGTTATCCATTCTTCTTGACTTATGCCATTATCCCTAAACTAAACAAGATAAATGGAATGAATGTGTTGTGATGTGGGGGTTGAAGGTTGAGGCGATGGATGCCGTGTGGATGTGATGTGTATAATGGAAAATGGTGGATGAGTATCCTACAAGTAATGAATACACCTTAATGTTTGAATGGAATGCATGCACTAATAAGAGGAAATGAAATGACTATGAAATGTTGCATGTTATGTGTTTGATTAAATGCCTAAATGAGAAGTTCCTCAATAAATGAAGAGTATGAAAACATGAATGTATGTAGTTCCTTTGAATCCATGACCTTGATTAAACGCCATATAGATTATCTAAATTTTCACATGTTTATACCATGAATTCAAATGCTATACTCTATTCTTCATGTCATATGGTTATCATGATTACTACAAGTGCCACAGACACCCACACATG
Source organism: Tetracentron sinense (assembly GCA_015143295.1). Classification (NCBI taxonomy): domain Eukaryota; kingdom Viridiplantae; phylum Streptophyta; class Magnoliopsida; order Trochodendrales; family Trochodendraceae; genus Tetracentron; species Tetracentron sinense. Next base: position 37,008,629 of record CM026551.1, read on the forward strand.
CATGCATGAACCGATATTTTCAAGTATGAGTATTTAAGTGAATTTAGTACATGTCAACGAGGTTGGTAGCCCAGGGAAGTGCGGGTGCTAGCCTCTGGCTCACAAGTAAATGCAATGTCAAGGTGGTTGGTAGCCTAAGTGGAGGGTGCTAGCCTTTGGCTCACAAGTAAAGGAAACAAGTAAATGCAATGTCAAGGAGGTTGGTAGCCCAAGTGGAGGGTGCTAGCCTCTGGCTCACAAGTAAAGGAAACAAGAAAATAAAATGTCAAGGATGTTGGTAGCTCAAGTGAAGGGTGCTAGCCTCTGGTTCACAAGAAAATGGAATGTCGAGGAGGTTGGTAGCCCAGGGATGTGCGGGTGCTAGCCTCTGACTCACAAGTATACAAATCAAGAACAAGTCAAGACCAAGAAAGACATGAGATTCCAAACAAGACAAGGCACGCATGCATGATTTCCATAAGCAAGACCGGAACATGAAACAGGTTTCCAAACATGAGATTTACCAGAGTTTTCGCATTCATGCACGCATGTCAAGATATATATATTGCTTCCTTTTCAATGCTAAATGTCATATGTTGCTAGTGTTGCTTAAATTGATTTTGTGTATTATGGTTATTACTATTGTGCTTTGTTATTGCTATGGCTAGCTAATAGCTTGTACTCGCTGAGTATTCTATACTCAACCGTACTTTTATGTCGGCAGGTGCACGGGTCCCTTTTAACATTTATGCCCCTGGTCCATGGGTGGAGGAGGACTACAGCGAGGAAGAACCATATGAGAAGTCAGTAGTTGAGCCTCAGGCAGAGGCGAGGGACATAGACCATTGGCCCCACGAGGTTGATTATTGAGCGAGAGAGAATTTTGAAGTTTCTCATTTTGTATTTTGATAGGTGGGCATGTCCACCTTTAACTTGATATGTTATGTATATGTTAACTTGGAATACTATTTTGGAGTTATAGAAGAAAATAAAAAGTTAGTTCACGCTTCTGCATACATGTTTAGCTTTTGTACTCTAATTATGAGCATTATTGTATCATGTTTACCATGTTCATTACAGGATGGCTTGACAGGTATGAATAGTCACCTCTAAAGTATCCCTTAACTCCTAGGGGTATTTTGGGGTACGATAGAAGTGGTATCAGAGTTCTAGGCATTAGAGTCCCTAGGGTCACTTTGTATTCGATACCATGATTTAACAAGGCATTAGTTGTTGTGAAAGAGTTGTATTTCAAGTATAGACTAACAAGTTAGTCTTAGTCAAAATAGGTTGAACTTCTATCGAACTTAGAGTCCTAATGCTGGAAACACGGATTGTATGTTATGACATTGTTATGCAAACCATGTGTGCATTATTCTATGCTTGGTGAATATGTATTGAGTGAATTGCGATACTAAATACGTATCCAAGTTAGACTCATGTTGTATTGTCGTTCTCGGGAGAAATCATGAGATGCAATACTCGGGGTCGCGGATACAACACAAGAGGCAATGGAAGTGATGCTCCATCGGGTGATGATCAACCCGACTTTGCCCAAGCTTTCGCTTCAATAGCCGAGAATTTGGCTATGTTAGCAGTGTAGAGCCCCAGAACCCAAGTTCACTGTGCTAGGAATAGTGTTAGTGAATAGTGCCTTGTGTGTGTGAAAAAGCTTAAAGTCTTCCATTTTGCTCTTGGTAGTGTGGTGAGCTAAGTGAAGATTTTAGATGAGTGTATTAAGTCTCAAGAGAGACTATAAAGATACTTTAAATGGGTAAAAGAAAAGCGTATAAAATACCTGAAGTAGTTAACGGGTTGTAAGTGAAGAGTGCTAGTGCACGAGGCATAAAGAGGCTAGGGCTTCTCATGCTTATAGGAGTGAATTCAATGATCACCTAGGTGGGATGAAAACCTATGGGAAATGATTCATGAGGTGTGAGTGGGATGTTGGACCTAAGGAAGAAGAGTGTGAAGCACTCGAATATTCTAAGTGTCAACAAGGGTTATGCCTTAGCATTACCCTTAACTTTAAGAAGCCTTAGTTCAATCACCATTGATTGAAATCAAGTGATTCATCAAGTTTTCGAAATTTATTGGAACCCTTTTTGAGTTTCATGTTTATAATTTTTCATGATTTTGAGTCGGGGTTAGGTTAAAAGTGGGATTTCCAAAATCGGGTCGGCTGCAAATCTAGGCTGTCGCAACCCATTGCAGACCAGTCAACTTTAGGGGCATTTTGGTCCATGAATAAATAATAATTATAATTTTTGTAAAACATGAAATTTGTTCCTCTTCAAAAGAAGAATCCAAAGCAAGTTGAATTGTCAAAATCCAACGAGCGAGTCAAAAGTTATGGCCAAAATACCGAAGCGTGTTTTTGTAGAGCACCGGTCACTACCGATTACTCGGTCCACTATCGGTAGATCGGTCATAAGTACCGATCGATCGGTCCACTACCGGTAGATCGGTAATAAGCACTAATCAATCGGTCCACTACCGGTAGATCGGTCATCTATCGGTCTTTCGCGTTTTGTAGAAATTTTATTAAGGGTTTTTTGGTCTTTTGGCCACTCCACCCTAACTTTTAAGGGTTGGCTCGAGCCAAGGTGTTCATAAACACCCTTAGCAATATTTTGAGAGAGAGGAAGAGAAGCCTAGGGTTTCCAAAGGGGATTTTCCATTCGAGAAGAGTTTGAGCGTGTAGCACCCCGGACTTTTCTATACTTAATGAATACCGTTTTCATAGCTAATTGGCCTTCCTCATAGTCTAATTAATAAATAAGAGAGAAATCGGAAATTCTGAAATGTTAGAAATTTTCATTTTCGAAAGACGAACCCAACGCAAGTTGAATCGTCGAAATCCGACGAGCGAGTCAAAAGATATGGTCAAAACAGTCCAGATCTATAGAGCACCGATCGCTCGGTCCAGTCAGCGATCGATCGGTCCAAAACCGATCGATCGATAGCTATCACACGGTCAAAGATTTTGTATGAGGAAATTTTCCAAAGAGTAGTTTTTTGACCGGTCGCTCGGTCAGAGTACCGATCGCTCGGTCTTCGCGTATTTGCAGAAATTTCAGTAAGGGCTTTTTCGTCTTTTGGGCGTCAAACCCTTACCCATAAGGGCTTGCTCAACCATTTGAACCCTCATTCACTACAGTTAGACAATTAGATAGAAAAGGGAGGAGAAGAAGAGGGTTTTCACCTAGGATTTCCATTGGAGAAGGAATCAAAGGGTTTGACAACCCTAGATCATCCTCAAACTTGGATTGCTTCAAGTTCAAGGCTCGAGCTCGTGGGGGATCTCGTTCTCAAGCTAGGGCAGCATTCTCCAAGGTATTTCAAGAGGGTTTTCTTCTCCAAACCAAGTCTCCCTCAAGAAAAGGTTACTCTTTTCAAGTTGGAGCTCAAATCAAGGTTCCTACCAAGATCAAGCCTTGATCTAAAGTTAGTACACCCTACTAACCTTTCCCTAGCAATAACCTAGGTTTTCTATTATAAATAGTGATTCTTTATATTATGCTTTCCTTCTCTATGCATTGTATTAACTCAACAAATATAAACAAGATAAGGGAAATGGAATGAATGCGTGGATGGGAGATTGGATGTGGCGATTGGATGCCAAATGTGTGATGTATGATATGTGTCGGTTGTGAGTTGGAAACGGAGGATGGGCATTGTACAAATAACAAACTTACCATTGTGTGATTTGATGGAAAATATGCAATTAAAATAAGGAGCTGAACTACTAAGGAACGATGTATGTGATGTGTTTGACGAAATGCCTAAACTATGAAATAATGATTTAAATGAAGAAATGGAAAGGGGCCTTATGCATGTATTCTCATGAATGATGAATGGATTTAAATACCATGTCGATTACTCAAATTCTCATATGCATATATTGTGAATTGAATGGTGATGCTATATCTCTCTTATTATCCTTATTCCATGATTGTCACAATTGACACGTACACGAGCACGCATGATAGCATGAACCGAGATTTCAAGAGCATATGCATATAATAACCAAGAATAAAATATTGCATGACAAGGAGGTTGGTAGCCCAGGGTCATTCGGGTACTAGCCTCTGGCTCACAAGAAAACCCCTAAAACACATATTGTCAAGGAGGTTGGTAGCCCAGGGACATTTGGGTACTAGCCTCTGGCTCACAAGAAAACTAAACAAGTAATAAAAATCACATACTGTCAAGGAGGTTGGTAGCCCAGGGACATTCGGGTACTAGCCTCTGGTTCACAAGAAAACCATACATATCAAGGAGGTTGGCAGCCCAGGGAGATTCGGGTGCTAGCCTCTGGCTCACAAGTTACAAGATACAAGGTTACAAGATGATGACAAGACATTCATGCATGCACGCATACATGATTTTTAAAATGCATACCGGGACATGGAAACGGGTTTTCAAGCATGAGTTTTGTCGGCGTTTTTGCATTCATGCACATCAAGATGATAATATTGCTCCATGTTTAATATTGTTTGATTCTATGATTTTACCCTTGCCTGGAATTGATGAGTGGTATTGTACTACTCCTCGCATGTTTATTATTGTCATTGATAGCTAGTAGCTTGTACTCGCTAAGTATTCCATGCTCAACCGTACTTTCATGTCGGCAGGTACTGAGGGAGCCCTCGACCCAGAGCCTTGGGTCGAGGAAGAGTATATCGAGGAGAGAGAGTCGTCTATTCCACTACAGTCTCAGGCGGACCGAGACCTTGACGTGTGGCCATACCTCGACTACTGTTGAGGGGAGAGTACGAGAGGGTCCTTTTTGTATTTTGACATTTTGATAGGTGGGTCTGTCCACCTTAGACTTAGACATGTTTGTATATATGTTAACTTGGAATACTATGTTGAAAATCTTAGAAGAAAAGAAAAAGTTAGTTTACGCTTCCGCATTTATATTTAGCTTCCGCGCTCTGATTTTTATTGTTTTAGTACTGTAATTATCTTGTTCATTACAGGATGGTTTGGCAGGTACGTATAGTCACGCCTAAAGTATCCCTAAACTCCTAGGGGGTATTTTGGGGCGCGACAGAGCGATTGTGAGCCCAAAATCCATTCCAAAGGTTTGGATTCACCCAAATCCAAGTAACGAATCTTAGAGATCGCTTCCACCAAGCTCATGCAAGCTGTAGACGCATGGATCTTCGACCTTGGAGATTGAGAAAGCTTCCACAAGTTTGGATCTCGCTCCCACGGCCTCCTAAGGCATTTTCCCACAATCTTTCAAGGTAGAACAAACTACTAACTCTTTGTCAAGATTCTATTAAGGTTTCCTTGATTCTTTTCCTCAAAACTTGTCATGATATGAGATGGAATATTGTGTATGGAGGTTGGTTGGGCGATGGATGCCAATGGATGGTGTGTGGCATGATGAACAAATGGATAGGGGCATTGTTGTATAATGTACACACTTAGTGTTTGATGAAATGTCTCAAAGAAAAATGAATGAATGAAATGACACAAAGAAGGGGGTTTTTATGTGAAAGTGTAATGACACTTTCCAATTTGCAAAATGAATATTCATGAACATTTACTAAGAATTGAGGGTAAGGGTTGATGAAAAGAGTATGGGATACTCTAAGGAATTAAATGATGTGGCTTATTTATAAACTATAGCATGTTCAAGTTAAAATATTAAAGAAATAAATAGGAAATATGGTAGTGGTGTGAACATGAAATAGCATGTAAATGGAATGGAATGAAGGGACTTGTTAGGAATCATCATTTATTTCAAAAATGCATGTAATTTGAATAAGTGTAAATTTCCAGGACTTGTTATGATGTGATATTAGACGGTATAAGATGCACGAATTATTGAATGAATGAAACGAATACTCATGTGCATTGGTAAAACCATCACAAGTAGCATGCTAGGAAAATGCATGCATATGACAAGTTAGTGCAATACAAGTAAATAAACATGAACAAGGAAAAACCATATGGTAACTAGAAAGCATGAAAAGTAAGCTAATGTGTGCCGTCCAGTACATAGTTCAGGCATTAGTGAAAACAAGAACATAGATGCTAATGTGTGCCGTCAAGTACATAGTTAGGGCATTAGTGATCTAGCTAATGTGTGCCATCCAGGACATAGTTTGGGCATTAGCAAAAATAAGACAAACGAGATGCTAATATGTGCCGTCCAGTACATAGTTCAGGCATTAGTGATCTCCAAGCAAGCAAGCAAGATAACAAGATTCTAATGTGTGTCATCCAGTGCATAGTTCGGGCATTAGTTAAATAAGTGATAATACGCTAATGTGTGTCGTCTAGTGCATAGTTCGGGCATTAGTTACACAAGCAAGTCAAGAAACAAGATAACAAGTCAAGTGAACAAGTGTGTGTGAAATGCATGTGTGAGGTGCGTGTGAACTAAACAAGTTAAGCAAACAAGACCCGTGAACAAGTGTATGTGAAACGTATGTGTGATGTGTGTGGGGACTAACTGAACAAGCAAGACAAGAAACAAGACCTGAACATGGATTGAATTGATATTGCTTGTCTTATTATGATTGATGTGTTTCCATTCTATTCCCGTCTTGCACTATTTAAATTATACTATACAAAAAGGTATTGTTATATCAATGTTTCATAACATTGATAGTTAGTAGTTTGTACACGCTGAGTATTCCATGCTTAGCCGAACTATTATTTTGGCAGGTACACTTGTAGACACGCGCCTGCAAGGACCAGTTACAAAGGAGTTATACGTTGAAAGGTTGATGGTTGACCATCATGGGGTCGACAGAGACCTAGTTAGGGGTTTTTATTGATAATTTGTCAAGAGAGAGAGACTTGTATTTTGGGTTTCCATTTTGAGAGTTTTATATGTGTACGTGAGTTAGTAACTCAATGATGTAAAGAATTTTGGTTGTCAATTTAATCTCTTTTGTAATTTTCGAATGCCACCTATGTATAGAAAATAATTTTTTGGGTTCACACTTCCGCTATGTCATGCCATGTGAGTTTTGCAGGAAGGATTGTCAAGTCTTGTCAAATCTCACCCTAAGATTCACTCAAACTCCTAGGGTGGGTTTTGGGGCGCGACAAGCTGCGAAGCAACCGATTACTCCACCTAATGCCGTACTTATACCCGCTCCCCCCAATAGAGCACAAGCCAGAATTGTCATGACCCAAAACCCACCCTAGGAGTTAGAGTGAATCTTGGACAACTTATCGTGACTTACATGACTTGCTTGAAAAATCATCCTGCAAAATACCTGGAGCATATACAAAGAGGACATAATAGCGGAAGCATTAACTTAACATAGTACAGCGGAAGACTAACCAAACCTCTAAGTATATATATATATACATGATCCAAGTTTGAACAAAAGAAATCACAAAAGAAAGTGCGGACATGCCCGCCAAAATACATGAATATAATCTCTCAAGCTCACCCACAATCCTCCACAGGTTCGTCAACATACTCCTCCTCCAACCATGGGCCAAGAGCACAAAGGCCAAAAGAAGCTGCCGCTCCTCTATCACCTGCCAACATGAGAAGTACGGCTGAGCATGGAATACTAAGCGGGTACCAAATACTAACCAACAATCATAGCATAATAATAACAGAAATAAGCAGGAAGCAGTTCATATAATAACAGGAAAGCAAGCAGTTTATATTTCATGCTTGCATCATATAAAAGCCAATAAAACTCTTGAAATCATCGTCCACTTGACTTGACTTAAAATACTCTTTTCGTGCTTGAAAAACTTGTCATGTCTGTCTTGCTTGTATATCATGCGTGTCATGTCATGCGTGCTTGCTTGGAAATTAAACATGCTCATGTAACTTGTGAGATGCACTTGGGAGGGAGGGGAGACCCCTCTTTCAATGAGATGCATTTGAGAGGGAAAGGAGACCATTTTTTCAATGATATGTACTTGTGAGTGAGGAGAGACCCCTCTTTCAATGTTGAAGGGAGGAAAGTGTAAACTCCCTCGTGAGCAATGCTTGTTCTTGTTCTTGTCAAAAGCGAGGCAAAACATATCGTAAGATATGTCCTACCTCTAAAACCTTATTCTTGAAAACAACGGTAAACCATGTCATGCATGCCGTGCTCATGGTTTTTGTGTACATTTAAGAATGACAATGGTATAGAGAACATTTTCCTTTGATCAATAATAAAATCAATTAATAAACATTTAATCTATCAACATGCCATTCTAGGAAGTAAGGAAGTTCACTCAAGCATTTTCTAAGAATAATTATCATTTTCTTCATTGTGGCATTTCATCAAACACTTGGTATGTGCATTATGGTTTATTCCTAACTCTTGCATTTCTAGGTGGGTTAATGCTCATATCACATATGTATGTTCATTATTGGTACAATGCCCTTCCCATTTCATTCATCACATCACATACACTTGGCATCCTTCGCCCAACATCCATCTCCATTCATGAATCCCAACTCATAGCATAGTTTTAGTTTAGGGAAAACAAAGAATAAGAAAGGAAAAGAGGAAACCATGACTAGGAGGGTAGCAAAAGGTACCGACCTTGAAAGGGAAGGAATCCTTCCAAAACGTGGATGGAGTCGCTGCCCTAGCTTGAAGAACGTGTTTCTCATGTGCTTGAGCCATGTACTTGAAGAAGTCCGAGCTTGTGATGATCTAGGGTTCTCAAACCCTTGATTCCTGCTCAAGTGAAAACCCTAGGTTAGAATCCCCTTTTCTCCTTTCCCCCTTTTTCTCAATTTGATGCCTTAGGGTGTATGAACCCCTAATAGCTCGGGCAGGCCTTAATAGGCAAGGGTGAAACACCCACATGATGAAAAAGCCCTTAATGAAATTCTACAAAACGCGATATACCGATTGATCGGTGGTCAATACCAAGCGATCGGTCGCCTACCGAGCGACCGGTTTTTTTGATCGAGCAATCGGTCAAAAACATGCTCTCTAGAATTTTTCCCCATACAAAAAAGTGCACTAGTTGATAGCTACAGATCAATCAATTGTGGACTGATCGATCGCCAATATGGACAAAGCGATCAGTTCTCTGCAGGTTTTGACATTGAGTCCATTTTTCACCCATTCCTACTACTTGGACTTATCCTACATCCCTTTTGACCTCTTCTAAACATGACTAGGACCCTTTCAAGGCTTAAAGACATTATTAAATAATTTATTTAATTAATTATAGTATTCTTGAAACAATTCTCAAAGGGCTTTCAATTCTCATTTCATGAAATTGGAGATTACAAGGCATCAGCCCTTGACACACAGTCCAAGGCATATACAAATAGTTCTGGAATCTACATCCTCCCCCCTTATAAAAATTTCATCCCCAAAATTTGGACGATACTTGCATTACAAAATCAAAACAAAATTACTAGTCATATACAAAATTCATTCAAACAACTCTGGATACTTTGCTTTGACTTCGGCCTCACGCTCCTATGTAGCCTCTTCTCGAGTATGATGTTGCCATTGCATGAGAACCAACGGGATAGTCTTGTTGCGAAGGACTTGATCTCTCTAATCCAAGATATAAAATGGCTTCTCAACCAAAGTGAGATCCTCTCGGATTTCCAAGGGTTCCAATTCGATGACGTGTGAAGGGTCCGTAATGTACTTCCGAAGCATAGACACATCGAAAATGTTATGAACCGTGGCCATGTGTGGTGGAAGAGCTACTTGTTAAGCAACTTCACCAACTCGCGTGATAATCTCAAATGGCCCAACGTACCGAGGACTGAACTTGCCTCGCCTGCCAAATCTCAAAATCTCCTTGCTAGGAGATACCTTCACAAAGACTTGATCCCCAACTTGGAATTCCAAGTCCCTACGGTGAGTGTCAGCATAGCTCTTTTGAAGATCTTGAGTGGCTTTCAACCGATCTCGGATGATCTTGACTTTGTTCGCAGTTTGTTCGATCAGCTCAGGACACAACACCTTTCTCTCTCCTGATAGCTATTATTATAGACGGACTCAACCAAAGGCAAGTGCTCTTCCCAGTTGCCCTTGAAATCCAACATACATGCCCAAAGTATGTCTTCGATGATTTGGTTCACCCTCTCGGTTTGTCCATCCGTTTGTGGATGAAAGGCGGTGCTGAAATCAAGTCAGGAACCCATGGCATCCTGAAAACTCTTCCAGAACCTAGACGTGAATCTTGGATCCCGATCTAACACAATACTGACTGGCACCCCATGCAACCGAATGATCTTCTTGATATACAACGCAACTAACTGGCTCGAGCTGAACGTAGTTGGGTATGGCAAGAAATGGGCGGACTTTGTGAAACGGTCCACCATAACCCATATTGCATTCGAATTTCTTGCATTTTTTGGCAAGCCAACAATGAAATCCATGGAGATGTGCTCTCATTTCCACTCGGGAATAAGGAGAGATTGTAACAGACCTGCCAGTCTGAAGTGCTCTGCCTTCACCTGTTGGCACACCAAGCACCGTGCCATGTACTCTGCCATAGCTCTCTTCATATTTCGCCATTAAAAATGCCCCTTGCGGTTCCGGTACATCTTCGTACCCCCAGGATGCGCTGTGTACTTCGAACGGTGGGCTTCATCCATAATCTCTCTTTGAAGGTTCGCATCAGCTGGAACACACAGTCTTCCCTTGAATGTGATAACACCTGGACTAGTGAGAGAGAAGTCCTCACTACACTTGGCAACTTCCTTGTCCTGGAAAGCCAACAAGTCAGCAACGGTGGCTTGCGACTCTTTGATCAGATCTATATTGTACGGTCTAACCGTGATATTTACCAAGATAGGCCTGCAGACGGAATCATTCATACTGATGTCCAGATTAGCCAAATCTTCCAATAGTTTCAATTCCCGCACCAACATGTGAGCCAACAGACCCGAAGGTCTTCTACTCAAAGCTTCTGCTACTACATTTGCTTTGCCCGGGTGGTATTGGATAGTGCATTCATAGTCTTTTAAAAATTTCATCCAACGCCATTGCCGTAAATTTAGCTCCTTTTAGGAAAAGAGATATTTAAGGCTCTTGTGATCCGTGAACACATATAATTTTTCCCCGTAAAGGTATTGTCGCCAAATCTTAAATACAAACACGACTACAGTAAGTTCCAAGTCGTGTGTGGGGTAATTATTTTCAAGTTCTTTTAATTGCCTTGATGCATAGGCAATGACCTTCTTGTGCTGCATGAGCATGCACTCACGCCCGACATGCGAGGCATCACTGTACACCTCATACCCACCACGTCCGGATGGCACCGTAAGGATGGGGGCCGTGGTAAGCCGCTTCTTCGGTTCCTTGAAACTGATCTTGCACTTATCGCTCCATACATACTTGACATTCTTCCTAGTCAGGTAAGTGAGCGGTGCTGCAAGGATGGAGAAACCCTCTACGAATCTCTGGTAATAGCTTGCCAACCCAAGGAAACTGCGTATCTCTATGACACTCTTGGACCTTGCCCAACTCATGCCTTGCCTTTATCTTCTTCGGATCCACTGAGATGCCTTCCATAGGTACAACGTGGCCAAGGTGTCACGCCCCAAAATACCCCCTAGGAGTTAGGATACTTTGGCGACGTAACTTAACCTTAAATCAAACCTGCAAGGAGTGTACAAGGCATGCAAAATAGTAAACTAAAAATTTCTTTAATCACTAAACTGTATTCCAAGCATAATTGTTTACAATAACTGAATAGAAAATAAAACATGTGCATGACTTCCTAACTTGAGTCCCAACTCAAGTGATACAATTTTCCCCAGACATAAGAACCCCAAAATACATGTCTCTCATCCTCCACCCAACCGTAGGGTCACAGGCCAACCCTAATATCCGATTGATACTCCAAGCAACCTCCTACTCTCCATGTACTGCCTGGATAGCATCTGGTGTACCTGCCGACATCAAAGTACGGCTAACCATGGAATACTCAGCGAGTACAAGCTACTAGCTAGCAATAGTAATAACATTAATATATCATACATGATACAGTTCATCAAAGGGTACAAAATCAGAGTGCGCAAGCTAAAAAGAAATAATAATATAGAGTAAATCATGAACAACATATTTTAACTCATGCATTGTAAACTTGTATTCAAAAGTCATGACTTGTTCTTGAGAATACTTCTTGTGATTTTCCGAAACTCGTTTGCCGTATTTACAACTTATTCTTGTCTTATTCTTGTATCGTGGGAATCACACATGCTTTGTTTCGTTCTTGTTTAGCTAGTACCCGAACTATGAAATGGACGGACATACTAGGTTCTTGTCATTCTTGCGTGTCATGTTTAACTAGTACCCGAACTATGAACTGGACGGACATACTAGGTTCTTGCTTTCCTTTGCTAATGCCCGGACTATAATGGAACGGAACACATTAGCACCATGCTTACTAATGCCCGGACTATGATTGAACGGAACACATTAGTATCCTTATCTTGACTTGACTAGTGCCCGGACTATGGTTGAACGGAACACAATAGTTATCGTTGTTTACTAATGCCCGGACTATAATTGAACGGAACACATTAGTATCTTTCCTGTTTTACTTTGCTAATGCCCGGACTATAATGGAACGGAACACATTAGCCTCATGCTTGACTTGACTAGTGCCCGGACTATGGTGGAACGGAACACACTAGTTGTCTTTGCTTACTAATGCCCGGACTATGATGGAACGGAACACATTAGCATCTTCATTTCCTTGATTGTCGTGTTTTCTTGTGAGCCAGGTATGACCTATCCTAGGGATATGCCCTACCCTTGACATTCATGTTCATTTAACTTGTGAGCCAGAAGCTAGCACCCGCACATCCCTGGGCTACCAACCTCCTTGTCATATGCTTATTTCTTGTTATTTCATATGCTTATATTCAAAAAGTTTGGTTCATGCATGCGTGACTATCGTACTATCATAGATGAATCAAGGGACACATATTGCATTTCGATTCTCTTTTTCATAATCATGTTAACATGAAACCGTAAAGCATAATATGACATTTCTTGTAATTGCATAGGCATGGGGAATTAAATGAAAACATATAAGGCATTTGTTTTAAAATCACCCTTTTTAGAAAAACTACACAAGTCATATTTTCCAATTCCTTCATTTTATTCTTGGCATTCTCATTCATCCATTTTGTCAAACACCTAATGAGTAACACATTCAAACCACATTATTTCAAGTTCTTAAATGTTCATATGTTTCATCATACACAAGGCGTGCGTTCATTATTCGTACAATGCCCATCCACCATTTTTCATCACACACCTCACACAATACGGCATCCAAATCGCCTCCATGTCCAACAATCCACATCCCATTCACCAATTAATTATCTTGTTTATAATTAGGGAAAATAATGCATTTCAAGGAAAGGAAAGAACACAAGATCCAAAAATCATCATTTTCAAAAAAAGAGTCTAGGTTATTGCTAAAGAAGTTAGTAGGGTGTACTAACCTTGAAATCAAGGCTTGACCTTGAAGAAACCTTGAAATCGAACCTCAAATGGTAGGGAAGAACCCTTACTTGAAGAAGGCTTGATTTAGGGAAGAAACCCCTTTCAAAATGCCGTAGGATCGCTGCCCTAGCTTGGAATGGGAATGCCACACGAGTTTGAGGTTGGATTTGATGAATCCACGCCCTTTTGGGATGATCTTGGGTGTTTAAACCCTTGATTCACTCTCAAGTTGAAACCCTAGGTTAGAACCCCTTTTCTCCTCTCCCACTCTCTCTCAAATATCTGCCCTAAGGGTTTATGAAACCCTTAGGCTTGTGCAAGGCTTATAAAGCAAGGGTGAAATGCCCAAATGATGAAAAAGCCCTTACTGAAATTTCTGCAAAAACGCGAAGACCGAGCGATCGGTGTTAATGACCGATCGATCGGTTGCCTACCGATCGATCGGTTTCATAACCGAGCGATCGGTTAAAATTTCACTCTCTGGAAAATTTCCCCATACAAAAATCTTGACGAGTCGATAGCCTCCGATCGATCAGTTTTGGACCGATCGATCGCTGCAATGGACCGAGCGATCGGTGCTCTGTAGATTTCTACCATAAGCCCATTTTTCAACCCATTCTACTACTCGGACCTATCCTAGTACCCTTTTGACATTTCTTAAACATAACTAGGGTCTCTTTAGAGCTTGTAGGCATCATTAAATAATTTATTTAATTCATTATAGTGTGCTTGAAACTATTTCTCAAGGTTTCACCAATCTCATTTCATGAATTCGGGATTTCATAGGCTTTATGCCTTGGCACATATACCAAGACATATACCAAAGTTCCGGGGTTCTACACAAGGAATGCCACTTCCTCCAACCAAAATTCACACTTGCTTAGTTTGGCATACAGCTTATGTTCTCTCAGCATTTCCAAAGCAAGACGAAGGTCTCACGTGCAATCTTCCCATGTCTGGGAATATATCTGGATGTCATCGATAAACACTATCACGCATCGGTCCAGGTATGGTCAGAATACCCGGTTCATCAAATCCATAAAAGCTGTCGGCGCATTCGTGAGACCAAAAGGCATCAGCAAGAACTCGTAATGCCCATACCGAGTCCTGAAAGCAGTTTTGGGAACATCTTCTACTTTAATCTTCAACTGGTGGTAACCCGACAAAAGATCAATCTTAGAGAAAAATCTCACTCCCTTTAACTGATCGAACAGGTCATCAATCCTAGGCAATGGATACCTATTCTTTATAATGACTTTGTTCAACTGCCGGGGTCCGCATCAAGTCATCCTTCTTCTTAACAAATAAAATCGGGGCACCTCACGGTGAGACACTTGGTCGAATGAAACCAAGGCCTTGCATCTCCTCCAATTAAGTCTTCAACTCCTTGAGTTCAATCGGGGCCATCCTATATGGAGCCTGGAAGATGAGAGCTGTGCCTGGTGCAAGCTTGATCAGAAACTCAATCTTTTTATCTGGAGGCAACCCTGGAAACTCCTCTAAAAATACATCTAGGAATTTAATCACGACTGGGATAGTCGAAGAGTCCTTTGCCTCGGGGTTTGCTAGGCACAATGCCATAAAGCGGACAATATCTTTACTTCTCAACCTCCGAAAATGGAATGGCTTCCCTTCCACCGGCCTGAAGAGTACCATCTTTTCAAAACAAGCCACATGCCCATGATGCACTGCTAACCAATCCATTCCCAAGATAACGTCGAAGTCCTAGAATCCAAGGACGATAAGATCAGCTGATAATTCGTGGCTTCCAACTTGAACTGTACTGCCTCTGAAAATCCTATCTGCTACTAGCGTCTTGCCGAGAGGAGTTGAAATGAATAACTCCAGTTCCAATTGACTAGGCTCCATAGAAAATCCTTGGGAAAAACTTAGTGAGACAAATGAATGGGTAGACCCGGTGTCGATCAACAGTCTAGCCAAACATTCGTTGACAGGTTCCTGAAATTTTAACTAGCTAAGTCAATCCATGCATCAACAGTGTACCTTGCACTACATCATGTCACGCCCCAAAATACCCCCTAGGAGTTAAGGGATACTTTAGAGGTGACTACGTGTACCTGTCAAACCATCCTGTAATGCAAGAGGCTAAACATAATATAATTCAATGAAAATCAGAGCGCGGAAACTAAACATAAGTGCGGAAGCATAAGCCAACTTTTTCTTTTCTTCTATTACTCCATATAGTATTCCAAGTTAACATATACTAAATACAATCAAAGTAAAGGTGGACATGCCCACCTATCAAAATACAAAAAGGAACTTTCTAACACTGTCCTCTCAACAGTAGTCGAGGTATGGCCACACATCCAAGTCCCCATCCTCTTGAGACTGCCATGGGGTAGGTGGCTCCCTCTCCTCTACATACTCCTCCTCGACCCAAGGCTCGGGGTCGAGGACATCCACAGTACCTGCCGACATAAAAGTACGGCTGAGCATGGAATACTCAGCGAGTACAAACTACTAGCTAACCATAACAATAGCGAAAGCATAACAACAGTGAGCAATACAAGATATTAATTTAAAGCAATAGTGAAAGCATAAGATACATAGCCATATCTTGACATGCGTGTATGAATGCAAAAACCTCGGTAAAACTCATGTCTCGGAAACCCTTTTCGTGTCTCGGTCAAATCATGTATATGTGTCGTGTCTTGTCTTGTATTTCATGTCTTGATTTGTTCTTGACTTGTATACTTGTGAGCCAGAGGCTAGCACCCTTCCTTGGGCTACCAACCTCCTTGTCATGTTCTTGTTCCATTTCTCTTGTGAGCCAGAGGCTAGCACCCTTCCTTAGGCTACCAACCTCCTTGTCATGTTCTTGTTCCATTTCTCTTGTGAGCCAGAGGCTAGCACCCTTCACTTGGGCTACCAACCTCCTTGTCATGTTCTCTCTTGCATTTCACTTGTGAGCCAGAGGCTAGCACCCTTCCTTGGGCTACCAACCTCCTTGTCATGTTCTTGTTCCATTTCTCTTGTGAGCCAGAGGCTAGCACCCTTCCTTAGGCTACCAACCTCCTTGTCATGTTCTTGTTCCATTTCTCTTGTGAGCCAGAGGCTAGCACCCTTCACTTGGGCTACCAACCTCCTTGTCATGTTCTCTCTTGCATTTCACTTGTGAGCCAGAGGCTAGCACCCTTCCTTGGGCTACCAACCTCCTTGTCATGTTCTCTCTTGCATTTCATATACAAATACAATCTTGGAAAAACCCGGTTTCATGCATGCATGTGTGGTGTGTGTAACACTTGTAATATCATGATGACAATGTGACATGAAGAGTAGTGTATAGCAATTCAATCCACAGTATAACCATATAGGAATTTGAGTAATCTACGTGACATTTGAATAGTTCATCCTTCATAAGAACACATGCATAAGGTCTACTTTCATTTTCTTCATTTATGTCATTTATTCCTAGTTTAGGCATTTTGTCAAACACATAGCATGCAAGGTTCCTTAATGGTTCATCTTCTTCTTTTTAGTGCCTACTTTCCATCCAAAAATCAAGGTATGTTCATTATTGGTAAAGTACCCATCCACCATTTCCATCACAAACATCACCCAACATACACCTCGGCATCCCATCGCCACCTCAACACCCACACACATCCATACCTTTTTCTTATCTTATTTAGGTTCATTGGAGATGATACATTTCATATGGGAGGCAAACATAATAGCATAAATC
The DNA here is from genome assembly GCA_015143295.1 of Tetracentron sinense. Classification (NCBI taxonomy): domain Eukaryota; kingdom Viridiplantae; phylum Streptophyta; class Magnoliopsida; order Trochodendrales; family Trochodendraceae; genus Tetracentron; species Tetracentron sinense. The sequence goes on from CM026551.1 coordinate 37,025,744, forward strand.
ACATTTCATAAGGAAAACCTAGATTTATTGCTAGGGTAAGTTAGTAGGGTGTACTAACCTTGAATCGAAGCTTGATCTTGGTGTAGACCTTGATTTAAACTCCAACTTGGAAGAAGAAAGCCCTTACTCAAACTATACTTGCTCGGGTAGGAAACCCTCTTGAAAATACCGTAGAGAGTGCTGCCCTAGCTTGAGAAGGGAACCCCACACGAGCTTGAGTTGAAATCTTGAAGAAAACGTATTTGGGGACGATCTAGGGTCTTCACCCCTTTGATTTCTTCTCCAATGGAAAACCCTAGTTGCAAATCCCCTTCTCCTCTCTCTCTATCTCTCAAAATCCCTTAAGTGTTGTGAATGAAGCCCTAAAGGCTCGGGCAAGCCTTAAGGAGAAAGGGTTTAACCCCCAAAAGACGATAAAGCCCTTACTGCAATTTCTGCAAAAACGCGAAGACCGAGCGATCGGTGGTTATGACCGATCGATCGGTTGCCTACCGAGCGATCGGTGTTTATGACCGATCGACCGGTCAAAAACTCACTCTCTGGAAAATTTCCCCATACAAAATTTCTGACCGTGCGATAGCCACCGATCGATCGGTTATGGACCGATCGATCGCTGACTGGACCGAGCGATCGGTGCTCTGTATATCTGGACTGTTTTGACCATATCCTTTGACTCGCTCGTCGGATTTCGACGATTCAACTTGCGTTGGGTTCGTCTTTCGAAAACGCACATTTCTGACGTTTCGGAATTTCCGATTTCTCCCTTATTTATTAATTAGACTACAAAAACGGCCAACTAGCTACGAAGGTGCTATTCATTAAGGATGAAAAAGTCCGGGGTGCTACACATCATCTGATTCAAGTGCGTCACCCTCTGTCAAGGTAAATACTCACCCCTTGTTTGCCTGACGAGGCAGAGTGTAGACCGGGTAGGCTGGGAGGACGCCTGGTATGATCCTGCTGTGCGTGCTGGGGGCCTAATCCCCTAAGACTGGCCTCACAAATGCCGACTAGGGCAATCCCTGATCACATGACCCAGGCGACCACAATGAAAACATCCACCTGATGTGTAGAACCCCGGAACCGAGTTCACTATGCTATGAATAGTGTTAATGAATAGTGTTCTTATATGGTGTGTGTAAAGGCCTAAGGCCTCTCATTGTGTTCTTGATATTATGATTAGTCAAGTGAGGGTTTTAGATACATGGTTTGAGTCTTAAAAAGAGAGTGTAAAGATACTCTAAGTGGATAAAATCAAGGGTACACATACCCTAAGTGTTTCAATGGGTTGTTGGTCCATAGTGCTAGTGCATGAGGCATAGAGAGGCCGGTGTCTCTCATGCATGTCGGTGTGAATTTAATGATCATTGAGGTGGATTAAAGACTTATGGATAATTATTTATGAGGTGTGAGTAGGGTGTTGGACACAAGGGAAAGGAGTGTGAAAACACTCGAGGTGTTCTAGGTGTTGAAAAGGTATGTCTCGGCTTTTGCTTCAACTTTAAAGGGCTCTAGTTTAGTCATCGTTGTTCAGAATCGAGTGATTACTGAATTTTTGGAAAGGTATTAGAACCCTCTTCAAGGTTCATGTTGATCACTTTCCCTGATTTTGAGTCGGGGTTGAGTCAAAAGTGGGATTTCCAAAATCAGGTCGGCTGCAAATCTGGGCTGTCGCAACCCATTGCAGACCAGTCAGCTTTAGGGGAATTTTGGTCTATGAATAAAGAAGAATTAAAATTTCTTCAAAACATAAAAATTGTTCCTCTTCAAAAGACGAATCCAACACAAGTTGAATCGTCAAAATCGGAGAACCGAGTCAAAAGTTATGAGCAAAATACTGAAGTGCGTTTTGCAGCACCAGTCAATACCGAGAGCTCGGTCCACTACCGAGAGATCGGTCAAAAGCACGGATCGATCGGTCCACTACCGATCGATCGGTCGTCTATCGGTCATCTATCGGTCCTACGCGATTTTCAGAATTTGTTTAAGGGTTTTTATGGTCTTTTTGCTACTCCACCCTTATTTTTAAGGGTTGGCTCGAGCCAAGGGTGTTCATAAACACCCTTAGCCATATTTTGAGAGGGAGTGAGAGAGGAGAGAAGGGGTTTTCTCCTAGGGCATCAAGTGGAGAAAGATCTAGGGTTTTGAAACCCTAGAGCATCCCAAAAGCTTGGATCTCTCAATTTACGGCTCAAGCACATGAGGAGCACGTTCTCCAAGCTCGGTAGCATCTTCCATGGTATTTTTCAAGGGTTTTCTTCCCCTTATCAAGGTTAGTACACCCTTCCTAGTTAAGCTTAGTGATAACCTAGGTTTTCCTTTAAGCATGCTTGTGTGTGATCTTGTATATATTCCCTCTTCTTAATAATGTATAAAATGCCCTAAATGAACAAGATGAATTAAATGGTTGTGGATGTATGGGATGTGGATGGTAGAGGTGCTTGGATGCCATGTAGAGGTGATGATTATTGTGTGATGAAAAGGGTGGAAGGGCAATGTATCCATAATGCACATACACTACATGTTTGATGAAATGCTTGATTTAAATATACAAGTTAAAGGTTAAAACAATTATTGCATATCACATATTTGATGAAATGCATGAATGAGGACTAAATTAAGACAATGAAAATATGATTTAGGGGTTTCTCCCCAATTGGGAAACTTGAATGAAATGTTATACATGTTCCTCGAAAACTCACATGCTTATTGGGATTATAGTAATACTATATGATGTTTATCATTATATCACCATGATATCACCAATTGTTATGCATGCATGAATATGTTACTATGATTTCCACAACTTGCTACACACAAGCACGGATATGTGAATGAACTAAGGTTTTTAAATGAGCATTAAGAAGTGAAACGAGTACAGGTAAATGTAAGGAAAGTAAGTAAGACCTCACATGCATAAGTTTGATAAATGAAATGTCAAGGAGGTTGGTAGCCCCGGTTAAGGGTGCTAACCTCTGGCTCATAAGTAAAGTATTGGACTGTCAAGGAGGCTGGTAGCCCAGGGATGTGCGGGTGCTAGCCTCTGGCTCATAAGAAATATATTATACTGTCAAGGAGGTTGGTAGCCCAGGGATATGCGGGTGCTAACCTCTGGCTCATAAGAAAAGAATTGAATTGTCAAGGAGGTTGATTAACCTCTGGCTCATAAGAAAAGAATTGAATTATCAAGGAGGTTGATTAACCTCTGGCTCATAAGAAAAGTAATGGAATTGTCAAGGGGGTTGGTAGCCCAGGATTGTGCGGGTGCTAACCCCTGGCTCATAAGAAATATATTATACTGTCAAGGAGGTTGGTAGCCCAGGGATATGCGGGTGCTAACCTCTGGCTCATAAGAAAAGAATTGAATTGTCAAGGAGGTTGATTAACCTCTGGCTCATAAGAAAAGTAATGGAATTGTCAAGGGGGTTGGTAGCCCAGGATTGTGCGGGTGCTAACCCCTGGCTCATAAGAAATATATTATACTGTCAAGGAGGTTGGTAGCCCAGGGATATGCGGGTGCTAACCTCTGGCTCATAAGAAAAGAATTGAATTGTCAAGGAGGTTGATTAACCTCTGGCTCATAAGAAAAGTAATGGAATTGTCAAGGGGGTTGGTAGCCCAGGATTGTGCGGGTGCTAACCCCTAGCTCATAAGAAATATATTATACTGTCAAGGAGGTTGGTAGCCCAGGGATATGCGGGTGATAACCTCTGGCTCATAAGAAAAGAATTGAATTGTCAAGGAGGTTGATTAACCTCTGGCTCATAAGAAAAGTAATGGAATTGTCAAGGGGGTTGGTAGCCCAGGATTGTTCGGGTGCTAACCCCTGGCTCATAAGAAAGATATGGAACTATCAAGGAGGTTGGTAGCCCAGGGATGTGCGGGTGCTAACCTCTGGCTCATAAGAAAAGAAATGAATTGTCAAGGAGGTCGAGTAACCTCTGGCTCATAAGAAAAGTAACGAATTGTCAAGGAGGTCGAGGAACCTCTGGCTCATAAGAAATATGGAAAGGAAAACTCATAAGGACTCACATGATTCATAGACAATGGTTTGGACTTCATGAAAATTATGATTTGGTAAATGTTTATGTATTATGTTTCTTTAAATAATTATGATGTGTACTATTCCATCACTTGTATATGTTATTTATTCGTTATTACTATGGTTAGCTAGGAGCTTGTACTCGCTGAGTATTCCATGCTCAGCCGTACTTTTATGTCGGCAGGTACAATATATGTTGTATGCATTCTGAGTCCGTGGATCGAGGTTATCAGAGAGAGTAGGAGCTTTTTTGGAATTGTCACCAGACATTGGGGGCTTGGATATGTGGTACTATGGTGGGGTTGAGTGAGAGAGACATGTATTTTGGGATTTACTCTTGGGGGGATTTTCATGTAGGCTTGAATTGGTAATTCAAGCATTTGTACATCTGTATTATTGTATTTTATTCCATCGTTCGTTTATGTAAACACTTGGAATTACCTTTATGTTAAAGAAAATTTTAGTTCACTGTTTAGCTTGCCTTGTATGCTCTTGCAGGATGGTTGTCGTGGTAGGTAACGAGCTCAAATATCGCCTAACTCCTAGGGGGTGTTTTGGGGCGTTACATGATGCCCTTCGATAATCTCCTACCGGATGCCTTCGGCCGCAAGACATATAGTCCTCATGTGTGTAGGTCACAGGGGTCGGAGGTGGAGCATACCTCGCTCCTGAGGTACCACTGGCTGTGGAGCTGGTAGAGCCTGAGGTCGTGGAGCCTGAGGCATGTACGACCGTGGAACTGGAGGCGCATAAGATGGCCTCATCGGTTGTGTTAGCCATGCATACTGAGATGGTGTTGGCCATGTGTACTGATACGGGCCGGTTTGAGCCCACCTCTCTGGAGATGCTGAACTGCTAGATTGGCCTCTCTCCAAATCCCTCTTCTTAGATACGGCCTCTGAATTGGCCTCGATCAACAAGGCCTTGTCCACTACTTCCGGATAAGTAGCATGCTTGAAAGCTGATACTTTCTCCATAATGACGTCCTTGAGCCCTTGCTCAAACCTCCTCGCCTTCATTGCCTTGGTGGCAATCATATGAGTCGCGAAGCGTGATAGCTCTGAGAACTTTGCCTCATATTGAGCCACTGACATCGAACCTTGCTCAAGGTTGATGAATTCTCTCTCTTTCTTTTCCCGTGCTCCAATTGGGAAGTACTTCTTATAGAAGGTATCCTTGAACTCATCCCAAGTCCAAGGTTGACCTTGCATAGTCAAATATCTAGTTCTCAAGGCAGAAAACCACCAATGGTGTGCCTCACACTCTAGCATGAAAATAGCCCATGCCACTTTCTCTTCCTCTGTCGAAGAGAGAACCGTAAATATCTTCTCCAACTAGAGGATCCAAGCCTCGGCAACAAGAGGGTCCACACTCCCATGAAATGATGGAGGCCTCAGTCTCCGAAATGCCTCAACCCCAGCTGTACGATGAACTGGAGCTGTGGGCGGTGGAGTAGGTGCCGCCGATGATGGTATAGACTGTCGAGCTGCTAGTATGGTAAGTATCTCAGCAATAGAGCGTAAGACTTGAGAGAGGTTCGGCTACTCATCCTCATCTCGTGAAGAAGAGGAAGCTCTGGTGTGTGGTCCGTGACCTCGTGTGGCCCACCTCATAACTAACGTCCTGAGAACAATAGCACCGCATGAGTCAAACTTGTAACCACAATTTAACACAGTTCCATTTCACAACAGTTCAAGTAGTATTATTGATATAATACTATTATACATTGCATCATAACCATCAGTGTATACATAATAGACTTAGTGTTCTAGCATTCCTAAGGCTCGTACTTGGTTGAAACAACCATTTAGACTAAGACTAAAGTTTAGTCGTATACTTGGAACATAACTCGCTTCCGACTTACTTCCTTCCTAACTTGCTTCCCGACATATACTCTTGTCAAGCTGTGGTACTAGATTCTAAGTGACCCTAAAGACCTAAAGCCTAAGCTCTGATAGCACTTCTGTCGCAACCCAAAACCCACCCTAGGAGTTAGAGCGAATCTTGGATGACTTATTGTGACTTACATGACTTGCTTGACAAACCATCCTGCAAAATACCTGGAGCATATACAAAGAAGACATAATAGCAGAAGCATTAACTTAACATAGCACAGCGGAAGACTAACCAAACCTTTACGTATATATATATATATATATACATGATCCAAGTTTCAACAAAAGAAATCATAAAAGAAAGTGCGGACATGCCCGCCAAAATACATGAATATAATCTCTCTAGCTCACCCACAATCACTCGAATCTACCGCCTAGTAGTAGCCCTCTACCGGATGTTCCTCCATAAGTTCCTCAACATACTCCTCCTCCACCCATGGGCCAAGAGCACAGATGTCAAAAGGAACCGTCGCTCCACTATCACCTACCGAAATGAGAAGTACAGCTGAGCATGGAATACTCAGTGGGTACCGAATACTAACCAACAGTCATAGCATAATAATAACAAAAATAAGCAGGAAGTAGTTCATATAATAACAGGAAAGTAAGCAGTTTATATTTCATGCTTGCATCATATAAAAGCCAATAAAACTCTTGAAATCATCGTGCACTTGACTTGACTTAAAATTCTCTTTTCGTGCTTGAAAAACTTGTCATGTCTGTCTTGCTTGTATGCCATGCGTTTCATGTCATGCGTGCTTGCTTGGAATTTAAACATGCTCATGTAACTTGTGAAATGCGCTTGTGAGATGCACTTGAGAGGGAGAGGAGACCCCTCTTTCAATGAGATGCACTTGAAAGGGAAGGGAGACCCTTCTTTCAATGATATGTACTTGTGAGTGAGGGGAGACCCCTCTTTCAATGTTGAAGGGAGGGAAGTGTAAGCTCACTCATGCGCAATGCTTGTTCTTGTTCTTGTCAAAAGTGAGGCAAAACATATCATAAGATATGTCCTACCTCTAAAACCTTATTCTTGAAAACATCGGTAAACCATGCATGCCGTGCTCGTGGTTTTTTTGTACATTTAAGACTGACAATGGTATAGAGAACATTTGCATTTGATCAATAATAAAATCAATTAATAAACATTTAATCTATCAACATGCCATTTTAGGAAGTAAGGAAGTTCACTCATCTAAGAATAATTATCATTTTTTTCATTGTGGCATTTCATCAAACACTTGGTATATGCATTATGGTTTATTCCTACCTCTTGCATTTCTAGGTGGGTTAATGCTCACAACACACATGTATATTCATTATCGGTACAATGCCCTTCCCATTTTATTCATCACATCACATACACATGGCATCCTTCGCCCAACATCCATCTCCATTCATGCATCCCAACTCATAGCATAGTTATAGTTTGGGGAAAACAAAGAATAAGAAAGGAAAAGAGGAAACCATGACTAGGAGGGTAGCAAAAGGTACCAACCTTGAAAAGGGAAAGAATCCTTCCAAAACGTGCATGGAGTCGCTACCCTAGCTTGAAGAGCGTGTTCCTCACGTGCTTGAGCCGTGTACTTGAAGAAATCCAAGCTTGTGATGATCTAGGGTTCTCAAACCCTTGATTTATTCTCAAGTGAAAATTCTAGGTTAGAATCCCCTTTTCTCCTCTCTCCCTTTCTCTCAATTTGATGCCTTCGGGTGTATGAACCCCTAATGGCTCGGGCAAGCCTTAATAGGCAAGGGTGAAATGCCCACATGATGAAAAAGCCCTTAATGAAATTCTGCAAAACGCGATATACCGATCGATCGGTGGTCAATACCGAGCGATCGGTCCCCTACCGAGCGACCAGTGTTCTTGATCGAACGATCGGTCAAAAACATGCTCTCTGAAATTTTTCCCCATACAAAAAAGTGCACCAGTCGATAACTACCGGTCGATCGGTTGTGGACCGATTGATCGCCAATATGGACCGAGCGATCGATTCTCTGCAGGTTTTGACACAAAGTCCATTTTTCACCCATTCTTACTACTTGGACTTATCCTACTTCCCTTTTGACCTCTTCTAAACATGACTAGGACCCTTTTAAGGTTTATAGACATTATTAATTAATTTATTTAATAAATTATAGCATTCTTGAAACAATTCTCAAAGGGCTTCCAATTCTCATTTCTTAAAATTGGAAATTGCAAAGCACCATGACATGACAACAGTCCAAGTCATATACAAAAAGTTCCGGGGTTCTATAGGAATAGAGGCTTTTCAGAGGATGAGGCCTCCCAGATTTTTTGGAAGCATTGATCCACTTGTGGCCGAAGGATGGATTCGGTAATTAGAAAAGATATTCTCAGTGTTGGTGCCTACAGAGGTAGAAAGGGTTACTTGGGCTGCCTTCATGCTTGAAGGTGAGGCCGATCATTGGTGGAAGTCCGAACTTAGGACCCGGGAGTTGGCCCGACAGGGTCAAGACTGGACTTAGGGAGAGTTCTTGGACGTCTTCAACAAAAAATACTGACCAATTGGGATGAAAGAAAAGGAGGTTGAGTTCATTACCTTGGAGCAAGGTAATATGTCAGTAGCCGCCTATGAGGCTAGGTTCTCGGAGCTATCTCGATTTGCTCCACATATGATAGCTATTGAGGCTATAAAAGCCCGGAGATTTGAGAGGGGGTTGAAGGCCTACCTCAAGGATCGTTTCTCAATGTTTTGACATGAGACATATGCCGAAGTAGTGGACAAGGCACTGTTAGCAGAGGCTAATTCTGAAGAGTTCTTCAAGAGAAGAGGAATGGAGAAGGGCCAGTCTAGTGGCTCGCTAGAAAAGAGAGCTAGAACTATGTCATACCAGTCCGTAGGACCAGGTCAGTCATAGAAGATGTACTCTATACCTCAGTCTCTTCGCCTTTTGCTCCACCGGCTTTTCGCCTGGCTCTCACTCAAGCTCCTCGCCTCGCAGTGATTTAGGCTACGGGTGATGCTCCTCCCACCTATTCATATGATGTCTGCACCCTTTGTGGAAGGAGGCATCCAGTAGGGGAATGCCATAAGGCTACCGGAGGCTATTTTTATTGTGGCGACCAAGACCACATGATTCGGGATTGCCCCCGACGTCATCTACCAGCTCAGTCTCAGGGGAGTAGTGTAACGACCCAAATATTTTTAGAAATAAAAATATTATATATATTCAGTATATGACTAAATAATTAATAATTCATGGTATTATCTGAGTATATAAGACATTATATTACTTAATTAGGTGATAATGTAGTATATATTAAGCTTAAGGTATAAAGCTTAGTGTTAAAATTAGTATTTAACACTAAAGTAAATAGGATTATGACAAGTGGCAATATCTTAGGGTGATGCCCAAGTAATTAATAGAAGAATTGATCATGAGCTAAGAGGAGGACATGTGGCAAGTGCCACATGTTGTAAATCCAGAAATAGGTGTTGGCAAATTCCGTGATCATTAGATAGGTCATGAATGTTGTGTCTTGTTCAACTTGTCGGAAGAGTTAAAGTTTCAAGAAGACTGAAGATATTGAAGAAAAAGCTTCTACTCCGGATATAGACAGGTAATGAACTTAGAGACCCCTACCTAGGTTGGATTTGACTTAGATAACTCTAAACATACCTAGGAGGATAGTTTTAAGCCTACCAAAGAGTTTTGATCTTATTTGAATCAAACAAAAACAAAAGAAAAATGATTAGGCTGAAATTCTGTCTCAACCGATCGCTCGGTGTTGCAACCGATCGATCGGTGGCCTACCGAGCGATCGGTGGCTATCGACTGGTCAAAAACTTTGTATGGGGTATTTTTCCAGAGAGACTATTTTTAACCGATCTCTCGGTGAAAGTAGCGATCGATCGATTTTGGACCGAGCGATCGGTTATAAGCACCGATCGATCGGTCCTCGTAAACATAATTTTATTTTTTCTGGACTCTTTTCTAAACCCTATATAAACAACCTTTTGAAGACCTAATTCGCATCTTTGTTTATTTTTGAAAGAGTAGAGGTCTGAGAAACCCTTCTAGGGCTTTTTCCATTGTTCCTCATAGATCTTTAGTGATCCCTCCTTTTTCAATCATCCTAGAGAATACAAGTATAGATCTATTCTTTTGATCTTGCATTGTGTAATCTCAGATCTGTATGAGATCCCTCTAGGGTTTGAAGCTTTCTAAATTGATTCACAATCGTACACTTTGTGTGTGTGTCCGGTGTATGATCCGGAGCCTTCGTGGAAGGAGATCGATCGTGTGTGATCGTGGTATTGAAGTAGCTTGAGAAGATTTTGTCGGTTAGGAACCGAAGCTGCTACAGCGGAGATCGAACCTGCTGGTTCGTGGAAATCAAGATTAAGATTCTGTACCTAGGAACGTAGAGTGGTTTGGGTAAGGTCTTGTCTTGTACTTGAATTCTTCTTATAGTGAAGTTTGTTGCTGGACGAGGTCCCGTGGTTTTTTCTCGTAAGGGTTTTCTACGTAAAAATCTGTTGTGTTTGATTTGTGTGGATTGTTTGTGTGAATGGTTTATTGATTTCTAATCTAATTAGATAAAAAATTAAAAATTGGTTAGAAGTTCTTAGATAGACCTATTCACCCCCCCCTCTAGGTCATAGAGATCATTGATCAGAGTAATTTCAATTGGTATCAGAGCGGGTTCACCTTTAAGACTAAACCCTTTAGTGTGATCCTGTATATCTTACTCTGTGATCATGAGTACTCTAAGAGAGGGCGGTTCAGTCTCTCGTCCCCCACTGTTCGATGGGAATAATTACGCATATTGGAAAGCCCGTATGAGAGCTTTTCTCAAATCTATTGACGAGAGAATTTGGATGTCTATTCAAAATGGGTGGACTACGCTTGTGAAAATTCTAGGTGATTTGACTGTCGTCAAATATTCTAATGAATGGACCAGAGAAGAGTTTGAGACAAGTGGTTGGAATACTAAAGGACTCAATGCTATCTTTACTGCGGTCACAGCTGAGGAATTTAGATGAATTTCTTCATGTGAAACAGCAAAGGAGGCATGGGACATACTAGAGATAACCCATGAGGGTACGACCACTGTTAAAATCTCAAAACTCCAAATGTTAACCACCAAATTTGAATATTTGAAAATGGAAGACGATGACACATTTGATGAATTTTATTCAAGACTTAGTGACATTGTCAATGCTAGTTTCAACTTAGGTGAAAGATTAATTGAGTCCAAGATAGTTAGAAAAGTCCTTAGATCTCTACCTCAGAGATTTCAACCCAAGGTCACTGCTATTGAAGAGAGTAAAAATGTTGACTCTCTGAAGATTGAAGAATTAGTTGGTTCACTCCAAACTTATGAACTCAATCTTCGACCATCGAAGAAAACCAAATCTTTAGCCTTGAAATCAATTAAGGAATCTTTGGATGACGATAACAGTGATGGAGAGATGGATGAGGAAGAAATGGCTCTCTTCGTTAAAAAATTTCAAAAATTTTTTAGAACGAAAAAGAGGTTCAATCCTAAACAGGGAGGAAAATCTTTTGAGAAGTCAAAGTCTAAGCCCTGGGAAATCAAGAAAAAATCCAAGAGTGGCGACAAGAAACCCCAAGGTGTTCAATGTTATGAATGTCATGGCTTCGGTCATATTTCACCTAACTGTCCTAACAAGAAGAAAAGTAAGGGCAAGGTAATGAATGCCTGTTGGGATGACAGTGATTCCGAGAATGAAGAATCAGACAGTTCTTCTTCTAGTGAAGAAATTATAATCATACTACTTTCACTGTATCCCTTTCTGGGATTCTTGAGACTACCTCGGTGGTTGATGAGAAGGATAGAAGTGATAAAAGTAGTCATGCTGAGTCTAGTGGAGGCACTGAGAAGAGTCATACTGACTCTGAAAGTGATGAAGATTTGAAAACAACTCATGATAAGTTTTATTCTGAAAGTTTGAAACTGACTAAAGCAAAAATCTCTTTGAGCAAAAAACTCAAAATCATTCAAAATGAAAGAGATACTTGTAAACTAGAAGCAAAGGAGATGAATGCTCTAGTTAGTCAGCTTGAAAATGAGAAAGAAGCTTTTGTCGAAAAAGTTAAATGTCTTTTGGAAGAAAATGTCTCATTGACTAATGTTGTCAGAAGATTAGAAGTTGAAAGAGACACTTCCTTGAAAGAAGTTGGAGAGTCAAGGACTCTATTAGTGGAGCTGGAATCTTTAAAAGATTCTCTTGTCGATAAGGTGAAATTTCTTGAAAAAGAACATCATATAACCCTTAAAGACAAGATTGACTTGATTCAGAAGGTCTATACTCTTGAGAAAGAAGTAAGAATGTTTGGAAATACTAGCTGCCTAGATGAATTAGTTAGAAAATATGGATCAAATTCTAATAGATCTGGGATAGGACATGCTGACACACCAGCTGGTCCTTTAGCTGTTGGTACAATGGCTAGTGCTGTGTTTGAACCAATACATTCTGATCCCAAAGTAAATGTACCTTCCACATCAAGTACTAAGGCTTATACAAATGTTGTAAAGCCTAGAAATGCAGCTCCTAGGGTGAATGCTTTGAGGAATCAAATTCCTTTTAGAAGAAATCCTCCTCCTCTTTCTAGATTCATACCCACATGTCACTTTTGTGGTGTAAGAGATCACATACGACCAAACTGTAATGCGTTTAGAAGAGCTCCCCGAAATGGTTCATGGAACCAAAATCAAAGTCAAGGGAATCTTAAAATGCAGATTCAAGTTCTGGCTGAAAAATCTAGAATTTTGAGCGAAGATGTCAATAGGATTGCTCAAATGTCTAGAAATGAAAATGGTCCATTCACTCCTTATGATTACTCAAGAGGAAAGAATGTGACAAATCATTATGCTAGAACTGAACTGAACAGAAATAGGACTAGAAGGTCTAAAAAGAAAAAGGACTCTACTACACAGAACAATATTCAAATGTCTAAACAAAGTTTAAAAATTGTGTATATGAGAAAGGATGACCTTAAGTGCCTTGTCATTCATACTGCCTTTAAAGCCCAAAACACAGAAATGTGGTACTTTGACAGTGGGTGTTCTCGGCATATGACAGGTAACAAGTCCCTATTTACTCAATTTGAGGACTATCCATATGGGACTGTTACTTTTGGTGATGGAAGCAAGTCATTAGTTAAAGGGAATGGTATCATCGATTCACTAAGCATACCAAAATTGAAAAATGCCTTGTTTGTTGAAGGACTGAAAGCTAATATGATTAGCACAAGTCAACTATGTGATGATAACCATGCTGTGCACTTTACCCAAAATAAATGCTTAGTCATTAATGGTAAAGGTAAGTGTGTTCTAGAAGGGTTGAGAACCACTGACAATTGCTACGGCTTAATCCCTAGTTCTAATTTCTCAAATGTCTGTTATAGGGCTAAAATTGAGGAAGTTGATTTGTGGCACCAAAGGCTAGGTCACATGAACTTCAAAGACCTATGCAAAATCTCAAAGCAAGAACTTGTGAGAGGTGTGCCCAAACTAGGAAAGCCTTCTACTGCTGTCGCGACCCAAAATACCCCCTGGGAGTTAGGGATACTTTGGCTCGTGATGTGCCATATCCGATACCAAACCATCCTGTAATAACATCCAAGTCATGACAAACATAATCATGAATAAGCCGGAAGCTTAAACCAATGTGAGGAAGCGTAATCCAAAAATTTCTTTTCTATACATGCTGTGTATTCCAAGTTTGTACATACATCACAAAAGTAAAGGTGGACATGCCCACCTATCAAAATACAAAATGATAATACTCTCTCTCTCTCTATGTAATCACTCTAAAAGGGCCAGTGGTCTAAGTCATTTGCCTCCTCCTGAGGCTCTACATATGGCTCCTCCTCGCCATAATCCTCCTCTATCCAGGGCCCCTGATCACAGATGTCAAATGGAGTCCGTGTACCTGCCGACATAACATGTACGGCTGAACATGGAATACTCAGCGAGCAAAATCTACTAGCTAACAATGCTATCATAATCAGAATATTTTATACAGTGCGTAAAAGAATACAAATCACCAAAATCCATGCTTAAAACCCGTCGGGAAAAACCTTTCATAAAACTTGTTCTTTTCATGGAAAACAAACCCTCTCATGTATGCTTATGAGTTCTTATGAATGCTTGTGAGCCTCGTGTTTTCTTATGAGTTCTTGTGAGCTTAGAGTTCTTGTGAACTTGTGAGTACTTGTGAGCTTATGAGCTTCTTGTGAGCTTATGAGTACTTGTGAGCTTATGATCCTTGTGAGCTTGTTCTCCTTGGAGACATATGCAAGATCTTAGACTTGTGAGTTTCTTATGAGTTCTTGAAAAGCCTTGCGAGACTTATGATCCGTGGAGTTCATGCAAGATCTAGACTTGATCCTTGTGAGCGTGGAGTAACCGATCTTAGAATGCCAACCCAAAGTTTGGCTTAGTCTATGCTTATGCATGTATGCTTCTTACTTATGAATGCCTTTGAAAATCCTCTTATGTTTTCGTGAAAATTCATGCTTATGAGAAAAACCACGGTCGTGCAATACTTATCATGCTTAGAGTGCTTGTGAGCATTATAACATCTATGTGGAAAGCTTTAACTAATTAAACATGTTCATGCAAGGCATAATGATCATTATAGTATACTTGAAGACCTTAAGTAACTCATATGGTTCATACAAGGTATATTAGCATCATAACATACTTAAACAATTCTAGAATGTAGAACATTTCATTCATTGCGTCACATCATAACAATCATGGCTTCTAAGCCTAATTCATCATATCACACTTAAAATCATGACTCCTTGGAGAATATTAACATTTACTTGCACTTATAGTCATATTCACCCTTTTATTGGAAAACCCCCAAAATCTTAAATCCTTATTTGCTTATTTGAACATAATCAAGTTCACCCAAAATCCCTTGTTTGTCATTGCATCATAGTATACTTAAAATTATGGTTCATTTAAAGGTATTACAATTTTCTTACAAGTTTAGCCATATTCATCCTTGTTATTGAAAAACCTCCAATTTGTAAAACCTTATTTGATTGTTTATTCATGATCTAGTTCACCCAAATTTCCACACTTCCTATTTGTATCATAATAGAATTAAAATCACCTATTTGAATCATCTTTGTATGATAACAAGGCTAGATAGTAGTTTACTAACCTCTTTGGATCAATTTCTAGGTTGAAGAAACCCCTTGAGAAATCCTCACTTGATTTGAATGATCCAAGCTTGATTTGGGGAAGATCCAACCCTTGATTGAAGCTCTTCTTGGTTTCAAGCAAAACCCTCTTTGGAATGCTCAAGATCCTTTCCTTCTCTTTCTAGGAACTCTCCTTGGTTTAGGGTAACCCAAAAACCCTCCTAAAGTCTTCTATTTATAGTGTAAGGGGTGAAAAACCCCAAAAAAATCGCATCCAAGAAAGTAAAATCGCGTATCTACGATCATTCGTAGCGATTTACGATTGATCGTAGCCTTCTACGATTGATCGTAGCTTCCTACGATCAATCGTAGTTTCACCCGAGAGTTTCCAGCATTTCTGGGGCTTTACGATCGATCGTAGCAACTCTACGATCGTTCGTAGCTCCGCTACGATCGTTCGTAGGGTCCCTACGAGCGATTGCAACTTTTGCAGAAAGCTTCAGCATTTTTGCGTTTTCGTATCTCGGCCATAACTTTTGACTCGCTTGTCCGATTTTGACGATTCAACTTGGGTTGGATTCGTATTTCGAAGGAGAACAGCTTTGATGTTTTTCACAACTTCCAATTCTTCCTTTTTATTGGACCATTTTTCCCCTAAACCTGACTGATCCGAAATTGGGTTTCGTCAATCCAGATTTTAAACCGACCCGACTTCAGAAATCGGTCTTTTGACCTAACACCAACTCAAAACCAAGACAAGTGATCAACATGAACCCCGAAGAGGGTTCAATTACCTTTCCAAAAATCTAAGAATCACTTGATTCCGACGAGCGGTGTGAACGCTAGGGCTATTTAGAGTCGAGGGTATGCCAAGGCATAACCCTTGTCAATACTCAAGAGTATTCTATACTCTGGCCTATTTCATTCCAAACACCCATACACCATAAATACATTCTTACATGCTTTAGTATATGATATCATTCGTCGTACATGGCCATCAAGATCCGGGGTTCTACAACTGCTATGTGTGGGCCATGTCAGATTGGTAAACAAATTAGAACCCCACATAAGAAGAATTTAAGTATTGCTACTTCATATCCACTGGAATTAATTCATATGGATCTTATGGGTCCTACAAGAACTGAAATTCTAGGTGGAAAGCGATACATCCTAGTCATGGTTGATGATTTCTCAAGAATGTCATGGGTGGCATTTATAAGAGAGAAATCCGATGCTTTTGAAAATTTCAAAAGTATTTGCTTGAAAATTCAAAATGAGAAAAGATGCCCAATCACTCGAATTCGAAGTGATCATGGAAAGGAGTTTGAAAACTCTAAGTACAATGACTTTTGTGATGAGTCGGGTATCAAACATGAATTTTCTACACCCATTACACCTCAGCAGAATGGTGTTGTGGAGAGGAAGAACAGGGTTCTCCAAGAGATGGCTAGAGTTATGCTCCATAGCAATAATCTAGCTTCTCATTTCTGGGCTGAAGCAGTAAACACTGCTTGTTATATAGTTAATCGAGTTTTTCTAAGGCCTGGAACAAAGAAAACCCCATATGAGTTGTGGAATAACAAGAAACCCAGTGTCAAGTACTTTCGAGAATTCGGAAGTAAATACTATATCCTTAAGGATAGAGAGCAACTGGGCAAATTTGAATCCCGGAGTGATGAAGGGATATTTCTTGGGTATTCCACAAACAGTAGAGCTTATCGAGTGTATAACTTGAGAACCTCTACAATTATGGAGTCCATCAATGTAGTTGTGGATGACTCTGGTGTTGAAAATGTGCAACTTGAGGATGAGGATAGTGCTGGAAATGAAAATGTTGAAACTTCTTCAACTCCACTTATTACTAAGCAATCATTTCCATTAAAACCTACACATCCAAAGGTCATAAGTCCTCATACTTCCACAGATATTATTGGTTATCTTGAAAGTGGAGTGAGAACAAGGAAACAAATTAAAAATGAAGTTAGCTACATTTACTGTACTTCATCTTTTGAACCCAAGAATGTAGCTGAAGCCCTTGCAGATGATAATTGGATCAATGCAATGCAAGAAGAGTTACTTCAGTTTACTAGGAATGATGTTTGGTATTTAGTACCTAGGCCTAACAATACAAATGTGATAGGTACCAAATGGATTTTCAAGAACAAATCTGATGAAAAAGGTACTATCATAAGAAATAAGGCTAGGTTAGTTGCACAAGGATACACCCAAATTGAAGGCATTGACTTTGATGAGACCTTTGCTCCTGTTGCCAGGCTAGAATCAATCAGAATTCTTCTAGCTGTGGCTTGCCATATGAAATTCAAGCTGTTTCAAATGGATGTTAAGAGTGCCTTTCTGAATGGCATTCTACAGGAAGAAGTCTATATGGAACAACCAAAAGGGTTTGAAGATCCACATCACCTTGATCAAGTCTATCGATTAAAAAGGACCCTCTATGGTTTAAAGGAAGCTCCAAGAGCTTGGTATGAGAGGTTGACTACTTATCTCTTGGAAAAGGGATTTTCAAGAGGGGGAGTAGACAGAACCTTTTTCATAAAAAATGTGAAAGGTGATATTGTCATCGCCCAGATATATGTTGATGACATTGTGTTTGGTTCCACATTAGACTTACATGCTCTATCATTTGCTGAACAAATGAAAAATGAATTTGAAATGAGCATGGTAAGTGAGCTGAGTTTCTTCCTTGGTCTTCAGATCAAGCAATTAGATTCTGGGATCTCAGTATCTCAAATCAAATATGCTAAAAATCTAGTGAAGAAATTTGGTATGAGTTCTGCTAAGCATGCTAGGACTCCTATGAGTTCTACAACAAAACTTAGTAAAGATACTTCAGGCAAGGATGTTGATCAAACTTCTTACAGAAGCATGATTGGTAGTTTGCTTTACCTAACTGCCACTAGACCAGACATTGCCTTTAGTGTTGGAGCTTGTGCCCGTTATCAAGCGAGCCCAAAAGAGTCTCACTTACTTGCAGTCAAGCATATCATTCGATATGTAAGTGGAACTCCATCATTTGGCCTCTGGTATTCTTTTGATACCAATGCCACAATAGTTGGATATTCCGATGCCGACTGGGCTGGAAATGCTGATGATAGGAAGAGCACCTCCGGAGGGTGTTTCTATATTGGAAACTGCTTAGTTGCTTGGCTTAGCAAAAAGCAGAATTCAATTTCATTGTCCACTGTCGAAGCTGAGTACATAGTAGCTGGTAGTTGTTGCACTCAACTTCTGTGGATGAAGCAGATGTTGCATGATTACGGGATTGAACAAGGCACTATGACTGTGTATTGTGATAATTCAAGTGCTATCAATATTTCCAAAAATCCCGTTCAACATTCTCGTACAAAACACATTGACATTAGGCATCACTTCATTTGTGATTTAGTTGAGCAAAATGTTGTGTGTACTGAGTATGTCCAAATAGAGAAACAATTTGCAGACATTCTCACAAAACCCTTAGATTCCCTTAGGTTTGAGTTCCTTAGGAAATCCATTGGTTTGTGCGGAGTTGAGTGATGGTGTGCTTTCTTCATAACCTATGTGTTCTTCTTGTTTCATTTAAGTCATAGAGCTATTTTTTTTGTTGTTTTCTTTAATTAATAAAAATCCAAAAACATTCAACAATTGAAAAATGTTGCAAAAAATAGTGTGTTTGTATGACCTTCTTTCCTATCATTATGCTTAAATTTATTTCCTTGAAATCATAATTGAATATTAATTCCAAGGTTAAATTTTTCATAGGATTGAATAAATAAGGATAGTTCAACTATTAGTTCTATCTAGTGATTTAAAATGGTCATGATCACCAATCTCAGTTAGAGTTGAGTAAACAAAGATGTTATGTGTTGCACATGCACTCTAACTGATTTTTGAGATGGTATTAGTTCCTATTTATAGATTCTAATATTATATCATATGGTTCCCTAGCTTAATCAAATCTAGTATAACCAAAGTGATTAAAATTCCATAAGGTGAGCCCTCTAGTTTTAAAAAAAAAAAATTTTATTGACATGGAAAGGACTACCTGTGAGTTTGTGTGATAGCTTTTAATGAATGCAAATAGTGAGTAATGGCAACCTAGACAAATAGTAGGTATCTATGTGGGTTGCTAGTGTGAAAGCCCCCACTATCATTAGAGAGAGCTACCTTCTCACTTAAGTGAAAGTCACCAATGTCCAAAAAACAGATTATGTGTAAAATTTGATTATAAAATGAAATGACCTTATTGATCAAATTTGGGGTAAACATTGCTCATCATAATTTTATGGATGTCTCTTGGTTTTAATTCTAGTTTTTGAACATTCTAGAGTATCTTTTATGCTATAATGTCAAAATCTTGTTTTGTGGATGAAACCAATCCTCAGAGTCATGTTATGAATTTTTAATATTACACACACATTACTTCTGAGCGTTTCTTTACTCTAAATGTGGATTTGATGCAAAAATCAAAATTAATCACTTATGAAAACTAAAAGTTATTTACATAATCCTTATTCATAACTATTCTGTAATATACATTCTTGGATGAATATTTTTTATGATTTTGATAACATAAATGTTTGCATAAGTGAATTGTTATTAGATGATTTTGAAGTGAAAATGATTTTAAATCTTGCTTTGATTGAGGGGGAGAATAATGGTTTTAAGAAAAAAAAAAAAAAAAAAATTTTGCAGACCACCGATCGCTCGGTGTTAATGACCGATCGATCAGTCTTTCGTGAACAGGGTTATAAAACCCTCATTTCTCATTTTCCTATTCTATTCTTCTCCGAACTCTAGAGCGATCTCTCGGTTCCTTCTCCTCCAAATCTCTCTTACGTTCAATTCTTTCTACTCCAAGGGTTTCCAAGCATCTAAAAAGGTAAACTTTAATCATTTTCTTAATTTTGGTTTACTTTCCACATCTAGGGCATCAAAAATTCATGATGATTTTCTCATACTCCTTAGTTATTCTTGTATTCCTCATGTCCGGTGTCTCGAAACGCTGGAGATTGGTCCTCAACAACCAAGAGGACCCTCTAGAGGAAGAGGAACTCAATGAGCCCTACTCTTTCACTCCAATAGGTCATGGGATTTCAATAGGGGATCAAACAATCCGTAGAATGGTTGATTCTACTACTGAAAATCGCCAAAATTCTTTGGCAGATAAAACCCGGAAACAAAAAGGTAAAGCTAGTTCATCTTCAAATGTTCTATTGGGTCCCTTCATTAGCCCTAGTGTTGCTCGGCTTTATAGTGAGTATTTTAGTAAAAATGTTGTTATGGTTGAAAGGAGCATTAGAATTTCAGATTTTGGTGATTATCACCTTCCTAAGCTCATTACCAATTGTCAATGGGAAGGTATTCTCACTTTATCCGGTCCTGCTCCTATTCAGTTAGTCCAGGAATTTTACTCAAATTTCTCTGAAATCAACTCTAAAACCTGGTCTTTTAAATCTAGCTCTTTAGAAAAATCTGTTTTGATAAATCCTAATGTCATTGCTAAATTTCTTGGTTGTCCTCGGGTTCCAGATGCCTATTATCTGCAGACCTTAGGGAAGATAGAGCTCGATTTTTGTTCAGTCTCCTTCATGGACATGATATTGACCTTGCAGCACACATAATTGATTTGATGATTCAAGCCCATCAAACTCAAACTGTGGTTGGAGCTCTTCCGTTTGGTTCCCTGATTACTAAACTCCTTGGTTCTCAAGGGGTTATTGATCCTCCTGGTGTTCCTGCTCGTAATCCGAAGGGTCCAATCAACAAAAAGACCATAGCTCAGAGTTTCTCACATGCCTCAGTTCGAGATATTGAGGAGGAAGCTGAATTTGGTACCGGATCCTCTCATCCACCTCTGGCCACGATTGATGATCTTGCCAAGATGATGAGAGAGATGCAGATGGATCTCACGACTCATATTTCATCTTACCAGGAGTTCACCACAGAGATCCGTGGTCGACTTGGATCACTAGATGCAGCAGTGCTGGGAGTACAGCGAGATGTTTGTGATTTTAGAGCATATTATGAGTCTCATCTCACTTCTGATGATGAGGAGTAATAGTTAGTTTGATGTACTAGGATACTCCTTATGTTTCACTTTTGTATTTAGGAGTTTACTGTAGTACTAGTGTTATATTCAGACATTTGATGCATTTTGGATTGGTTGTACTCAGTACAAACCTCTTTTGGATGTTCTTGATTTGAATGCATATGAGATGATGTTTGATATTTTACTCTCATTTTCTGTTATCTCATCTCGTATACTGATTTTGCCTTAATTCTTTAATTCCTATTCAGCCTTTGGCATTACGAGCCAAAAAGGGGGAGAGTAGGTATTTGTGATAGATGATGGTATATGGATTGAATATGATGATATAGGGATATGATGATATATGGATAAACCTGTTATGGATGATGCTCGATGATGCTCTCTTTTCTTTGAATATTATTTCCCATGCTTCACAGGTTTTTGGTTGAGCTTGTGCAGGCAAACAGGTTTTAAGATTGTTGAAACATGACAAGTTGAATGTCATGAAATTTTTTTTGTCATGTAAAGGTTCAATTTTCCATTTTTGAATCATTTGGGAAAATTTGAACCGAGTATGTGAGTTAGTCTTGTTTTGTCCCAGAATTGCCAAAGGGGGAGATTGTAAATCCAGAAATAGGTGTTGGCAAATTCCATGATCATTAGATAGGTCATGAATGTTGTGTCTTGTTCAACTTGTCGGAAGAGTTAAAGTTTCAAGAAGACTGAAGATATTGAAGAAAAAGCTTCTACTCCGGATCTAGATAGGTAATAGACTTAGAGACCCCTACCTAGGTTGGATTTGACTTAGATAACTCTAAACATACCTAGGAGGATAGTTTTAAGCCTACCAAAGAGTTTTGATCTTATTTGAATCAAACAAAAACAAAAGAAAAATGATTAAGCTGAAATTCTGTCTCAATCGATCGCTCGGTGTTGCGACCGATCGATCGGTGGCCTACCGAGCGATCGGTGGCTATCGACTGGTCAAAAACTTTGTATGGGGTATTTTTCCAGAGAGACTATTTTTAACCGATCTCTCGGTGAAAGTAGCGATCGATCGGTTTTGGACCGAGCGATCGGTTATAAGCACCGATCGATCGGTCCTTGTAAACATAATTTTATTTTTTCTGGACTCTTTTCTAAACCCTATATAAACAACTTTTTGAAGACCTAATTCGCATCTTTGTTTATTTTTGAAAGAGTAGAGGTCTGAGAAACCCTTCTAGGGCTTTTTCCATTGTTCCTCATAGATCTTTAGTGATCCCTCATTTTTCAATCATCCTAGAGAATGCAAGTATAGATCTATTCTTTTGATCTTGCATTGTGTGATCTCAGATCTGTATGAGATCCCTCTAGGGTTTGAAGCTTTCTAAATTGATTCACAACCCTAGACTTTGTGTATGTGTCCGGTGTATGATCCGGAGCCTTCGTGGAAGGAGATCGATCGTGTGTGATCGTGGTATTGAAGTAGCTTGAGAAGATTTTGTCGGTTAGGAACCGAAGCTGCTACAGCGGAGATCGAACCTGCTGGTTCATGGAAATCAAGAGTAAGATTCTGTACCTAGGAACATCGAGTCCGGTTTGGGTAAGGTCTTGTCTTGTACTTGAATTCTTCTTATAGTGAAGTTTGGTGCTGGACGAGGTCCTGTGGTTTTTTCCCGTAAGGGTTTTCCATGTAAAAATCTGTTGTGTTTCATTTGTGTGGATTGTTTGTGTGAATGGTTTATTGATTTCTAATCTAATTAGATAAAAAATTAAAAATTGGTTAGAAGTTCTTAGATAGACCTATTCACCCCCCCCCCCTCTAGGTCATAGAGATCATTGATCAGAGTAATTTCACATGTCAACACCACAAGTGGGATGTCTAAGATTAACCAAGGATATGGTTAATTAACTAGGAAGAGTTAATCAAAGGGTTAAAAGAATCATGATGGCATATGATGGACGTACAAGATTCAATCAAGGGAATTATGTGCCACATGGCAACATCTTAAGGAGGGACGTCCAATTAATTAGGGAGAATTTATTTTTGAGTTAATCATGAATTAACAAGATTAATTAGATGAGTTAATCAAAGAATCATCACGATCTTGTGGCATAATGGACGATCAAGATTAACTCATGAGAATAAAGTGCCACTATCATTTATGGTGATCATAAACCAAAGTAATAAAGGGAGATGCATGAAAGGAAGTAGGGGAGAAGTATCAAATCTTATGCATTGAACCATGCTCATGCCCAACTAAATTGACCTTAGGTTAGTGACTTACCTTAGTTGGTTAGTTGATGAATCTAGGTTAAGGTTATAACCTTCAAGTTAACTAGAAGATATAAACATGAATCTCATTTATGAGATAGTTCATGAATATTTTATGATGAAATATTAGATGGATTCTTAATGGGATAGTGCTCACGCCCAACTAAGTTGACCCTGGTTAGTAACTTACTTAGGTTAAGTAAACCATAAAGTTAACTTAGGAAAGCATCTAATTTAATAAGATGCATGTAGACAATAAGATTAACCATGGGTTAAAGTTCAACTACAGTTAGGTTAGTGACAATTGTCATGAATCTAAAGTGATTCATGAACTAAAATGAGTTCAATCTAATTATGGGAATGAACTCATTAAATTAGATGCATGGAAACAATGAAATTCATGAACCATTATTACTAAAGGGAATGAACCAAGAGTTAATGATGGGCAAGACCCTTGCCTATATAAAGAAGACCCCACGCCCACTTTGTGCTCACTTCATTTGTGCCATCCTCTAGAGAGGTTAGAGACCTCACGCCCACTTCTTCATGTTCATTCCATTTGGTGCGAAGCCATAAAATGTTAGAGAGAAAGAAAGGAAAGAGAAAGAAGAAAGAGAGAAAAAAGAAAAAGAAAATCATGTCGGTCCAACTGACTTTGGATTCGAAACCCAACGACAAAGAAAGGGTAAGTGATATTCGGTGATATTATTCTAGATGATATTTTAGAATGAAGGTTAGTAAAAATGATGAATATCCTACTATATTTATGGATTATAGTTTGGTGTTACTATGATAAAATTCTTGAAAATAGTATGGTGTACAAGAAATAATGGAAAATAGTATGGTGTTACTATGTTAAATTTCTAAAATTAGTATAAGAAATACTGGAAAATAGTATGGTATTACTATATTAAATTTCTAGAAAATAGTATAAGGAATATTGGAAATTAGTATAATAATACTATGGTAAAATGTTGAATGATATGATGATATTATATTGAAATCCTTAAGAAAAATAGTATAATAATTTTATATGGAATTGCTGGAAAAATAATAAGAAGATATTATGTAACATGTTAATGAGATAGAATGATGATACTATAATAGTATGTTACATTTTATACATATATTACATGCTATGATAAAAAAACGGATGTAATTAAAGTATGGAAAATGATGATTTTAAGTTATAAAATTATAGTCATGAGATAGCTATAATAAAGATAATTAGAATCAAAGTTATATAATCATAATGTTATGATGTATATGAAAATATTATCTTAAAATGTCTTAATGAGAAGGCAGGAAGAAGATAAATACCCTTATCTTAAAGGCCTCAAGATAATAGTGTGGAATAGGAAGACCGTTCAGCAAACAAAAACTCAGGATGGGTCAATGAAAACTCAATAAGGGATTGAGCCTAAAGAGGTGTACCTATCGGCGATTATCTAGAGAGGTAGAAATAAGATAATAATGAAAAGATAAAATAAGGTTTATTTAAAAAAAGGCCTCAAGATAATAGTGTGGAATAGGAAGACCGTTCGGCAAACAAAAACTCAGGATGGGTCAATGAAAACTCAATGAGGGATTGAGCCTAAAGAGGTGTACCTATCGGCGATTATCTAAAGAGGTAGGATAAGATAAGAATAAAAAGATAAAATAATGTTTATCTCAAAAGGTCTCAAGATAATAGTGTGGAATAGGAAGGCCGTTCGGCAAACAAAAACTCAGGATGGATCAATGAAAACTCAATGAGGGATTGAGCTTAAAGAGGTGTACCTATCGCCAATTATCTTGGAAGACAAGATTAAGATAAATTGGATCCAAGTAAAATATGTTTAAAAGAAATGACGAAAGGAATACTGAAAAAGTGTTAGTAATATATTCTGATGAAAAATTATTATTAAATGTTATATTATGTTTATTCTATTTTATTATCTAGCATAATGTTATTGAATATTCTTATTGGGCTTCATAGCTCACTGACCTTTTATGTCGCCAGATGAATAGTGAAAGAACAGCTTAAAATTGACGTTCGAGGAAAGATGGAGTCGCTTTTGATTATGTTGTTATATGTTCATTTTGATGTAATTAATTTGGTTATCTAAACCATAACTTTAATTATGGACATGATATGATGGCTATTGCGAATGGAAAGAAAAGAAGGGTTTAAAAAATTTTAATTCTCTTGGTATTTTACGCTTCCGCAATATATGAGAAAAGTGGATCTCACAGTCAGATTTACACTTAAATTTCATTAGTGAAATATTAAGTTTATGTCGGGTCATGACAAGTGGGCCCCCGTTAGACAAATATCTTAACAGGGCTCTTCCCAGGCATCGAGGGCCTCACCGCTTATGCAGCCATCTCGCCAAGCCACCCAGGGCCAAGTTTTTGCCCTATCCGAGAGAGATGCACATGCATCTGACGATGTCGTGCAAGATATGCCAAAATTCTAGAGTTTTAAGCTGTGGATAAATTCTATTCTGTGATGAGTTGTTATTTGTACTAGGGGTTACCTAGGTATGATGTGTATTCTTGTCTGAAATCTATTGATGTTAGTGTTTAATCGCACAGGCGCCTTATTAGTGAACGGGTGTCTAGCCCGAGTGTTGATCGACACAGGATCCACTCACTCCTTTCTCTCACCCAGTTTTACAAAGGGATTTTCGACTGAGGCCACTCCGTTGGAGCAGGAGTTAACCATTGCAACTCCACTTGGCAAGTTAGTTGATACGGACAAAATATTTAGAGATTTTGTGGGTCAAGTGGGAGAGATTGAACTATTAGCTGATCTTATCATCCTAGATTTCTAAGACTTGGATTTCGATGTCATCCTAGGGATGGATTGGTTGTCAAACCACCATGACCATGATGAATGCTTTGAAAAGATAGTGAACTTCAGACCAGAAGGAGTTAAGCCGTTTCACTTTCGAGGATTGAGGGAAAGGGATATTGCTCGCCTCGCAGCCTTGAGCTTAGGAAATCCAGAAGCACAAAACTCTTCAGCCATTCCGGTTGTGAGTGAGTACTTAGATGTGTTTCTAGAGGAACTTCCTGGATTGCCATTGAATCGAGAGATTGAGTTCGCAATAGAGCTTGCTCTGGGTTCTGCTCCGATTTCAAGGGCATCGTATAGAATGGCCCTGATAGAGCTTGAGGAACTGAAAAAGCAAATTGAAGAGTTACAACAACTTGGTTTCATCCAACCAAGTGTCTCGCCATGGGGAGCTCTGGTCCTATTTGTAAAGAAGGACGGGTCGATGAGAATGTGCATCGATTACCAGCAGTTGAACAAGGTAAGTATCAAGAATCGTTATCCCTTGCCACGGATAGACGACTTATTTGACCAACTGAAAGGAGTGAGATTTTTCTCCAAGATTCATCTAAGATCGGGGTATCATCAATTGATCAAGGCGGAAGATGTTCCGAAGATGGCTTTCAAGACTCGGTATGGGCCTGATGAGTTCCTTGTCATGCCTTTTGGGCTGACGAATGCACCGGCGGCATTCATGGATCTGATAAACCGGGTGTTCCAATCATACTTGGATCGATGTGTGATTGTGTCCATTGACGACATTTTGGAGTATTCCCAGACACAGGAAGATCACGAATGAGACCTCCGCCTTACTCTGGAGATGTTGAGAGATCATAGGCTATATGCCAAATTGAGCAAGTGTGAATTCTGGTTAGAGAAAGTGGCATTCATAGGCCACGTGGTGTCAGCGGAAGGCATCTCAGTTGATCCAGTAAAGATAGAAGCAGTGATGAATTGGGAAAGACCCAAGAGTGTCATCAAAATTCATAGTTTCCTCGGCTTGGCAAGATACTACCGGAGATTTGTGGAAGGATTCTCCAGTTTGGATGCACCTCTCACTTACTTGACGAGAAAAAATGTCAAGTTCAGTTGGAGTGATAAATGCGAGGTGAGCTTCCAGGAGTTGAAGAAATGCCTTACCACGGCTCCCGTACTCACAGTGCCTTCCGGGAGCGGAGGTTTTGTCGTGTATAGTGATGCCTCCCTCGTGGGGTTGAGATGTGTACTCATGCAGCATGGAAAGGTCATTGCCTACGCCTCAAGGCAATTAAAAGAGCATGAGAAGAATTATCTCACTCACGACTTAGAGCTCACCGCCGTCGTGTTTGCACTGAAGATATGATGGTACTACCTCTATGGGGAACAGTTTGAGGTGTTCACGAATCATAAAAGCCTAAAATATTTGTTTTCTCAGAAGGAGTTGAACTTAAGGCAAAGGAGATGGATGGAGTTTTTGAAAGACTATGAATGTTCCATTCAATACCATCCGAGCAAGCCGAATGTTGTATCCGACGCTTTTAGCCGTAAGCCTACTGGACTTTTGGCTCACATAATGCTAAAGAGGTGGAGGTTGTTAGAGGATGTTTCCAACCTTGACATTTGGTTCAGCCCACCTACGCACGAGCTATTGATGGCAAATATCACGGTGAAGCCGTGCATCATAGATCGGATCCGAGAGTTGCAAGTAGTAGATACAGAGTTGATTGCTCTCCGTGACAAGGCGGTTAGGAAAAGAAGTGTTGAGTTCTCCACGAACGGTGATGGGGCAATCACGTTCAAGGGTAGACTTTGTATCCTCGCTAAGGAAGAGCTAAAAAGTGAAATTTTGGAGGAGGCTCATCGGTCCAAGTATACCGTTCACCCTGGGGGTACCAAAATGTATAGAAACTTGAAGGGGCACTTTTGGCTGTGGAACATGAAGCGAGAAATATCGGAGTATGTGTCTAAGTGCTTGGTGTACTAGCAAGTCAAGGCCGAGCACAGGAGACCGGCTGGTTTTTTGTAGTCCCTCCCTATTCCCGAGTGAAAATGGGAGCACATCTCCATGGATTTCATTGTGGGGTTGCCGAAGATGGCAAGAAACTCAGATGCTATTTGGGTTGTGGTTAACAGGCTAACTAAGTCCGCCCATTTCTTGTCATACCGGACTACATTCAACTCAAATCAGTTAGCGGTGCTGTACATCAAGGAAATTGTTCGGTTGCAAGGGGTGCTAGTGAGCATTGTGTCAGATAGAGACCCTAGATTTACTTCCAGATTCTGGAAGAGCTTTTAGAGTGCCATGGGTTCCCGACTAGACTTTAGCACAGCTTTCCATCCACAGACCGATGGGCAAACTGAGAGAGTGAATCAGGTGATAGAAGACATGCTCTGGGCATGTTTGCTAGACTTCAAGGGAAGTTTGGAAGACCACTTGCCTTTGGTAGAGTTCGCTTATAATAACAGCTACCAGGCAAGCATACAGATGGCGCTTTGAGGCTTTGTACAGAAGGAGTTGTAGATCCCCAATGTATTGGGATGAAGTTGAAAAAAGAAAGGTATTGGGCCCCGAATTGATTGAGTAGACTATTGATAGAGTCAAGTTTATCCGGGAAAGGTTACAGATCGCACAAGATCAACAGATGAGCTACACCGACAACCAAATGAGAGATCTTGAATTTCGAGTTGGCGACTTGGTTTTTGTCAAGATTTCACCAACCAAGGGTGTTATGAGATTTGGGAAGCGAGGAAAGCTTAGTCCGAGATATGTGGGTCCTTTTGAGATCATCACTAGAGTTGGTGAGGTGGCTTACCATGTTTCCCTACCCGCTCACATGGCGGCGGTCCATAACGTGTTCACATCTCCATGCTCCGGAAGTATATCCCGGACCCTTCCCATGTCATCGAGCTTGATCCGGTAGAAATCTGGGAGGATCTCACACTAGTTGAGCAACCAGTGCAGATCTTGGACATGCGAGATCAAGTCTTGTGCAACAAGACCATTCCCTTAGTGCTTGTGAGATGGCAACATCATTCTGTAGAAGAAGCTACATAGGAACGAGAGGCCGAAGTGAGAGAAAAATATCCTCAATTTTTTCTTTAGGACATCGACATTCTTTTGTATTTTTGCTATGGTTTCGTACATGTATGAACCGTCCAAATTTCGAGGATGAAAATTTTATAAGGGGGGAGGATGTAGCACCCCAGAACTTTTGAACATGTCTTGGAATACGTGTCAAGGCACGATGCATTGTAACCCCAATTTTTATGAAATGAGAAATTGAAACCTTTGGGAATTTGCATGAGTAGTATAAAAAAATTAAATAAAATAATTAATAATATGCCATAGCCTTAAAAGGGTCCTAGTCATGTCTAGAAAAGGTTAGAATGGAAGTGGGATAACTCCAACTAGTGGATTAAGTGGAAAATGGGCTAGGTGTCGAAAATTGCAGAGCACCGATCGCTCGGTCCAAATTAGCAATCGATCGGTCCACAACCGATCAATCGGTATCTATCGACTGGTTAACTTTTTTATATGGGAAAAAATTTCAAAGAGGGTGTTTTCAACTGATCGCTCGGTCAAGAACACCAGTCGCTCGGTAAGCGACCGATCGCTCGTCTTGACCACTGATCGCTCGGTCTTTCGCGTTTTTGCAGAATTTCATTAAGGGCTTTTTCATCTTTTAAATGTTACACCCTTGCCTATAAGGGCTTTCTCGAGCTTTTGGGTCCTCATTCATCATACTTAGAGTATTTTGAGAGAGAGTAGAAAGGCTTTTGAACCCTAGGGCATCATTTTTAAGATAATCAAGGGTTTTGAAGACCCACAATCATCCCTTTAGCTTGGATTTCTCCAATCCAACCTCAAGCTCGCGGGTGAGTCCTTTTTCGAAGCTAGGGCAGCGTTTCCAAGGTATTTCTCAAATGGTTTCTTTCCCAAATCGAACATACTTCAAGCAAGGAGTTTTCCTCCACCATTGGGATTTCAATCAAGGGTTTCCATCCGAGATCAAGTTTTGATCTCAAGGTTAGTACACCCTACTCATTCCCTTAGCAATAACCTAGGTTTTTCTTTAAAAATGATGATCTTAATAATGCGTTATCCATTCTTCTTGAGTTATGCCATTATCCCTAAACTAAACAAGATAAATGGAATGAATGTGTTGTGATGTGTGGGTTGAAGGTTGAGGCGATGGATGCCATGTGGATGTGATGTGTGTAATAGAAAATGGTGGATGGGTATCCTACAAGTAATGAATACACCTTGATGTTTGAATGGAATGTATGCACTAATAAGAGGAAATGAAATGACTATGAAATGTCGCCTGTTATGTGTTTGATTAATTGCCTAAATGAGAAATTCCTCAATAAATGAAGAGTATGAAAACATGAATGTATGTAGTTCCTTCGAATCCATGACCTTGATTAAACGCCATATAGATTATCTAAATTTCCACATGTTTATACCATGAATTGAAATGCTATACTCTATTCTTCATGTCATATGGTTATCATGATTACTACAAGTGCCACACACACCCACACATGCAAGCATGAACCGATGTTTTGAAGTACGAGTATTTAAGTGAAGTTAGTACATGTCAAGGAGGTTGGTAGCCTAGGGATAGGCGGGTGCTAGCCTCTGGCTCACAAAAGGAGGTTGGTAGCCCAAGTGGTGGGTGCTAGCCTCTGGCTCACAAGTAAAGGAAACAAGTAAATGCAATGTCAAGGAGGTCGGTAGCCCAAGTGGAGGGTGCTAGCCTCTGGCTCACAAGTAAAAGAAACAAGAAATAAAATGTCAAGGAGGTTGGTAGCCCAAGTGAAGGGTGTTAGCCTCTGACTCACAAGAAAATGGAATTTCAAGGAGGTTGGTAGCCTAGGGATGTGCGGGTGCTAATCTCTGGCTCACAAGTATACAAATCAAGAACAAGTCAAGACCAAGAAAGACATGGGATTCCAAACAAGACAAGACACGCATGCATGATTTCCATAAGCAAGACCGAAACATGAAACAGGTTTCCAAACATGGGATTTACCGGAGTTTTCGCATTCATACACGCATGTCAAGATATGTATATTGCTTCATTTTCAATGCTAAATGTCATACGTTGCTAGTGTTGCTTAAATTGATTTTGTGTATTATGGTTATTACTGTTGTGCTTTGTTATTGCTATGGCTAGCTAGTAGCTTGTACTCGCTGAGTATTCCATAATCAAATGTACTTTTATGTCGCCAGGTGCGAGGGTCCCTTTTGACATTTGTGCCCTGGGTCTTTGGGTGGAGGAGGACTATGGCGAGGAAGAACCATATGAGGAGTCAGTAGTTGAGCGTTAGGCTGAGGCGAAGGACTTAGACCATTGGTGTAGAGACCCCGAATCTCTTTCATGTTTTTACTTCATTGTATTAGGGGTATTATTGTCCTTGTGATGTTTTGATGTTTATTGAATTATATATTTATTTGGTGTGGTGTAAACTAGGCTTAATCAAACTTGTAACGGAGGGATGTCATATCACACCCTAAACTTTAGGAAGCTCTAGTTTTGGTACTGTTTACTGGAATTGAGTGATTCTTGAACCATTAGAAAGGTGTTGGAACCCTCTTCAAAGTTCATGTTTAATGTTTTTCCTTATTTTGAGTTAAGCCAAGTGTCAATGGTGGGTTTTGTCTGATGGAATTGCAGATCAGTCAACTTTGGGGATAATTTAGTCTATTAATTAAGTGGAATTTAGAAATTCTAAAACACCAAAAATGTTCGTTTTCGAAAGACGAATCCAACGCAAGTTGAATCGTCGAAATCCGACGAACGAGTCAAAAGTTATGGCCGAAACAGTAAAGTGTGTCAAAAATCTGTAGGCAACCGATCGCTCGGTCAGAAGTAGCGATCGATCGGTCCAAAACCGATCGATCGGTATCTATCGACTGGTCCAGAATTTTGTATGGGGAAAATTTTTAGAGAGTGCTTTTTTGACCGATCGACCGGTCAAGAGCACCAATCGCTCGGTTGAGAACCGATCGCTCGGTCATAACCACTGATCGATCGGTCTTTCGTGATTTTTATAGAATTTTAGTATGGGCGTTTTGGTCTTTTTGTTCTCAGACCTTGGGGCTATAAATAGGGGGTCCTACTCGAAATATTAAAATACTCTACCTATTTCTAACCTAATTTGGCAAAATGGGGGAGAAAACCTAGGGTTTGAGGGAGAGGGTTGCTTGGAGAAGAAGGAGGTTGCTAGAAGATTGAGAGGAAAGCTTGGAGATCGTCCTCAAAGTTTCTCCAAATCTCCTCGGGAGCGTTTTGAATCCAAGGGAAGGATTCCTAAGGTCGATATACTATCCTAATCAACTTTATTTTAAGGTTTTGTGAATGTTAAGATAATAGAAATGATATAATAGAGCTTAATTATGTTTTCCCTAATTTTCTATGAAGTAAGCTAATTTTGGATGGAAATGTGGATTAGAATGTGGATGGAATGTATGGAGGATGGGAAATGTATGGAGGAGGAGATTAATTTGTGGATGTGGATGAAAATATGGATTGTATGGATGGAATTATGATTTGATGAATGCATGAAAAGGTAGAGAAACAATGGATTTATATTATGTGTACTCAAGGTGTTTGTGAAAATGCTTGAGAGGATAAATGCTATTATACTCTTATGAAATAGTGGTACATAGATCATGAATTGTGTTAAGAATTATGATAAGATATATATATATATGTGATTGTTTGGTAAGTATATCTAATTACTTGCATGGAAATTAGTAGTCGGGAAGGTAAGAACTTAGAGGAATATCTCTCAAACCGGGAATTCTCTAACTATTTGGTATGGGACATATAGTGGAGTTTCCATGGTGGGAGATCGGAATCTAAGCAATTACTGACTCGAATGTTAATTTCGAAACTTAAGCACATATGCACGTGTATGCTAAGTTAAGAGTCTCACAAGTCACACATGTGGACCACAAGCATGAGCATGGCATACGTATGACATTCTGAATAAGCATAAGCATGGCATGGTCCGTATCCGCCAAGAACGGCATGTCAATTACATTTGATTCTTAGGCATGGTCAGTATCCCCCAAGAACGGCATGTCAATTACATTTGATTCTTAGGCATGGTCCGTATCCGCCAAGAACGGCATGTCAACCATTTGATTCTTAGGCATGGTCCGTATCCGCCAAGAACGGCATGCCAACCATTTGATTCTTAGACATGGTCCGTATCCGCCAAGAACGGCATGTCACATCATTGTATGATCTGAATAAGTGCATAAGCATAAACATCTCACAAGCACGTGGTCTTATAAGCATAAGCAACTCATAAGTGTATTGTCTTCCAAGTCTAAGATTCTCACAAGTACACGAGTCAAGGTGATGATATGATGTATATGCGCACACATTCTTCCGTACTCTGATTATGTTATTATGTTATTGGATATGTTTCTAACTAAATGCAGGTGTATTATTAATGTTGGTTGGATTTTATATACACCGAGTACCTTTGTACTCAGCCGGACTTTGTCTTGGCAGGTTTAGAGCAGGAGTACACGGCTGAGCCGTGGGTTGAGGAAACATACGCAGAGGAAGGAGGTGAAGGTGAGCCTTCTGAGGAGGAAGCTAGAGACTTGGTTGGCTACACCTCTTAGTTTTTATTTCATTTGATTGAGAGAGTTGTATTAGACTTGAGTAGATGTTGCTTAGTAGACTTTTATAGTTGTGTATCAGACTCTTTGGTTTTAGAGTGAGTTGTATATGTTTACCGTAGACTTTTGCTATTTGATTATAGTTTATATACCAGAATTTTATTATCCTCATTTTTGGAGACTCGTGTAGTAAGCCTTGTATGCATGGATTTTAAGCAGGTTAAGTAATGTGGCGATCCCAAAGTCCTATTTTAGCCTTGTTGGATTTCGGGGTCATTACAATTGGCCCCACAGGGGTGATTATTGAGCGAGAGATAATTTCGAGGTTTCTCATTTTGTATTTTGATAGGTGGACATATCCACCTTTAACTTGATATGTTTTGTATATGTTAACTTGGAATACTATTTTGAAGTTATAAAAGAAAAGAAAAAGTTAGTTCACACTTCTGCATTCATGTTTAGCTTCTGTACTATGATTATGGGCATTATAATATCATGTTTACCTTGTTCATTACAGGATGGCTTGACAAGTATGAATAGTCACCTCTAAAGTATCCCTTAACTCATAGGGGGTATTTTGGGGCACGACATGAACCACTTCCAGCAACTCCTAAGTTTCTTGCTCATCGTTGATCCCCCCCACTGCTTTCGGTCTCTATTCCATGGATCTCAGTAAGTATGATGTCATTCGGACTTGAACTCAGCAAATTTTCCTTATCCTGATCTTTTACCTTTGAATCCCAGTGATCTAGAATAGAAACCTCAATCTCAGAATCTTGTTCTCCTACAGTCATTTGATACTCCATGTGATTGCCCTTCTCTATTACTTTGTCTGGTATTGTGGCATCCTCTTTAATAGAAAGCGTTCGTAAACATTGGTGAACAAATAGGGTAAAAAACCTCCCCCTTTTCTACATGTAGACACAACACCCATAGTAAATCTAAATGGTGTGATGGTGATGATGGAGGACCTTTGAGTTAAAAACCCACCTTCGCATATGAGGGAGGATGTTCTCTCCCCCAATCAGCATGGGATTCCTAAGCCAAATGGTAAAAAAGGAGGCAACTATACCTAGATTGAGTATTCACCTCTAACACACTCTAGAAGCTGGTATTAACCTCAAGGTTAAAACCTTGGGTACCCTTAATAATTTTGATAATAACACAATAATGAAATGAAACTTATAGTAACAATAATTCTATTTAGTGCTTGAACATTTCAGATTATAAGAAAATCAGCACTTTACTCAAGGCAAAAAGAATGGAAGTTATTCAAGAAAGTGATCAACTCAAGTAAAATGAAGATTCATAATTATACCCATAGTCCAAGTCGGGTCTCTTGAAGACAAAGCCAAATCTTAAGATCCAAGATCAAGTCAAAGACCAGCTCTCAAAGAAGCATATGAATGTACTTATTACTTTTTATGAGAGTATCTAGGACTTATGTAAGAAGTCCTCAATGTATGCTAAGTTGAATGCTCAAAATACTTAGATTGAGCATTGGAGCCTAAGACATATATTGGACATCATTCTAAGGCCTTAGGAATTCATAAAAATAATGTTAAAGGAAAGCCAAATGACCTAGGAATTAATTCCCATCATCAAGGTCTGATCCAAAAGAGAAAAAAAGAGTTTCCTCTGAATTCGTCGACAAAATCACAGGGGTGATCTGACTTCGGTGACGATGACAAGAAAAACCACTAAGCTTACTATTTTTGAATTCAGCGATGAAGTGAATTGGGTGACCTAGTTTTGTCGACGAAATGAAGCCTGGTTATGAAAAAACGGTGTAACGACTATTTTTCAACGACCTTATATGCATTTAATGCTTCGCCAACGGTTATATTGGATCAAGAGCTATAAAAAGAGTTCATTTATGAACAAAATAGGCAATTAGATCATTGCAATAACTACTGAGGAGATGCTCTAGCAGTTTAGGCTTCACCTGTGAAGAAGTTTGAGCGATTTAAAGAATCGTGGTGAATCCTCTAGCTGGAACAGCTTGAGGTGGGGAATAGGCTGGGTTTGCCAAACCTCGTGAGGAAATCCTTGTGTTTGAATCTCTAAACTTTTCTTCTTTACTTTCTATATTGCTGTGATTAAATTCTAATTGTAATAAAAATTATTTATGATTTACAGACTTAGTGTCTAAAATTTTTAAATCTGCCATAGACCCTATTCATCCCCCATTTAGGATCATTACCTGGCCTACAATTAGTATCAGACCCTAATACTCTTGATAGATCTAAAATATCTTAGAGTAAATGATATTAATGGCAAACAACATTTTTACAACCAGTTTAGGAGATGGTCAATCAACCACCAGACCTCCACAATGGAGAAAATTACAACTACTGGAAAACCAGAATGATATATTACATCCAAGCTCTAGATTATGAGTGTTGGAGGGTAATAGTCAAGGGCCCCCATCTTCCTGTAAAAACTCATGAAGGGGTACAAATACCCAAAATTGAGGAAGAATGGAATGAGGCGGATATTAAACTTGTCCAAATCGATGGTAAAGCAATAAGAAATCTTTATTGAGCTTTAAGTCCTCAGGAATTTAACATAGTATCCGGATGTGACTCTACAAAAGAGATTTGGGAAAAAATCCAAGTCACATAAGAAGGAACAAACCAAGTTAAAGAAGAGAAAATTAGCATGCTTGTTCATAAGTATGAACTATTTAAAATGGAAAAAGTTGAATCAATAGGTGACATGTTTCCCCCTTTACCAATATTATTAATGGACTGAAATCTTTGGGTAAAATGTACAGTAATGTAGAGAACGTGAGGAAGGTTCTTCGTTCACTGCCAAAGGAGTGGACTCCAAAAGTTACAACCATCTAAGAAGCAAAGTGTTAGACATGATGCCCAGAAAAGTCATTTAGATTGTTAGAACCTTATTAATTTGATTAATAAATGCTTCTTCTTAATCTATTGTATATTCATTATGGGTAATTGACCATGATCATGAGATGATCTATACGATATGAGATATCGATAAAGGTCCATAGGATATATTGCAGGAAAGTTATGTGATTAGATTATCACAGGCAGATATAACTTTTCGGTTCTTTATACCTTATATAGTCACAGCTATGGGTGAAGCTAAGCACTTCACTTATATGGCTGCCAGAATGCTAAGATGTTCTCAATAGTTGAGATGTAGTTCTATCTCGAACTATCGTAGTGGAGACTACACATCAGCATATGGGTGCTTAAATGTACACTGACTGATTGCATTCAATGAGAGACCTCTTGGTAAACATACTATCAGATAGTTGGTCTCTCATTCACATTGAACGGTTTCGATGATCCTTAGATCTGATGAGTTCATCTATGACTGAGCAGTGATCTGACTATTTTGATTCAACCAACGTATTTTCTAACTTAGGGAATACAATACAGTGATGGTTGGATAGTCAGAAAGTTGTTCGAGTCATGATGAATTTCAAACAAGAAATCCAGGCTCATTAATTTGAGAGATTATCCGAGTTCCAGGTAAGACAATTGATTAAGTTCAAATCCTGCGCAAGTGATTTTGAAATTAAATAAGTTTTTAAATATACTTTTATTACAAAGTATTATACTTATAAAAGCATTTTCTCAAAATATTTTTCATAAGAAATTTTTTCTCATGGCTTAATCATAAGTCTTGGAAACCCGGATGATTTGCAATGGGCTATGGGTTAGATAGTATATCAATCTCAAAGGCCCATTAGGGATAATGTATTTGGAAGGATAAATCGAATTTAAAAGTTCATGTACTGGGATCCGTAATGGTTAATGTTCATACACTGGGATTCAATTGCAACATGGATATCTCACATCACTTGCAATTCCGATGTAATTCCCGTTTAGGGTTAATGGAATAACATTGGATAAGCCAGGGTAAGAATGTCCTAGAGCAATCTGTGGAGGTGCTAACATAAGAAATACAAGCTCAATAATTGATTAAAAGTTAATCAATTATTTTAAGTGATTAAAAGTTAATAATTTAATTAAATAGATTAAAAGTTAATCTATTGTTTAAATTAATTGTTAATTTAAACATATGGATTATTTTAGCAATTATTTAATTAACATAATTATAGGGGAAATGGGTTTGACCCATATCCATAAACCCATTAAAATGGACCTTTAATATGGGCCAAAGCCCATGGGTTTAAACCCTAGGGTGCGGTGCCCACTTGAGGAATCCTAATTGGATTAGGATTTGTTTAATGGAATAATTATTGAAATATAATTCCTTTTATAATGGAATTAAAATCCAATAGTTGGATTGCAATAAGGATTAAGATGGAATTGTAATTAGATTACAAAAGGGAGTTTTAACTCCCCAAAGTCCACGCCCCATAGAAGCTCACACCCCCCCTTGGTGTTGGTCTCCTAGTTTAACTAGGTTTCCTTCTTTGAGTTAGGATGTTGACTTATCCCTTTTTAATTAAGGAATCCTCTTATAATAGGGACTCTTTAATTAGTAAGATTACTATAACTAAAGTAGTTATAGATTAAGAAGGAGTTTATTTAATTAATAATAAGAGTTATTGATAATTAATAAATCCTACTAGATAAGATCAAGTTGGAGTAGGATTAGGATAGGATCCTAGTCTATATATACCCCAACACCCTAGACCATTAAGCACTTTTCTCCAGAAATTTTTCTCTCCTCTCCTCTCTCTCTCCAAACTGTGAGCCCTAGGGGATACCCCTAGTGATTTTCGAGAGCTACTAGGTGGTCCAAAGTTGGCTTTTGCAAATCTAGGGTTTTGAACCTTAGTGTTTTTGGTGATAGAAGGTCTATACCATTACCCCATCTTCTTCCTCTTGCTTTTATAATTCTAAAGGAGATTCTAAAGCTTCGTGGGGATAGCGAAGAACAAAGATCGAGTTTCTAGTATTTTTTCGGAGAAATCTCTACAAAGAGTTCTGACGGTTCGAGAGGATTCTGCTTCACCGGTGCAAAGCATTCACCGAGGTGATATGACTAAAACTCTTAGATAATTTTGATACTTTTTATGGTGTTAAGATCTAGGGGATCCAGTTTCCGCATAAATTTTGTATCAGAGCTCATGGTTAGGAGTAGTTTTTTGTTTATTTTGATAAGGTAATTAAATGGATGATTTAATTCATGAGATGAATTAAATTTGATCTATTTAATATTGCTCGTAGTTTTTATTATTTTATTTGTTCATGAGATGAATATGTAGAGCCCCGGACCTTTTCACATTTATGCATGACCCTTCGTAGCCATTTTTCCTTTAAAGTAATGCAATTAATAAATAAGGAAGAAATTAGAAATTCTGAAACGTCAGAAATGTTCGTTTTCGAAGTACGAACCCAACGCAAGTTGAATCGTCAAAATCGGACGAACGAGTCAAAAGTTATGGCCAAAACAGTTTGGACCTGCAGACCACCGATCGCTCGGTCCATGGAGCGATCGATCGGTCCAAAACCGATCGCTCGGAGGCTATCGACTGGTCGAGATTTTTCTATGGGGAAATTTTCCAGAGAGTGAAATTTCAACCGATCGCTCGGTTATGAAACCGATCGATCGGTAGGCAACCGATCGATCGGTCATTAACACCGATCGCTCGGTACTCGCGTTTTTGCAGAAAATTTAGTAAGGGTGTTTTCGTCTTTTGGGCGTTTCACTCATACCTTAAAGGCTCTGCCCGATCATTTGAGGGTTCATACACAACCCTTAGAGTCTTTTGAGAGATAGAGAGAAAGGAGAAGGTTTTCCAAAACCTAGGTTTCCATTTGGAGAGAAATCAAAGGGTTTTGAAACCCTAGATCAACCTCAAGCCCGATTTCTTCAAGATTTCGGTTCAAGCATTCGTGGAGCTCGTGTGGGGCACTCTCCTCAAGCTAGGGCAGCAACTCAAGTGCGTTTGGTGGAGGATTTCTTCCCCCATTTGTCAAGGTCGGTACTTCTTACTACCCTCCTAGTTATAGCTTCCCTTTTCCTTTATTTCTTCTTGTTTTCTTTCACCTATATATGTGTTATGAGATTGGTGGTATGAATGGTGAATGGAGATGGATGTTGGCGAATGGATGCCGTATGGATGATGTGATGAACGAATGGGAAAGGGCATTTTACTAATAATGAACATACAAGTGTGATGTGAGCATAACCCACATAGAAAAGCATGATTTAGGTTTAAGTGAATAATGAACACACCACATGTTTGATGAAATGCCAAGGTGAATAAAATAAATGATAAATTAAGGGAACCCATGTTTAATTACTCTTGAAATTTGTTAGGGTTCATGATAGTGTGTTTCTTACATTTCTTAAAATGTGTAGATTATTAATTACTTGAATTGTTATATGCTATGCCTTGTGAATCACTCCAAATTGTCATATTTAATTCCAAATGCAAGTATGCACACGATCTCACGAGCACGCATGAAAGGACGTGATTTACCGATGTTTTGAGTATGGGACGTAGAGGTGGGGCATATCCTAAGATATGTTTCACTTCGCTTTTGACAAGGGCAAGACAATCATGCATTGCATAGGGAAAGGTCTCCCATCCCCTCGCATGACATGCATAGCATCGCATGACACGCATAGCATAGCATGGCATGACACGCATAGCATAGCATGGCATGACACGCATAACATAGCATCACACATTCTGCATGGATGCTAGTTGTGACGGGCTATGAACGGCAACTAGGCATTCACATTCCGCATGGATGCTAGTTGCGACGGGCTATGAACGGCAACTAGGCATTCACATTCTGCATGGATGCTAGTTGCGATGGGCTATGAACGGCAACTAGGCATGCCCATCAGCATATAGGGTACTAGTTGTGACGGACTATGAACGGCAACTAGGCATGTGAACATGTTTAAATTATGAACAAGCAAGTATGATACTCGCATGACACGCATGACATGACATGACATGCATGATATGACAAGATAAGACAACATAACAAGTTTCAAGCACGGAAATGGTATTTTCAAGTCAAGTCAAGTGCACGATGTTTTCAAGAGGTTTCATCGGCTTTCTACGAAATACAAGCATGATTATAAATTGTTTTGTTTCCTTGTATGATATAAATTGTTCATGTTCTATATATGCAACTTGCTTCCTCCTTTATGTATGCTATCTGTATGCTATTACTGTCGGTTAGTGCTTAGTACCCGCTGAGTATTCCATGCTCAGCCGTACTTCTTATGTCGGCAGGTGACGGCGGAGCAGCTGCTCCATTTGATATCTGTGCTCCGAGTCCATGGGTGGAGGAGGAGTACGTCGAGGAGCCTTTTGAGGAACCTCCAGTTGAGGGTTACCATTAGGTGGTTGTAGATTCTGAGAGGATTAGCTGTGGGTGAGATGAGAGATTTTATCCATGTATTTTGGCGGGTCTGTCCGCAC
This sequence comes from Tetracentron sinense, assembly GCA_015143295.1. NCBI lineage: Eukaryota > Viridiplantae > Streptophyta > Magnoliopsida > Trochodendrales > Trochodendraceae > Tetracentron > Tetracentron sinense. The sequence goes on from CM026551.1 coordinate 37,066,957, forward strand.
TTTCTGTTGGTTACCTTTTTTTTGTATAAACTTGGACCATATGTATATACTTAGAGGTTTGTTAGACTTCCGCTGTGTTTTATAGTTATGTTTCCGCTATGATGTCCTCTATTGTATATGCTCTGTGGGGTTTTGCAGGTTGGTTTGTCAAGCAAGTCATGTAAGTCATGATTGAGTCGTCCAAGATTCACTCTAACTCCTAGGGTGGGTTTTGGGTCGCGACAGAATAAATAAATGTTTATTATATTATTGAATGAGATTTGATAATTAAATAAATTTTAAAAACTAGTATTATATGTGATATAATTAAATTCGAAATAAAGAGTTTATTTTGACATTCCTTTTAAATGATTTGATCATTTAATATATACTTATTAATCGTTTAAAATAATTAATAAATGATTTTTCCCATAAATAGATTTTATTCAAAAATTATAAAACCCTAATTTATGATATGATCATATTTAGGATTTTCGATTCTCTTATTTTTTATTTTAATCCCGGATAAAAATAGAACCAATCTATGATAATAGTAGAACCAATCTATATGAAAGGATCTTGCATTCGGGAAAGAAATAAAATTTTGTAGAGATTTTAAGAAAATTCTATCTTATATTTTAAAAATAATTTTATGAAAATTGTTTAATGGAAAATATAATTGTTCTATTTTTTCCGGGGTTTCATCTATATAAGATATAGATTTTTATCGGGCGTTTTGATAATTGTTATCAATTTTTAAATCCTTTTAAAAATAAGAAAAAGTACTCCATCACCATGTAGCATCTATTTTAAATGAGATTATAGTTATGGGTCATATTTATGATAAATTGTTTATCATTCATGCATTCATATTAGAGGTTAATATGTAGTTGGTTTTGGCAATCTGTAAAGGGCAGATTCATTCGGTTTCTCTAAAAAGGGCAAATGGAATACTGGTTTCCCTAATGCCATTTAAATTCTATTTAATGCATTGGTGGCGATGCTGTTAAGGAAGATGATGCGATGTGATCTCGATAAGATGATAAAGGAAGGAATCGCGAAGGAATTTGCAAGCTGCCTTTATTCTTATCTCATTCTCTTGTATCCATGCATTTTAATTCATTGACCCATAATGATTAATCTCGTATATTATTGTTTTTATTATCATGAGATGATAACTGCTGTTTATTTTATTATGAGATGATATCTGTTTATATGTTTAATTATTCTGTCGAAATAATTACCCTTGATATATCATGTGTATATAAGACTGGGGACAAGTCCCTAAGTATTATGATCTTCTACCATACACCATGTGATCCTATAGTGGGGAATGTGAGTAAGCTAATAGGCCAAAGCCAGGCCCAATCCCTCTCACCTATGAGTGAGCATGGTGAAAACTGAATAAGCAAATAGTGGGAGCAATAACACCAAAGCGTGAGCTTTCATTCGGTGTTTATTAGGTTCATGGTAGGTGGGCACATGAATAAGAGATATTATACAATAACGCCAAAGCGTGAGTATAACATCCCTTATAGATCAGACAGAAGATCGAATGCTCCAGGATTCACAAGATGAGATCTGTGAAATTGGAGAAGATAGTTTCTATCTGCTTATTCAAGGCAATGTGATGATGTGCCCAAAGGCAGGATCACATTAAGCTAAGGTCTAGGTTTTCGATGCCAATTAATTCTTTCTAAATTGGCAATACCATTGGAAACTGACCCATAATCTAATTGGTATTAATGAATACAATAGATCCCTAATACTATCTATTTTGTCATTTGATTAGATCATGATAGGCCTACACCCATTGACTGAAATTCTTTGTGATGAAAGTTTAAAGACAATAAGGGTAAGGAAAGAGTTGCCACAGGTTCTTTAGGAAAAGCTGGCAAGAAAAACAAGGGCAATAGAAAGTGTTTCCACTGTGGTAAAATAGGCCACTGGAAGAGGAATTGCAGGACTTACCTCGCAACTCTTAAGAAGGGTAGCGGAAGTACTCATGGTATGAGATACTTTGAAGTACATATTACTGGTGAGTCTAACTTTCTAGACGGTCCACCTAACTCATGGTGCGTGGATTCTGGATCCACTGTACACATTTGCAATTGCTTGCAGGGGTTTTAAGGAAATCAGAAAGCCGACCAAACAGGAGCAGAAGCTTAAAGTTGGCTCCGGTGCAAATGTTGCAGTGATGTCAATCGGCTTGTTTACTCTTTATTTACCTAATGGAAAGACATTAATTTTAGAAGACTGCTTTTATGTGCCTTCAGCATATCGTAATTTGATTTTAGTATTTAGACTCTTATTTTATGGATTCTCTATCAATTTTAATTCAATTGTTGAAATTAAGAAAGATGGAATAGTCTTGATAACTGGTAATCTCATTAATCGTCTTTATTTAATATTTCCATTGGTAAATAATGAATGTCTGCAAAGTGACAATGTCTCATCATCTAGAATGTCTGGAATGAAGAGACATTGCACTGAGTCTACTTATCTTTGGCATAAGAGAATTGGTCACATTAATCTTGATAGGATCAAGAGGTTAGTAATAGATGGTTCCCTTGACTTCCTCAAGGCAGAACCACTCCCTACATGCGAGTCTTGTCTCGAAGGGAAAATGACCAAGAAGCCTTACCCTAAAAAGGTAGGAAGAGCCGAAGAAAAGTTAAAACTAATACATAGTGATGTATGTGGTCTATTTAACATTGTTGCACGAGGTCAATACCGGTATTTTTTCACATTTACCGATGACTATTCCAAATATGGATATGTCTATTTGATGCAACACAAATCTGACACCTTTGAAAAGTTCAAAGAATTCGGATTAGAAGTTGAAAATCAAACTGAAAAATCCATAAAGACACTTTTTCGCGCCCCAAAACCCACCCTAGGAGTTAGAGTGAACTTTGGACGACTAATCATGACTTGCTTGACAACCAACCTGCAAAACCCACAGAGCATATACCATAGAGGACAATATAGCGGAAACATAACTATTAAACACAGCGGAAGTCTAACCAAACCTCTAGGAATATACATACGCAAATCCAAGTTATACAAAAAGTAACCAAAAGAAAGTGCGGATAGACCCGCCAAAATACATGAATGTATATCTCTCATCTCACCCACAGCTATTCACTCAGAATCTACAACCACCTAATGGTAACCCTCTACGGGAGGTTCCTCCAAAGGCTCCTCGACGTACTCCTCCTCCACCCAAGGGCTGGGAGCACAGATATCAAATGGAGCAGCTGCTCCGCCATCACCTGCCGACATAAGAAGTACGGCTAAGCATGGAATACTCAGCGGGTACTAAGCACTAACCAATAGTCATAGCATACAGATAGCATACATAAAGCAGGAACAATTCTTATAAGTTAGAAGGAAACAATTCATATCATACAAGGAAGTAAAAGCAATTTATAATCATGCTTGTATTTCGTAGAAAGCCGTTAAAACCCTTGAAAACCTTGTGCACTTGACTTGATTGGAAATACCATTTCCGTGCTTGAAACTTGTCATGTTGTCTTATCTTATCATATCATGCGTGTCATGCCATGTCATGCTTGCTTGGAAAGTAAACTACTTGTGAGGGAAGGGAGACCATTCTTCCTAAATGCTCATGCTTGTCATGTCATGTATCATGCTTGCTTGTTCGGAACAGTAATCTACTTGTGAGGGAAGAGAGACCCTTCTTCCTAAAATGCTCATGCTTGTCATGCCGTGTCATGTCATGCTTGTATCATGCTTGGAAGAGTAAACTACTTGTGAGGGAAGGGAGACCCTTCTTTCTAAATGCTCATGTCATGTCCTTTCACTTGTGAGATGTCCTTGTGAGATGTACTTGCGAGGGAAGGGAAACCCTTCTTATGATATGTATGTACTTGTGAGGGAAGGGAGACCCTTCTTATGATAATGCATGATTGACTTGTCCTTGCCAAAAGCGAGGTAAAACATATCGTAGGATATGCCCCACCTCTAAATCCCATTCTTGAAAAACGTCGGTAATCCATGTCATGCATGCGTGCTTGTGAGATCGTGTGCATACTTGCATTTGGAATTAAATATGACAATTTGGGTAATTTACAAAGCATAGCATATCACGATTTGAACAAGTAATAAATCGCACATTTTGATAAATGTAAGAAACACACTATCATATGCCCTAACAATTTCATGAATAATTAAACATGTATTCCCTTAATTTATCACTCATTTTATTCACCTTGGCATCTCATCAAACATAGTGTGTTCATTATTTATTAACCCTACAACATGCTTTTCTAAGTGGGTTTTACTCACATCACATATGTATGTTTATTATGGGTACAATGCCCTCCCCGTTCATCCATCACATCAATACACACGGCATCCAATCGCCCACATTCATCTCCATTCATCATTCACCATTCACCATTCACCATTCACAACCCATCTCATAATACATGGATGTATAAAGGAACACAAAGAAAATAAAGGAAAAGAAGAACTATAACTAGGAGGGTAGCAAGAAGTACCGACCTTGAACAATGAGGAAGAAACCCCTTCCAAAAACGACCGTGTAGCTGCTGCCCTAGCTTGGATCACGAGCTCCTCGAATGCTTGAGCCTTGATCTTGAAGAAAACGGGCTTGGGGTTGATCTAGGGTCTTAACCCCTTTGATTTCTCCCAAATGAAAACCTAGGTTTTGGAAACCCTTCTCCTTTCTCTCTATCTCTCAAAAGACTCTAAGGGTTGTGTATGAACCCTCAAATGATCGGGCAAAGCCTTTAAGGTATGAGTGAAACGCCCAAAAGACGAAAACACCCTTACTAAATTTTCTGTAAAAACACGAGTACCGAGCGATCGGTGTTAATGACCGATCGATCGGTTGCCTACCAATCGATCGGTTTCATAACCGAGCGATCGGTTAAAATTTCACTCTCTGGAAAATTTCCCCATACAAAAATATTGACCAGTCAATAGCCTCCGAGCGATCGGTTTTGGACCGATCGATCGCTCCATGGACCGAGCGATCGGTTGCTTGCAGGTCCAGACTGTTTTGGCCATATCTTTTGACTCGCTCGTCGGATTTTGACAATTCAACTTGCGTTGGGTTCGTACTTCGAAAAGGAACATTTCTTACGTTTCGGAATTTCCAATTTCTACCTTATTTTTTAATTATACCTCTTTAAAGGCAAAATGGCAACGAAAGTGTCGTGCATTAAATGTGAAAAGGTCCGGGGCTCTACATCCTCCCCCCCTTACAGAAATTTCGTCCTCGAAATTTAGACGCTACATATATTACAAACCAAAAAGAAAATTACAAGTCATATACAAACTTATACAAAAACTAATTCAATTAATTCTGGGTACTTCGCTTTGACTTCGGCTTCACGCTCCCATGTAGCTTCTTCCCGAGCATGGTGTTGCCATTGCACTAGAACCAAAGGAATAGTTTTGTTGCGAAGCACTTGATCTCTCCGATCCAATATGTGAATCGGCTTCTCAACCAACGTGAGATCTTCTCGAATTTCCAACGGTTCCAATTCTAATACATGCGAAGGGTCCGCAATGTACTTCCGAAGCATAGATACATGGAAAACGTTGTGAACTGCGGCCATATGAGGTGGGAGAGCTACCCTGTAAGCAACCTCACCAACTCGTGTGATAATCTCAAAGGGCCCTACATACCGAGGACTGAGCTTGCCTCGCTTTCCAAATCTCATGATCCCTTTACTAGGAGATACTTTCACAAAAACTTGATCCCCTACTTGAAATTCCAAGTCCCTACGACGCGTGTCCGCATAACTTTTCTGGCGATCGTGAGCGGCTTTCAATCGATCCCGAATGATCTTAACTGTGTTTGCAGTTTGCTCAATCAACTCCGGACCAAGTACTTTCCTTTCTCCTACCTCATCCCAATATAGAGGAGACCTACAACTTCGCCCATACAAGGCCTCAAATGGTGCCATTTGGATACTCGCCTGATAGCTGTTATTATAGGCGAATTCAACCAAAGGCAAGTGCTCTTCCCAACTGCCTCTGAAATCCAACATACAAGCCCGAAGCATGTCTTCAATGACTTGGTTCACTCTCTCGGTTTGTCCATCCGTCTGTGAATGAAAAGCGGTGCTGAAATCAAGTCGGGAACCCATAGCCTCCTGGAAGCTTTTCCAGAATCGCGATGTAAATCTTGGATCCCGATCTGACACAATACTAACGGGCACTCCGTGCAACCTCACCACTTCCTTGATGTACAAAGTGGCTAACTGACTAGAGTTGAAAGTAGTTCGGTAAGGCAAGAAGTGAGCGGACTTCGTCAAACGATCCACTACTACCCATATCGCATCTAAGCCCCTTGCCGTCTTTGGCAAGCCAACTATGAAATCCATGGATATGTTCTCCCATTTCCACTCGGGAATCGGAAGGGACTGTAATAGACCTGCCGGCCGCATGTGCTCTGCCTTCACCTGTTGGCACACTAAGCATCGTGCTACATACTCCGTAACATCCCTCTTCATATTCCGCCACCAAAAGTGACTCTTGAGGTTCCGGTACATCTTTGTACCCCCAGGATGCACTGTGTACTTCGAACGATGTGCTTCATCCATGATCTCTCGTCGAAGATCTGCATTGGCCGGAACACATAGCCTTCCTTTGAACGTTATAGCACCTCGGCTAGTGAGAGAAAAGTCTTCACTGCCCTTGGCAACTTCCTTGTCCCGGAAAGCCAACAATTCCGCATCCATGACTTGATATTCTTGGATCAAATCTATAATGTACGGCCGAACCGTAACATTTGCCAAGATAGGACTACGGATAGAGTCATTCACACTGATGTCCAGATTTGCCAAATCTTCAAGTAGCTTCCATTCTTGAACCAACATGTGTGCTAACAACCCCTGAGGTCTTCTACTCAAAGCATCAGCCACTACATTTGCTTTACCCGGGTGGTATTGAATGGTACAATCATAGTCCTTCAAAAATTCCATCCAACGCCGTTGCCTTAGATTCAGCTCCTTTTGGGAAAAGAGATACTTGAGACTCTTGTGATCGGTAAACACATAGAACTCCACCCCATTAAGGTAATGACGCCAAATCTTAAGTGCAAACACGACCGCCGCAAGCTCCAAGTCGTGCGTGGGATAATTCTTCTCATGCTCCTTCAATTGCCTTGATGCATAGGCAATGACCTTCTTGTGTTGCATAAGCACACATCCAAGTCCAACGTGTGAGGCATCACTGTACACCTTATACCCAAGAGGTCCGGATGGCACTGTAAGGACAGGAGCTATAGTAAGCCTCTTCTTCAGTTCCGTGAAACTGATCTCACACTTGTCGCTCCAAACAAACTTCGCATTCTTCCTTGTTAGGTGAGTAAGCGGTGCTGCAAGGCTAGAGAAACCCTCTACGAATCTCCTGTAGTAGCCTGCCAGCCCAAGAAAGCTGCGTATCTCAGTAACACTCTTGGGCCTCACCCAACTCATAACAGCTTCTATCTTCTTCGGATCAACGAAGATGCCTTCCGCGGAAACAACGTGGCCTAGGAATGCTACCTTTTCCAACCAAAACTCACACTTGCTAATTTTGGCGTATAGCTTGTGCTCTCTTAACATTTCCAATGCAAGGCGAAGGTCGCGCACGTGATCTTCCCGTGTCTGGGAATAGACCAAAATGTCATCAACAAATACAATCACGCACCGATCTAGGTATGGTCGGAACACCCGGTTCATCAAATCCATAAAGGCTGCCGGGGCGTTCGTGAGACCAAAAGGCATCACCAAGAACTCATAGTGCCCATATCGAGTCCTGAAAGCAGTTTTGGGAACATCTTCCACCTTAATCTTTAACTGGTGATAACCCGATCGAAGATCTATCTTCGAGAAAAATCTCGCTCCCTTCAATTGATCGAACAAGTCGTCAATCCTAGGCAAGGGATACCTATTCTTTATAGTGACCTTGTTCAATTGCCGGTAATCGACGCACATCCGCATCGAACCATCTTTCTTCTTAACAAACAACACCGGGGCACCCCACGGTGAGACACTTGGTCGAATGAAACCAAGGCCTTGTAATTCCTCCAACTGAGTCTTTAACTCCTTGAGTTCAATCGGAGCCATTCTATACGGAGCCCTGAATATAGGAGTTGTGCCTGGTGCAAGCTCAATCACAAACTCAATCTCCCTGTCTGGAGGCAATCCTGGCAACTCCTCTGGAAATACATCCAGGAATTCACTCACAACCGGAATAGTCGATGAGTCCTTTGCCTCGGGGTTAGCTAAGCTCAACGCCGCAAAACGAGCAATATCTCTACCTTTCAACCCCCGAAAGTGAAATGGTTTTCCTTCTACCGGCTTGAAGAGTACCATCTTCTCAAAGCAAGCTACATGCCCATGATGCGCTGCTAACCAATCCATTCCCAATATAACATCAAAGTCTTGGAATCCAAGGACGATGAGATCAACCGCCAACTCGTGGCTTCCAACTTGGACCACACTATTTCTATACACTTTATCTGCCAATACTGTTTTGCCAAGGGGAGTCGAAATGGCTAACTCCGGTTCTAGCTGACTTGGCTCTACAGAAAAGCCTTCTGAAAAACTCGACGAGACAAATGAATGAGTAGACCCGGTATCAATCAACACTCGAGCCAAATACTCATTGACTAGTAGGGTTCCTGAAATTTTAACTAGCGGAGTTAATCCATGCATCAACAGTGTATACATGTAGGTATATATACATATATAACATGCAAAGTATGTACACAATCAATGAATACTTAACAGTTTAATTTACGGATAATTAAATAAGCTACAACTGCGTACCTTGCACTACATCGTCAGATGCAAGTGCATCACCCTCTGTCAAGGCAAAAACTCGACCCTGGTTTACCTGGCGAAACTGAGGTGTAGACCGGGTAGTTTGAGATGACGCCTGATATGATCCTACTGGGCGTGCTGGTGTCCTAATCCCCTAAGAATGGCCTGGTAGATGCCGGGTAGGGCAATCCCTGATTATGTGGCCCTGGCGACCACAATGATAACATCCACCAGATGCTCTTCGGCAATCTCCTACCGGATGCCTTTTGCCGTATGAAGTGCAGACCTCATATGTGTAGGCCGGAGGGGCCGAAGGTGGTGCATACCTCGCTGCCTGAGGTGTAACTGGTCGAGGGGCCGGAAGAGCCTGAGGTCGAGGTGCCTGTGGCACGTACTGCCGTGGGGCTGGAGGCGCATAAGTCGGCCTCATCTGTGGTGCTGGCCATGTATACTGATAAGGGCCGGTACGAGCCCGCCTCTCTGGAGGTGCTAAACTACTGGCTTGGCCTCTTGCCAACTCTCTCTTCTTAGACACCGCTTCAGAATTGGCCTCGACCAATAAGGCCTTGTCTACCACTTCAGGGTAGGTAGCATGCCTGAAAACGGAAACCTTCTCCATAATAACATCCTTGAGCCCTTGCTCAAATCTTCTCGACTTCATTGCCTCGGTGGCAATCATATGTGTCGCGAAGCGTGATAGCTCCGAGAACTTGGCCTCATAAGCGGCCACAGACATCGAACCTTGCTCAAGGTTGATGAATTCTCTCTCTTTCTTTTCCCGTGCACCGATAGGAAAATACTTCTTGTAAAAAGTATCTTTGAACTCTTCCCAAGTCCAAGGTTGACCCTGTATGGTCAAATCTTGCGTCCTCAATGCGGACAACCACCAATGGTGGGCTTCGCCCTCTAGCATAAAAACTGCCCATGCCACTTTCTCTTCCTCTGTAGGAGTGAGCACCGCAAATATCTTCTCAACCTGGAGGATCCAAGCCTCTGCAGTAAGAGGGTCCACACTCCCATGGAAGGATGGAGGCCTCAATCTCCTGAATGCCTCAACTCCTGCGGTACGATGTACTGGAGCTGCGGGCGGTGGAGTAGGTGCCGCCGATGATGGTATAGCCTGCCGAGCCGCCAGTATGGCGAGTGTCTCAGCAATAAAGCCTAAGACCTGAGAGAGGTCCGACTGCTCATCCTCATCCCGTGAAGAAGAGGAAACTCTGGTATGTGGTCCACGACCCCGTGTGCCCCGCCTCATGACTAAAGTCCTGAGAACAATAGCACCACATGAGTCTCACTTGAAACCACAGTTTATTTCAATGTCGTTTCACAATAATTCAATTTGTATTAGTTGTATAATACTAATATACATCACATCAAGTCATCAAAGTATTCATCACATTATACTTATACTTTAGCGTTCTAGCGTACCTAGGACCGTACTTGGTTAAAGCAACCATTTAAGACAAAGACTAAAGTTTAGTCTTACACTTGGATCAAGACTCTCTTCCGACTTACTTCCTTCCTAACTTGTTTCCTAACATATGCACTTGGCAAGCCGTGGTACAAGATTCTAAGTGACCCTAGAGACCTAAAGCCTAGGCTCTGATACCACTTTTGTCGCGCCCCAAAACCCACCCTAGGAGTTAGAGTGAACTTTGGACGACTAATCATGACTTGCTTGACAACCAACCTGCAAAACCCACAGAGCATATACCATAGAGGACAATATAGCGGAAACATAACTATAAAACACAGCGGAAGTCTAACCAAACCTCTAGGAATATACATACGCAAATCCAAGTTATACAAAAAGTAACCAAAAGAAAGTGCGGACAGACCCGCCAAAATACATGAATGTATATCTCTTATCTCACCCACAGCTATTCACTCAGAATCTACAACCACCTAATGGTAACCCTCTACGGGAGGTTCCTCCAAAGGCTCCTCGACGTACTCCTCCTCCACCCAAGGGCTGGGAGCACAGATATCAAATGGAGCAGCTGCTCCGCCATCACCTGCCGACATAAGAAGTACGGCTAAGCATGGAATACTCAGCGGGTACTAAGCACTAACCAACAGTCATAGCATACAGATAGCATACATAAAGCAGGAACAATTCTTATAAGTTAGAAGGAAACAATTCATATCATACAAGGAAGTAAAAGCAATTTATAATCATGCTTGTATTTCGTAGAAAGCCGTTAAAACCCTTGAAAACCTTGTGCACTTGACTTGATTGGAAATACCATTTCCGTGCTTGAAACTTGTCATGTTGTCTTATCTTATCATATCATGCGTGTCATGCCATGTCATGCTTGCTTGGAAAGTAAACTACTTGTGAGGGAAGGGAGACCCTTCTTCCTAAATGCCCATGCTTGTCATGTCATGTATCATGCTTGCTTGTTCGGAAAAGTAATCTACTTGTGAGGGAAGGGAGACCCTTCTTCCTAAAATGCTCATGCTTGTCATGCTGTGTCATGTCATGCTTGTATCATGCTTGGAAGAGTAAACTACTTGTGAGGGAAGGGAGACCCTTCTTTCTAAATGCTCATGTCATGTCCTTTCACTTGTGAGATGTCCTTGTGAGATGTACTTGCGAGGGAAGGGAAACCCTTCTTATGATATGTATGTACTTTTGAGGGAAGGGAGACCCTTCTTATGATAATGCATGATTGACTTGTCCTTGCCAAAAGCGAGGTAAAACATATCGTAGGATATGCCCCACCTCTAAATCCCATTCTTGAAAAACGTCGGTAATCCATGTCATGCATGCGTGCTCGTGAGATCGTGTGCATACTTGCATTTGGAATTAAATATGACAATTTGGGTAATTTACAAAGCATAGCATATCACGATTTGAACAAGTAATAAATCGCACATTTTGAGAAATGTAAGAAACACACTATCATATGCCCTAACAATTTCATGAATAATTAAACATGTATTCCCTTAATTTATCACTCATTTTATTCACCTTGGCATCTCATCAAACATAGTGTGTTCATTATTTATTAACCCTACAACATGCTTTTCTAGGTGGGTTTTACTCACATCACATATGTATGTTTATTATGGGTACAATGCCCTCCCCGTTCATCCATCACATCAATACACACGGCATCCAATCGCCCACATTCGTCTCCATTCACCATTCACCATTCACCATTCACCATTCACCATTCACCATTCACCATTCACAACCCATCTCATAATACATGGATGTATAAAGGAACACAAAGAAAATAAAGGAAAAGAAGAACTATAACTAGGAGGGTAGCAAGAAGTACCGACCTTGAACAATGAGGAAGAAACCCCTTCCAAAAACGACCGTGTAGCTGCTGCCCTAGCTTGGATCACGAGCTCCTCGAATGCTTGAGCCTTGATCTTGAAGAAAACGGGCTTGGGGTTGATCTAGGGTCTTAACCCCTTTGATTTCTCCCAAATGAAAACCTAGGTTTTGGAAACCCTTCTCCTTTCTCTCTATCTCTCAAAAGACTCTAAGGGTTGTGTGTGAACCCTCAAATGATCGGGCAAAGCCTTTAAGGTATGAGTGAAACGCCCAAAAGACGAAAACACCCTTACTAAATTTTCTGCAAAAACGCGAGTACCGAGCGATCGGTGTTAATGACCGATCGATCGGTTAAAATTTCACTCTCTGGAAAATTTCCCCATACAAAAATCTTGACCAGTCGATAGCCTCCGAGCGATCGGTTTTGGACCGATCGATCGCTCCATGGACCGAGCGATCGGTTGCCTGCAGGTCCAGACTGTTTTGGCCATATCTTTTGACTCGCTCGTCGGATTTTGATGATTCAACTTGCGTTGGGTTCGTACTTCGAAAAGGAACATTTCTGACATTTCAGAATTTTCAATTTCTTCCTTATTTATTAATTATACCTCTTTAAAGGCAAAATGGCAACGAAAGTGTCATGCATTAAATGTGAAAAGGTCCGGGGCTCTACATAAATTGACAAAACCATAAAGACATTTCGATCAGATCGAGGTGGTGAATACCTCACCAACGAGTTTATGGATTACTTAAGGGATAATGGGATTATTTCGCAATGGACAAGTCCTGCCTCTCTTCAACAAAATGGAGTTTATGAAAGAAGAAACCGGACCTTATTAGATATGGGTCGCTCTATGATGAGCCATGCCGATGTTCCTTCATATCTTTGGGGATATACTATACAAACTGTCATTCATATTCTGAACCGAGTTCCATCTAAGTCTATTCCGGTTACACCCTATGAATTGTGGATAGGGCAAAAACCTAGTTTAGAACATCTAAGGGTATGGGGTTGTCCTACTCATGTTCGTAAACTCGAACCCACTAAGTTGGAATCTAGGACAGAGAAATGGAATTTTATAGGATATCCAAAAGAAACTAAGTGTTTCTATTTCTACTTTAAGGCAGACCAAACAATAGTTGTTAGGCTTCATGCCACTTTCTTGGAGGAAGAAATGGATCTCCTAAAGAAGGTTGAATTTCATGAGATGAAAGACGACATAGCCAGTAACAAACCTAAACCTAATCCTTCCACTTTAATTTCTCCTAATTCTGTTCCACTGAGAAAGTCAGAAAGAGTTTCTAGACCACCGAATAGACTTCAGTGTTACAATAATGAAGTTTATCTAGTTACCCCTGATGATAAGGATATAGATCCTAATATTTATCAGGAAGCTACATTGGATGTAGATGCATCTCAATGGAATAAAGTCATGAATGTTGAAATAGATTCCATGTATGACAACGGAGTCTGGACTTTAGTAGATCCACCAGATGATATAAGGCCAATTGGATGCAAATGGATTTACGAAAAGAAGGGTGCCGATGGTAACGTGGAGACCTATAAAGCTAGACTTGTTGCAAAAGGTTATACTCAAATTCAAGGAGTTGGTTATGAGGATACCTTTTCTCCAGTAGCTATGCTCAAATTCATCAAGATATTGCTAGCTATAGCTACACACCATGACTATGAGATATGGCAAATGGATGCCAAAACTGCTTTCCTTAATGGAATGTTAGATGAAGACATCTATATGAAGCAACCAGAGAGCTTCATTGCTCCTAACTAGGAGAATATGGTATGCAAGCTTCACAAGTCGATATATGGTTTGAAACAAGCTTCAAGAAGCTGGAACCAATGATTTGATCTTTCGATCAAAGAATTTGGATTCCAAAAGAATTTGGAAGAATCTTGTATATACAAGAAGGACAGTGGGAGAGCGGTAGTGTCGCGTCCCAAAATACACCCTACGAATTAAGGCATACTTTAGGTGTGACTATATGTACCTGTCAAACCATCCTGAAGTAAACGTGGCTAACACAATACAATAAGGATAATAATCAGAGCGTGGAAGCTAAACATATATACGGAAGTGTAAACTAACTTTTTCTTTTCTTCTAAAGTTCTAAAATATTATTCCAGGTGAAACATATACACAATACATATCAAATTCTAAGGTGGATAGACCCACCTATCAAAATGTCAAAATACACCAAAGGACCCTCTCGTACTCTCCCCTCAACAGTAGTCGAGGTACGGCCACACGTCGAGGTCTCTATCTGCCTGAGACTGTAACAGGAAGAAGGGTCCCTCTCCTCTACGTACTCTTTCTCGACCCAAGGCTCGGGGTCGAGGGCTTCCTTAGTACCTGCCGACTTGAAAGTACGACTGAGCATGGATTACTCAGCGAGTACGAACTACTAGCAAACCATAGCAATAATAGAAGCATAACATGTAGAGCCCCGGACCTTTTCACATTTAATGCATGACACTTTCATAGCCATTTTGCCTTTAAAGTAGTACAATTAATAAATAAGGAAGAAATTGAAAATTCTGAAATGTCAAAAATGTTCCTTTTCGAAGTGCGAACCCAACGCAAGTTGAATCGTCAAAATCCGACGAGCGAGTCAAAAGATATGGCCACAACAGTCTGGACCTGCAGGCAACCGATCGCTCGGTCCATAGAGCGATCGATCGGTCCAAAACCGATCGATCGATAGCTATCGACTGGTCAAGATTTTTGTATGGGGAAATTTTCCAGAGAGTTGATTTTTGGTCGAGAGCTCGGTCAACACACCGATCGCTCAGTAGGCAACCGATCGATCGGTCATAAACACCGATCGCTCGGTCCTCGCGTTTTGCAGAATTTTCACTAAGGGCATTTTCAGCATTCGGGTGTTATACCCTTTCTTATATAGGATCGCCCGAGCCTTTAGGGCTCATTCTCAACACTTAGAAGATTTGGGAGATTAGAAGAGAGGAGAAAGGGTTCCCAAACCTAGGTTTTCATTTGGGGAGAAATCAAAGGGGTTAAGACCCTAGATCAACCCCAAGCCCGTTTTCTTCAAGATCAAGGCTCAAGCATTCGAGGAGCTCGTGATCCAAGCTAGGGCAGCAGCTACACGGTCGTTTTGGAAGGGGTTTCTTCCTCATTGTTCAAGTTCGGTACTTCTTGCTACCCTCCTAGTTATAGTTCCTTCTTTTACTTTATTTCTCTTTGTTTTCTTTCATTTACACATGTGCTATGAGATGGCCGGGTGTGAATGGTGAATGGAGACGGAATTGGCGATTGGATGCCGTGTGAAATGATGTGATGAATGAAATGGGGAGGGCATTGTATCCATAATGAACAAACACGTATGATGTGAGCATAACCCACCTAGAAAAGCATGTTGTAGGGTTAATAAATAATGAATGCACCATGTTTGATGAAATGTCAAGGTGAATGAGATGAATAATAAATTAATAAATTTCATGTTTAAGGTTTATGGAAATTGCTAGGGTCATGATAGTGTGATTGTTCGCTTTCCCTAAATGATATGAATACTAAATTGCTCAAATCATTGATGTTATGTGTTATGAATTACTCAAATGCCATATTTAATTCCAAATGCAAGTATGCACACGACCTCACGAGCACGCATACATGACATGATTTACCGAGGTTTTCAAGAATGGGATTTAGAGGTGGGGCATATCCTACGATATGTTTTACCTCGCTTTTGGCAAGGACAAGACAATCATGCATTTTCATAAGAAGGGTCTCCCTTCTCTCGCAAGTGCATACATATCATAAGAAGGGTCTCCCTTCCCTCACAAGTGCATCTCACAAGGACATCTCATAAGTGAATCTCACAAGTGGAAGGACAAGCATGAGCATTCTAGGAAGAAGGGTCTCCCTTCCCTCACAAGTAAATTACTTTTCAGAACAAGCAAGCATGATACACGCATGATACAAGCATGACACGCATGACACGGTAGACAAGGTTTCAAGCATAAAAAGAGTAATTTCAGTCAAGTCAAGTGCACAAGATTTCAAGGGTTTTATCGGCCTTTCATAAACTGCAAGCATGATTATGAATTTCCTTATTTACTTGTATGATATTAACTGTTCCTGATTCATATATATCTATATTGTTTCCTGGGTATGCATTGCTATCTCTTGCTATAACTGTTGGTTAGTATTTGGTACCCGCTGAGTATTCCATGCTCAGCCGTACTTCTTATGTCGGCAGGTTCTGAGGGAGCTGCTGCTCCATTTGATGTTTGTGCTCCTAGTCCATGGGTGGAGGAGGAGTACGTCGAGGAGCCTTTGGAGGAACCTCCCGTAAAGGGTTATCAGTAGGTAGTGTTAGATTCTGAGTGGATTAGCTGTGGGTGAGCATGAGTGATTATATCCATGTATTTTGGCGGGCATGTCCGCACTTTCTTTGTTTTGATTTCTTTGTATTAAAACTTGGTCCATGTGTATATACTTAGAGGTTTGTTAGACTTCCGCTGTGTTTTATAGTTATGCTTCCGCTGTTATCCTATATTGTATATGCTCTATGGGTGTTTTGCAGGTGGTTTGTCAAGCAAGTCATGTAAGTCATGATTTAGTCATCCACGATTCACTCTAACTCCTAGGGTGGGTTTTGGGTCGCGACATAACAAGAATGAACAAAATACAAGGTATCGATTTAAAGCAATAGTAGCATCACAAGATAAATGGTAATGAACAAGAACAATATCATTATCATGACATGCATGCATGAATGCGAAAACGCAAATAAAGCTCATGCTTGAAAACTCGTTTCATGTCTCAGTCTTGCTTGTGAAAATCATGCATGCGTGTCCTTTCATCATCTTGTATACTTGTGAGCTAGAGGCAAGCACCCGAACATCCCTAGGCTGTCAACCTCCTTGACCTATAATAATTTCCTTTACTTGTGAGCCAGAGGCTAGCACCCAAACCTCTCTAGGCTGCCAACCTCCTTGACATATGGTTTTCTTGTGAGCCAGAGGCTAGTACCCGAATATCCCTGGGCTACCAACCTCCTTGACATATAGTAGCTTTTAGTTTTCTTGTAAGCCAGAGGCTAGTACCCGAATACCCCTGGGCTACCAACCTCCTTGACATGCAATGTTTTCTTGTTGATTTATTAAGTCATATGCTCATGAAAACTCGATTTATGCATGCATGCGTGCTCGTGTGCGTGCCAATAATGACAATCATGGGAACACGTGTAACAAGAAGAATATCGCATCACATTTTAATTCATAGTATAACATGTAAGTATTTAGGTGATCAACATAGCATTTGGTCAAGTCATCATTTACAAGAACAATTACATAGGGCTTACATCCATTTCCTTTATTAAATTCGTTTATTCTTGGTTTAGGCATATTATCAAACATCTGGTATGTAACATTTTTAGTAGTTTTTCTTTACCCTTTTTAGCGCATATTTTCCATCAATCATCATGGTATGTTCATTATTTATAGAATGCCCATCCACCGTTTTCCATTTCACACATCACATCCACATCCAACGGGCATTCAATCGCCACAATCCACATCCCATCCACACATTCGAACCTCTTTCTTATCTTGTTTATATTTAGTGAAGGTGATACGTTTTATAACGAAAGAAAGTATATTATCAAGAGTGAAAACCTAGGTTATTGCTAGGGAAGTTAGTAGAGTGTACTAACCTTGAATCAAGGCTTGATCTTGGGTGTAAACCTTGATTGAAGCTCCAACTTGGAAGAAGGAGGACCCTTGCTTGAAGAAGGCTTGAGTGGACGAAGAAAGCCTCTTGAAAATACTTGGGAGAACGCCGCCTTAGCTTGAGAACATGCTCCTCATGAGTTGAACCTTAGATTTGAAGAATCCAAGCCTTAGAACAAATCTTGGTAGCCCAAACTCTTGATTTCTTCTCAAAAGGAAAACCTAACCTCCTCTCTCTCTATCCCTCAAAACCCTCTAAGTATAATGAATGAAGCCCTAAAGGCTCGGGCAAGCCTTTATGGGTAAGGGTTTAACGCCCAAAAGACAAAAAAGCCCTTACTGAAATTTCTACAAAACCCAATAGACCCTAGCGATCAGTGGTAATGACCGATCGATCGGTTGCCTACCGAGCGATCAGTGTTCTTGACCGAGCGATCGGTCAAAAACATACTCTCTAGAAAATTTCCCCATACAAAAAAGTTAACCAGTCGATAGCCTTCGATCGATCGGTTTTGGACCAATCGATCGCTAATAATGACCAAGCGATCGGTTGTGAACCGATCGATCACTACATTGGACCGAGCGATCAGTGCTCTGCAAGTCCCCACTGCTTTGGCCATATCTTTCGACTCGCTAGTAGGATTTCGACAATTCAACTTGCGTTGGATTCGTCTTTTGAAAATGAACATTTCTAACATTTCAGAATTTCTGATTTCTCCCTTATTTATTAATTAGACTACGAGAAAGGCCAATTAGCTATGAAAGTACTATTAATTAAGAATAGAAAAGTCCGGGGTGCTACATTCTCCCCCCATTACAAAAATTTTATCCTCGAAATTTGGACGATACATATATGTATAAAACCACAACAAAATGCAAAAGAGAATGTCAACGCTCTAAACAAACAGTTGGGGATATTTTTCCTTTACTTCGGCCTCACGCTCCCAAGTAGCTTCTTCCCTCAAATGGTGTTGCCATCTTACCAAGACCAAGGGAATGGTCTTGCTGCGTAAAACTTGATCTCGCCTATCCAAGATCTGCACCGGTTGCTCAACTAGTGTGAGATCCTCCTGGATTTCTACCGGATCAAACTCGATGACATGAGAAGGGTCCGGGATGTACTTTCGAAGCATAGAGACATGAAATACATTGTGGACCGCCGCCATATGAGCGGGCAAAGCAACATGGTAAGCCACCTCACCGACTCTTGTAATGATCTCGAACGGACCCACATATCTCAGGCTAAGCTTGCCTCTTTTCCCGGATCTCATAACACCCTTGGTTGGTGAGATCTTGACTAAAACAAGGTCCCCAACCCAAAACTCAAGGTCCCGCCTACGGGTGTTGGCATAGCTCTTTTGTCTATCCTGTGCGGTCTTCAACCTCTCCCGGATAAGCTTGACCCTATCCGCAGTTTGTTCAATTAATTCGGGGCCTAAAATTTTTCTTTCTCCAACTTCATCCCAATACAGAGGGGATCTACAACTCCTTCTGTACAAGGCTTCAAAAGGTGTCATTTGTATGCTTGCTTGATAACTATTGTTGTAGGAAAATTCCACCAAAGGTAGGTGACCTTCCCAACTTCCTTTAAAATCTAGCATACAAGCTCAAAGCATGTCTTCTATCACCTGATTCATCCTTTCGGTTTGCCCGTCGGTCTGTGGGTGGAAAGCCGTGCTAAAGTCCAATCGGGAACCTATGGCATTCTGAAAGCTCTTCCAGAACCTGGAAGTAAATCTAGGGTCTCTATCCGACACAATGCACACTGGCACCCTGTGCAACCGAACTATTTCCTTGATATACAATGCAGCCAACTGATTGGAATTTAAGGTAGTCCGGTATGGTAAGAAATGGGCGGACTTCGTGAGTCTGTCAACAACAACCCATATAGCATCGGTTTTTCTAACTGTCTTTGGCAACCTCACAATGAAGTCCATAGAGATATGTTCCTATTCTACTCAGGAATAAGGAGAGACTGTAAAAGTCCAGCCGGTCTCAAGTGCTTTGCTTTCACCTGTTGGCACACCAAACACCGTGCCACATACTCCGCAACATCCCTCTTCATCTTTCGCCATCAAAAGTGACTCTTGAGGTTCCGGTACATCTTAGTACCCCTGGGATGCACTGTATATTTGGACCGGTGAGCTTCATCCATAATCTCTCTCCAAAGATCTGCATTGGCTGGGACACAAAGTCTTCCCTTGAATGTCATAGCGCCACGACTAGTGAGAGAGAAGTCCTTACTTCCCTTGGCAACTTCCTTGTCCCTGAAAGCCAACAAGTCAGCATCTGTGGCTTGATACTCTTGGATCAAATCTATAATGTACGGCCGAACCGTGACATTTGCCAAGACAGGACTGCGGACTGAATCATTCACACAGATGTCCATATTTGCCAAATCTTCCAACAGTTTCCACTCCTGTACCAACATATGAGACAATAGACCCAGAGGTCTTCTACTCAAAGTGTCAGCTACTACATTCTCTTTTCCTGGGTGATATTGGATGGTGCACTCATAGTCTTTTAAAAATTTCATCCAACGCCGTTGTCGTAAGTTTAACCCATTTTGGGAAAAGAGATACGTGAGGCTCTTGTGGTCTGTGAACACATAGAACTCTTCCCCGTAAAGGTAATGTCGCCAAATCTTGAGCGCGAACACTGCTGCAGCAAGCTCTAGGTCGTGCGTGGGGTAATTCTTTTCATGCTCCTTCAATTGCCTTGATGTGTAGGCAATGACTTTCTTATGCTACATGAGGACACACCCAAGTCCAATGTGTGAAGCATCGCTATACACCTCATAACCACCACGTCCGGATGGCACAGTAAGGACGGGGGTCGTGGTGAGGCGTTTCTTCAACTCCTGGAAACTCACTTCACATCGGTTACTCTAACTGAACTTTGCATTCTTCCTTGTCAAGTAAGTGAGAGGTGCAGCCAAACTGGAGAATCCCTCCACAAATCTCCGGTAGTAGCCCGCTAATCCAATGAAACTCCGTTCTCAGTGATGCTCTTGGGCCTCTCCCAACTTATAACTGCCTCTATCTTTGCTGGGTCTACTGAAATGCCCTCAGCTGACACTACGTGGCCGAGAAATACTACCTTCTCTAACCAGAATTCGCACTTACTCAATTTGGCATATAGCCTATGCTCTCTCAACATCTCCAGAGCAAGGCGGAGGTCTCATGCATGATCTTCCCTTGTCTGGGAATACACCAAAATGTCATCTATGAACACAATCACACATCGATCCAAGTATGATCGGAATACCCGGTTCATCAGATCCATGAATGCCGCCGGTGCATTCGTAAGCCCAAAAGGTATAACAAGGAACTCCTAGTGCCCATACCGAGTCCTGAAGGCCATCTTCGGAACATCTTCCGCCTTAATCTTTAGCTGGTGATACCCCGATCTAAGATTAATTTTGGAGAAAAATCTCGCTCCTTTCAGTTGGTCAAATAGGTCATCTATCCATGGCAAAGGATAATGATTCTTGATAGTGACCTTGTTCAACTGACAGTTGCATACATTCTCATCGACTCATCCTTCTTCTTTACAAAGAGGACCGGAGCTCCCCATGGCGAGACACTTGGTTGGATGAAACCAAGTTGTTGTAATTCCTCAATCTGCTTCTTCAATTCTTCAAGCTCTATTGGGGCCATTCTATACGGTGCCCTGGAAATCGTAGTGGTGCCCGGAGCAAGCTCTATAGCGAACTTGATCTCTCGATCAGGAGGCAATCCGGGAAGTTCTTCCGGGAACACATCTAAGAACTCACTCACAACCGGAATGGCCGAAGAGTTCGGTGCCTCTGGGTTTGCTATGCTCAAAGTTGCGAGGCAAGCAATGTCCCTTTCTCTCAATCCTCGGAAGTGAAAAGGCTTAGCTCATTCTGGCTTAAAGTTCACCATCTTTTCAAAGCATGCAACATGCCCGTGGTGGTTTGATAACCAATCCATCCCTAAGATGACATCAAAATCCAAGTCTTGGAAATCTAGGACGATGAGATTGGCTACTAGTTCATTCTCCCCCACTTGAACCACACAATCTCCAAATACTTTGTCCGTACCCACTGACTTGCCAAGTGGAGTTGCAATGGTCAACTCCTGTTCTAACGGAGTAGCCTCAGTCGAAAATCCCTTCACGAAACTAGGTGACACAAAGGAGTGAGTGGATCCTGTGTCGATCAATACTCGGGCGAGACCCTCTTACACTAATAAAGCGTCTGTGTGAGTAAGTAACTAATATCAGTAGGTTTCAAACAATAACAATCATCATACATAGGTAACCCTTAGTAAAATTAACAACTCATCAACCATAGAAATCATTCATAACTTAAACTCTAGAATTCTTGCGTACCTTGCACGGCATCGTCAAATGCACGTGCATCTCTCTCTGATAGAGCAAAAACTCGACCCTAGGTGGCTGGGCGAGGAGGCCGTGTAGACTGTGAGGCCCTCGAAGCCTGGGAAGAGCTAGGCTGAGATGTCTGCCTCATCGGGGGCCTACTCCCCTGAGACTGAGCTGGCATATGACGTCGGGGACAAACTCTAACCAGGTGGCCTTAGTCACCACAATGGAAGCAACTTCTGGTAACCCTCCAACATTCCCCCGCTGGATGCCTCCTTCCACAAAGGGTGCAGATATCATGTGCATAGGTGGGAGGAGCATATCTCGTAGCCAGAGTCACTGCGGGGCGAGGAGCCTGAGTGAATGCCGGGCGAAAAGTGGATGGAGCATATCCCGTAGCCTGAGTCACTGCGGGGCTAGGAGCCTGTGGTGTAGAGTACATCCTCTATGACTGAGTCGGCCCTACGGACTGGTATGACGCAGTCCTCGCTCTCTTTTCTGCCGATCCACTAGACTGGCCCTTCTCCATTCCTCTTCTCCTGAAAAACTCTTCAGAATTAACCTCCGCTAATAATGCCATGTCTATTACCTCGGCGTAGGTCTCATGCTGGAACATCGAAACTCGGTCCTTGAGGTAGGCCTTCAACCCCCTCTCAAACTTTCGGACTTTCATGGCCTCGGTAGCAAACATATGTGGAGCAAATCTGGATAGCTCCGAAAACTTGGCTTCATAAGCCGCTACCGACATATTACCTTGCTCCAAGGTAATGAACTCAACTTCCATCTTTTCTTTCATCCCTATTGGGAAGTACTTCTTGTAAAAGACTTCCAAGAACTCAGCCCATGTCCACTCTTGACCTTGCCGGATCAACTCTCGGGTCCTGAGTGCGGACCTCCACCAATGGTCGGCCTCGCCTTCAAGCATAAAGGCGGCCCAAGTGACCCTTTCAGCCTCAGCCGGTGTCAACACTGAGAATATCTTTTCTAATTGCCGAACCCATCCTTCGGCAACAAGTGGATCAATGCTTCCACAAAAAGTTGGAGGCCTCATCCTCCGGAAAGCCTCTATTCCTGCTTGAGCTCGATTAGGAGGAGCGGGTATAAGTGCCGCATTAGGTGGAGTAGCCGGTTGCCTTGCCGCTAACATAGCCAAAGTCTCAGCTATTGAGGCAAAAGCTTGGGCAAAGTCAGCTTGATCATCACCCGATGGAGATGGAGCATCACTTCCATTACCCCTTGTGTTGTATCCGCGACCCCGGGTATTGCGTCTCATGATTTCTCTTGAGAACGACAATACAACATGAGTCTAACTTGGATACGCATTTAGTAACAATTTCACCATTCATTCAAAGCATATTTTACCAAGCACATAACAAATACCCACATGGAATACAACACAACATCATAACATACAATCCGTGTCCCTAGCATAGGACTCTAAGTTTGGTTAAAGTTCAACCTATTTTCACTAAGACTAACTTGTTAGTCTATACCTGGAATACAACTCTTTCCTACACCTAATGCCTTGTTCAATTATGGTATCGAACTCTAAACGACCCTAGAGACCTAACGCCTAAGCTCTGATACCACCTCTATCGTGCCCCAAAATACCCCCTAAGAGTTAAGGGATACTTTAGGTGTGACTATACGTACCTGTCAAACCATCCTGAAGTAAACGTGGCTAACACAATACAATAAGGATAATAATCAGAGCGCGGAAGCTAAACAAATATGCGGAAGTGTAAACTAACTTTTTCTTTTCTTCTAAAGTTCCAAAATAGTATTCTAGGTGAAACAAATACACAATACATATCAAATTCTAAGGTGGACAGACCCACCTATCAAAATGTCAAAATACACCAAAGGACCCTCTCGTACTCTCCCCTCAATAGTAGTCGAGGTACGGCCACACGTCGAGGTCTCTATCTGCCTAAGACTGTAATGGGATAGAAGGGTCCCTCTCCTCTATGTACTCTTCCTCGACCCAAGGCTCGGGGTCGAGGGCTTCCTCAATACCTGCCAACATGAAAGTACGGCTGAGCATGGAATACTCAGCGAGTACGAACTACTAGTGAACCATAGCAATAATAGAAGTATAACAAGAATGAACAAAATACAAGGTATCGATTTAAAGCAACAGTAGCATCATAAGTTAAATGGTATTGAACAAGAACAATATCATTATCATGACATGCATGCATGAATGCAAAAACGCAAATAAAGCTCATGCTTGAAAACTCATTTCATGTCTCAGTCTTGCTTGTGAAAATCATGCATGCGTGTCCTTTCATCATCTTGTATACTTGTGAGCCAGAGGCTAGCACCCGAACATCCTTGGGCTACCAACCACCTTGACATGTAATATTTTACTTTACTTGTGAGCCAGAGGCTAGTACCCGAATATCCCTAGGCTACCAACCTCCTTGACATACAGTAGCTTTTAGTTTTCTTGTTTAGTTTTCTTGTGAACCAGAGGCTAGTACCCAAATACCCCTAGGCTACCAACCTCGATGACATGCAATGTTTTCTTGTTGATTTATTAATGCATATGCTCTTGAAAACTCGGTTAATGCATGCATGCGAGCTCGCGTGCGTGCCAATAGTGACAATTATGGGAACCCGTGTAACAAGAGGAATATCGCATCACATTTCAATTCATAGTATAACATGTAAGCATTTGGGTGATCAACATAACATTTGGTCAAGTCATCATTTACAAGAACAATTACATAGGGCTTACATCCATTTCCTTTATTAAATTCGTTTATTCTTGGTTTAGGCATATTATCAAACATCCGGTGTGCAACATTTTTAGTAGTTTTTCTTTACCCTTTTTAGCGCATATTTTCCATCAATCATCATGGTATGTTCATTATTTATAGAATGCTCATCCATCGTTTTCCATTTGACACATCACATCCACATCCAACGGCATCCAATCACCACAATCCACATCCCATCCACACATTCGAACCTTTTTCTTATCTTGTTTATATTTAGTGAAGGTGATAAGTTTTATAAGAAAAGAAAGCATAATATCAAGAGTGAAAACCTAGGTTATTGCTAGGGAAGTTAATAGAGTGTACTAACCTTGAATCAAGGCTTGATCTTGGGTGTAAACATTGATTGAAGCTCCAACTTGGAAGAAGGAGGACCCTTGCTTGAAGAAGGCCTGAGTGGAGGAAGAAAGCCTCTTGAAAATACCTTGGAGAACGCCGCCTTAGCTTGAGAACATGCTCCTCACAAGTTGAACGTTGGATTTGAAGAATCCAAGCCTTGGAACAAATCTTGGTAGCCCAAACTCTTGATTTCTTCTCAAAAGGAAAACCTAACCGCCTCCTCTACCTCTATCTCTCAAAACCCTCTACGTATAGTGAATGAAGCCCTAAAGGCTCAGGCAAGCCTTTATGGGTAAGGGTTTAATGCCTAAAAGATGAAAAAGACCTTACTGAAATTTCTGCAATACGGGATAGACCGAGCGATTGGTGGTTATGACCGATCGATCGGTTGCCTACCGAGCGATCGGTGTTCTTGACCGAGCGATCGGTCAAAAACGTACTCTCTGAAAAAAATTTCCATACAAAAAAGTTAACCAGTCGATAGCCTTTGATCGATTGGTTTTGGACGGATCGATCGCTAATAATGATCGAGCGATCGGTTGTGAACCGATCAATCTCTATATTGGACCGAGCGATCAGTGCTCTACAGGTCCCCACTGTTTTGGCCATATCTTTTGACTCGCTCGTTGGATTTTGACAATTCAACTTGCGTTCAATTCGTCTATCGAAAACGAACATTTCTAACATTTTAGAATTTCTAATTTCTCCCTGATTTATTAATTAGACTACAAGAAAGGACAATTAGCTACGAAAGTACTATTCGTTAAATATAGAAAAGTCCAGGGTGCTACAGGTAGTATACCTAATTCTTTATGTAGATGACATACTACTCATTGGGAATGATATAGGCATGTTGTCATCAGTCAAGATATGACTTTCTCAGCATTTCTCAATGAAAGACTTGGGAGAGGCATCCTATATTCTCGGAATAAAGATTCTGAGAGATAGATAATGTCGAATGTTGGGATTGAGCCAAACTTCCTACATAGACAAGATTTTGTCTAGGTACAGTATGAGTGATTATAAGACAACACTCATTCCTTTTAGACATGGTATCACTTTGACTAAAAAGATGGCCCCTACACCAGCTGATGATATCGAGCAGATGAAGAGGTGCCCTTATGCTTCTACAATTGGGAGCCTCATGTATGCCATGTTATGTAATAGACCGGATATCTGTCATGCAGTGGGAGTTGTTAGTCGGTTCCAAAGCAATCCAAGTATGAGATAATTGGAATACTGTGAAGCATATTATAAAGTACCTGAAAAGAACTAGGGATTATGTGCTTACTTTTCACTTAGAAAAAGTATCTTCTCATTAATGAGATTATTGAGAGATAAGGCAAAATGTAGTTGTTACAAAGATTAGGTCTCAACTTAATGTTGCAGACCCAATGACCAAGGCTTTATCAGATAAAGTATTTGTAACACACTTAGATAGTATAGGATTGAAATCTATGGCACAGTGACTTTTAGGGCAAGTGGAAGATTGTTAGACATGATGCCCAGAAAAGTCATTTAGATTGTTAAAACCTTATTAATTTGATTAATAAATGCTTCTTCTTAATCTATTGTATATTCATTATGGGTAATTGACCATGACCATGAGATAATCGATAGGATATGAGATATTGATAAAGGTCCATAGGATATATTGTACAAAAGTTATGTGATTAGATTATCACAGGTAGATATAACTTTCCGATTCCTTATACCTTATATAGTCACAGCTATAGGTGAAGCTGAGCACTTCACTTATATGGCTGTCAGAATGCTAAGATGTTCTCAATAGTTGAGATGTAGTTCTATCTCGAACTATTGTAATGGAGACTACACATCAGTATATGGGTGCTTAAATGTACACTAACTGATTGCATTCAATGAGAGACCTCTTGCATAAACATACTATCAGATAATTGGTCTCTCATTTACATTGAACAGTTTCGATGATCCTTAGATCTGATGAGTTCATCTATGACTCAGCGGTGATCTAACTATTTTCATTCCACCAACGTATTTTCTAACTTAGGGAATACAATACAGTGACAGTTGGATAGTCAGAAAGTTGTTCGAGTCATAATGAATTTCGAACAAGAAATCCATGCTCATTAATTTGAGAGATTATCCAAGTTCCGGGTAAGACAGTTGATTAAGTTCAAATCCTGCGTAGGTGATTTTGAAAACAAAATAAGTTTTTAAATATACTTTTATTAAAAAGTATTATACTTATAAAAGGATTTTCTCAAAGTGTTTTTCATGAGAAATTATTTCTCATGGCTGAATCATAAGTCTTGGAAACCTGGATGATTTGCAATGGGCTATAGGTTAGATAATATTTCAATCTCGAAGGCCCATTAGGGATAATGTATTTAGAAGGATGAATCGAATTTAAAAGTTCATGTGGCGGGATACGTAATGGTTAGTGTTCATAGACTGGGATTCAATTGCAACATGGATATCTCACGTCACCTGCAATTCCGATGTAATTCCCGTTTTGGGTCAATGGGATAACATTGGATAAGCCAGGGTAAGAATGTCCTAGAGCAATCTGTGGAGGTGCTCACATAAGAAATACAAGCTCAGTAATTGCTTAAAAGTTAATCAATTATTTTAAGTGATTAAAAGTTAATCATTTAATTAAATAGATTAAAAGTTAATCTATTGTTTAAATTAATTATTAATTTAAACATATGGATTATTTTAGCAATTATTAAATTAACATAATTAAAGGGGAAATGGGTTTGACCCATATCCATAAACCCATTAAAATAGACCTTTAATATGGGCCAAAGCCCATGGGTTTAAACCCTAGGGTGGGGAGCCCACTTGAGGAATCCTAATTGGATTAGGATTTGTTTAATTGAATGATTATTGAAATATAATTCCTTTTATAATGGAATTAAAATCCAATAGTTGGATTGCAATAAGGATTAAGATGGAATTGTAATTAGATTACAAAAGGGAGTTTTAACTCCCCAAAGTCCACGCCCCATAAGAACTTTAAGGATCTCATAAGAGCTCTAAGAACTCTAAGGAATCTCAAAGAACTCATAAGAATTGATTCTCATACGCTCATAAGACTCATATGGTTTTGGACTTCATAAGAACTCATAAGGAAATGGTTTTGGAATTGGTAGGGGTTTTGACGGATTTCTATGCTCCACGGCTTTATGTCTTGCATGTTCCATGTTATTGTTATCTCACTGTTAGCTAGTAGTTTGTATATCACTGAGTATTCCATGCTCAGCCGACTATTGACTTCGGTAGGTGCACGTGTTCCATTTGACGTTTGTGGTACAGAGCCTTGGATAGAGGAAGAATACTATGATCCGGAGCCCTCTATGGACCACTACCAGGATGATGGATCACTGGATAAGCAGTTCGATTTTGATTTTTGTTGAGAGAGGGAGGGAGATTATACTGAAATTTTGAGTAAGTTGAGAGTGGGACTTGTCCACTCCATATTTTTGGATATGTTCTGTTGGTCCAGACTTGAACTTAATGGTAGGAGTTGTTTATTTTGAATTGCTTCCACTGTGTTTTAGTTATATGTATAACTTGTGCGCTCTGACAGGATGTTAAGTAAGCCTTATGTGTCATACCGGAAGGTTTGACACGGCGGTCACGAACTAAAGTATCCCTACCTCGTAGGGGGTATTTTGGGGCACGACTTGAAGCGTTCAGGAGGCTCCGTCCTCCTAGCTTCTATGGGACAACGGACCCGATGGTCATCGAGGCCTGGATAATGCAGTTGGAGAAAATTTTTCAGGCACTCCGTTGTACTGATGAGCAGAGGGTGAAATGGGCTTCCTTCGTGATGGAAGGTGAAGTTGAGCACTGGTGGAGATCTGCACTGAGGCAGAGGGACATCACCAAGGCAGGAGAGCCATGGACATGGAGAGAGTTCATGGATGTCTTCTATAAGCAGTACTTCCAGGGTATTCATCAGGAAGCAGAAGGAGTGGGAGTTTGTGTCCCTCGAGCAGGGAGAGATGACTGTGGCGAGTTTGAGGCCAAATTTGTGGAGTTGTCAAGGTTTGCACCTCATATGATCGGATCTGAGCACATGCGAGTTAGGAAGTTTGAGAGAGGACTGAAGGCCTTTATCAGGGATAGGATCGCCGTGCTCCAGGTGGGAACTTGGGGAGACATAGTGAGCAAGGCGAGGATCGTCGAGAACGGTTCGGAGGACTTCCTCAGACGAAGAAGTATGACCAGAGGATAGTCTAGTGGCTCAGCACCACCTAAGACGAGGGCCAAGACTACTCCACATCCAACTTCACAACCTAGGCAAGCTTAGAGGCCTCTTTTTGCCCCACAGGCACCCCGCCCTACTGCCACATAGGTAACTAGATATGTGCCACCCATGTCCTCAGTATCATCACAATTTGAGGAGTGCATTGCTTGTGTTAAGAGGCACAAGGCTAGATAGTGCCGTAAACTCTCGGGTGGTTGCTTCCACTGTGGTGATCAGGGCCACATGATCAAGGATTGTCCACGGAGGCAGTTACCGGCCAGGCCATAGGGAGTTCGACCACTAGTCAGGCAGGTTTCATAGCAAGGGTCTTCACAGGCCTCTAAGCCCCCACTGCCTACCTAGCTGCCTCGCCAGGTAAATCAGGGATGGGTTTTCGCCATGACCGAGTAGGATGCACATGCATCAGATGATGTTGTGCAAGGTACACTCTAGTCAAATTGTTAAAGTTTATGAGATGTTGACTATATGTGATGTATGTACATGCTTGTATAAACATGTTACTTATATGTTATGAGTCTTTACGCTTTGTTTGACATAGTAAGTATAATGTTCAGGCACCCTCTTGATTAGCGAGTGTTTAGCGCGTGTGCTGATTGACACTGGATCATCGTATTCTTTTATCTCTCTAGCTTTGCCAAGGGCTTTGCCTCAGAGCCAAGTCAATTACCTCAAGAGTTATCCATTTGGACTCCGCTCGGCAAGTCGGTTGATGCGGACAAAGTATATCGGGGTTGCATTGTACAAGTTAGGCAGCATGACTTGCCAGTTGACCTAATTATCCTGGAATTTTAAGATTTGGACTTCGACGTCATTCTTGGGATGGATTGGCTCTCGACTCACCATGGGCATGTGGCATGCTTCGAAAAGATGATGAACTTCAAACTAGTTGGGAAGAAGCTGTTTCATTTCTGAGGGCTACGGAAGCGAGACATCGCCCGTCTTGCAGCTCTAAGTCTATCAAAACTGGAGGAGCAAGAGTCCACAACCATCCCGGTTGTGTGTGAGTATATGGATGTGTTTCCTGAGGAATTGCCTGGGTTGCCTCCAGATCGAGTGATAGAATTTGATATTGAGCTTACTCCTGGCACTGCTCCGATTTCTAGGGCTCCATATAGGAAGGCCCCTATTGAGCTTAAGGAGTTAAAGGAGCAGTTAGAG
The DNA here is from genome assembly GCA_015143295.1 of Tetracentron sinense. Lineage (NCBI taxonomy): Eukaryota > Viridiplantae > Streptophyta > Magnoliopsida > Trochodendrales > Trochodendraceae > Tetracentron > Tetracentron sinense. The sequence continues at coordinate 37,097,627 of CM026551.1, forward strand.
GAATTGTAGAAGCTTGGTTTCATCCGGCCGAGTGTTTCATCGTGGGGAGCTCCTGTACTCTTCGTGAAGAAGAAGGATGAGTTGATGCGGATGTGCATTGACTATAGGCAGCTGAACAAGGTCACGATCAATAATCATTATCCATTACCTCGGATAGACGACTTTTTCAATCAGCTCAAAGGAGTGAGGTTCTTCTCGAAGATTCATCTTCAATCTGGGTATCATCAGTTGAAGATCAAGGCTGAAGACGTTCCCAAGACGGCCTTCAGGACTCGGTATGGGCACTACGAGTTCCTGGTCATGCCTTTTTGTCTGACGAATACACCGGTTGCCTTCATGGATTTGATGAACCAGGTATTAAGACCATTTCTCGATCGCTGTGTGATCGTGTTCGTTGATGATATCCTTGTGTATTCCAAGACACGGGATGATCATGCAAGAGACCTCTACCTTACGTTGCAAACTCTTCGAGAGCATAGCCTGTATGCTAAGTTGAGTAAATGCGAGTTCTAGTTGGAGAAGGTGGTGTTCCTTGGCCATGTGGTGTCTGCCAAGGGTATCTCAGTCGACTCTGCAAAGATAGAGCAGTGATGAACTGGGAGAGGCCGAAGAGTGTTACCGAGATTCGCTGTTTTCTTAGCCTAGCAGGGTACTACAATAGGTTTGTGGAAGGATTCTCTAGCTTAGCGGCCCCGCTTACTTATCTCACACAGAAGAACACTAAGTTTGCTTGGAATGAGAAGTGTGAGGCAAGCTTCATGGAGTTGAAGAGGAGGCTTACTATGGCCCCTGTTCTCATAGTCCCATCTGGGAGCGGTGGTTTTGTAGTTTACAGTGATGCATCACTTATCGGGCTAGGATGTGTTCTGATACAGCATGGGAAGGTCATTGCTTATGCTTTCCGGCAGTTGAAAGACAACGAGAAGAACTATCCTATGCATGATCTAGAGCTTGCTACAGTTGTCTTTGCGCTGAAGATTTAGTGTCACTACCTTTATAGGGAGCAGTTCGATGTGTTTACTGATCACAAGAGCTTGAAGTATCTATTTTTCCAGAAAGAGCTAAATTTAAGGCAACGTCGTTAGGTATAGTTTCTAAAGGATTATGACTGCACTATCCAGTACCACCCCGGTAAAGCAAATGTGGTAGCGGATGCTCTAAGCAGGAAGTCTTCTGGGCACATGGCTCACATGATGATCCATGAGTGGAAGATATTGGAGGAAATGGCGAACCTCGATACTAGTTTTAGTATTACTACCTCTGAGCCAGTTATGGCTAATCTTACAGTCAAGCCTTATATCCTGGTTCAGATTAAGGAGTTGCAGAGTTGCTTGCTTACCGAGACAAGTCGGTTAGCAGTGGCAGTCAGGAGTTTGATTTGACTGGTGATGGTGCCATTACATTCAAAGGTAGGTTGTGTGTTCCCGCTAACGCATTGTTAAGGAGTGAGATCTTGGACGAGGCTCATCGAACCAAGTACACGATACATCCTGGAGGTACTACGATGTACCAGAATCTCAAGAAGCACTACTGGTGGAAAAACATGAAGAGGGAAGTCACAGAGTATGTTTCTAGATGTTTGGTATGCCAGCAGGTGAAGGCCGAGCATCAGAGACCAGCAGGTCTTTTACAGTCCCTCCCTATTTCGGAATGGACATGGGAGAATATCTCGATGGACTTCATAGTTGGCTTGCTAAGGACGGCAAGGGGCTCTGATGCAATATGGGTTGTAATTGATCGGTTGACAAAGTCTGTGCATTTCATACCCTATCAGACTACGTACAACATGAGCCAGCTTGTAGTCTTGTACACTAAGGAGGTGCTTCGACTGCACGGGGTGCCAGTTTCCATCATATCTGATCGAGACCTGAGATTTACTTCCCGGTTCTAGAAGGGCTTTCAGAGTGCTATGAGTTCTTGGTTAGATTTTAGCACTACCTTTCATCCTCAAACTGATGGGCAGACCGAGAGGGTGAACCAGGTGATTGAGGACATGCTCAGAGCGTGCATGTTGGACTTCCAGGGTAGTTGGGAGGATCATTTTCCATTGGTTGAGTTCCCCTACAACAACAGTTACCAAGCGAGCATCCAAATGGAACCTTTCGAGGCCTTATATGGGAGAAGTTGCAGAGCTCCTCTTTAGTGGGACAAGGTTGGTGAAAGAAAGGTGTTGGGTCCTGAGTTGATCGAGCAGACCGTAGATAGGGTCAAGATCATTTGGGAGAAGTTGAAGACTGCCCAAGATCGACAGAAGAGCTATGCAGACACTCGCCGTAGAGACTTGGAATTCCAAGTTGGGGATCAAGTTTTTGTGAAGATTTCTCCAAGCAGGGCAATCATGAGGTTTGGCAAGAGGGGGAAGCTTATCCCAAGGTATGTGGGACCTTTTAAGGTGATCACACGTGTGGGAGAAGTCGCTTACAGAGTGGCTTTACCTCCTCACATGGCGGTGGTCCATAATGTCTTTCATATTTCCATGCTCAGGAAATATGTGTCAGACCCTTCGCATGTCATTGATCTTGATCCTGTGGAGATTCGAGAGAATCTCACATTAGTGGAGCAACCGGCTCAAATCTTGAATCGTCGAGATCAAGTCTTGCGCATCAAGACTATTCCACTTGTCCTTGTGAAATGGCAGCATCATTCCAAGGAAGAGCTACATGGGAGCGTGAGGCCGAAGTGAGAGAAAAGTATCCTCACTTGTTTGTATAGTTATTTTGTTAGATTCCATGTATTTTTTTCCTTGGTATATTTTTGTATCATCCTAATTTCAAGGACGAAATTTCTGTAAGGGGGGGAGGATGTAGAGCCCCGGAATTTAGGTTCACTGTTCATGTGAATAGTGTGTAAATAGTGCCTTCAAGGCCTAAAGCCTTAATGAAATTGTGGGTTCATGTTTTATAATGAAAGGAGGTATTGAATGAATCAAAATATGTATGGAAAGTGTTGTGGGGGTTTGGGATAAATGAAAAATGAGAGTATGGTATATTCTAAGTGACAAAGGAATGCATAAACATACCCTCAACTTTGACGAGCTCTAAAATTCTCACCGCTGATCAGAATCGAGTGATTTTTGATTTTTTTTGAAAGGTATTGAAAACCTCTTTGAGGTTCATGTTTACGACTTTTTCAGATTTTGAGTCGAGGGTAGGTCAAACGTTAGATTTCCATAAACGAGTCTGCTGAAAATCTGGGCTGCTGAATTCCATTTTCAGAACAATCAGCTTTATAGGCAATTTGGTCTATGAAGATAGAAGCATTAGAAAATTTGTAAAACATAAAAGTTGTAGCCCTTTAAAAGAAGAATCAAACGCAAGTTGAATCGTCAAAATTGGATAAAGGAGGCAAAAGTTATGCTCAAAATACCAAAGTGGGAAAAACCAGGGGCCTGTCATGCAATTTCGGCGACAAATTGCTGAAGGGGGCCCAAATTCGTCGACGAAGTGACTCGGGGGCCGAATTTCATCGAAGAATTCAACCTAGACGTTGGTGAAAACGTCCAGAACTTTTCCACCAACCTTGGGAGATATTTTGGGATATTTTCTGAGATCTTTTGGGATATTTTGCCAACCTTTAGGCTATAGATAGGATCCCAAATTCGTGTCTTAGGGTTTACAAACCCTAAGCTTGGATTTTTTGAGAGATTGAAAGAGAAGAAGAAGAAGGAAGCTAAGGTAGTTCTTGGGTGTTCTTGAGGTCATGTTTTCCACCAAAGGAAGAGTCCTTCTTGCTTCCTTGGTGTTTTAAAGTTTGGATTTCATCCCCAAAGTGATTCTTAAACTTAGAAGTTTCCAAGGAAAATTCTGTTAGTGTTTTTGGAAACAGGATTTCAGATTTTCCATCTTTCTCAAAGCTTCAACCAAGATTCCTCAAGCTTGATTCTTATTCCACAGAAGTGTAAAAACTTCCATGTCAGGTAGATACACTCTACTATCTACCCTTGACTATTCTTTAAATAAAACCATGTTTTAAAGTGTGTTCTTGGATGAATTGGATGATGAATTCTAAGTGTTTTTAAGCTATCACTATTATTGAATTTCTATGATTATGAATCCATGTTTTTAAGCTTTCTAAGTATAGTATGATGTTTACATGTACTCTATGCAATCTATGGTTTTCCAATTACTCTAAGGCTCATAAGTCTCGCATGTCTCCATGATTTCTCTTAAGTGCGGTTTATCAAAGCATTCATAAGAATCTTTAAGAACTCATAAGCTACCAAGCTCATAAGCATTGATAAAGCCAAACATTGGGCTGGTCAAGGGTAGGGTATATCCAAGGATATATCATGCCTGGCTCTAAGAAATCTCATAAGAAATCAAGGATCTTGGCAGCACACTTCTATGTATTCGATTAAGGGTATTTACATGCCCGGCTCTAAGTCTTTTCACGGGTGCTAAGGTCTGACTCTAAGTTAATGCTCATAAGAAATCTCACCAGAATCAAGGAGGTTGGTAGCCCAAGGTTGTGTGGGTACTAACCTCTAGCTCACAAGAACTCATAAGAACCTCTTAAGCTCATAAGATCTCATAAGTCTCATAAGTGAACGCTCACAAACTCATAAGTGCTCTAAGATTTCACGGCTCACAAGAACTCATCAGAACTTTAAGGATCTCATAAGAACTCTAAGGAATTCAAAGAACTCATAAGACTTGATTCTCATACGCTCATAAGACTCAAATGGTTTTGGACTTCATAAGAACTCATAAGGAAACGGTTTCAGAATTGGTATGGGTTTTGACGGATTTCTATGCTCCACAGCTTTATGTCTTGCATGCTCTATGTTATTGTTATCTCACTATTAGCTAGTAGTTTGTATAGCACTGAATATTCCATGCTCAGCCGACTATTGACTTCGGTAGGTGCACGTGTTCCATTTGACGTTTGTGGTTCGGAGCCTTGGATAGAGGAAGAATACTATGATCCGGAGCCCTATATAAACCAATATCAGGATGATGGATTGCTGGATAAGTGGCTCGATTTTGATTTCTGTTGAGAGAGGGAGGGAGATCATACTGAAATTTTGAGTATGTTGAGAGTGGGACTTGTCCACTCCATATTTTTGGATATGTACTGTTGGTCCAGACTTGAACTTAATGATAGGAGTTGTTTATTTTGAATTGCTTCCGCTGTGTTTTAGTTATATGTATAACTTGTGTGCTCTGACAGGATGTTAAGTATGTCTTATGTGTCATACCGGAAGGTTTGATATGGCGGTCACGAACTAAAGTATCCCTACCTCCTAGGGGGTATTTTGGGGCGCGACACTTTTATAGTGTTAAGATCTAGGGGATCCAGTTTTCGCCTAAATTTTTTTTCGGATCCCGCTATGAACATATATGGGCTAAAGGCCGTTTAACAGAGTCTCAGGATTCGAAGTAAAACATGGTTGATGATCGAAACAAATAACTTGGTAAAAGAAATACATGTTGCATAACGAACTCCATAATTAGGAAAGATATTCGAGATTAGGAATCTCGTGTTGGGTGCGATGGCCCTGTGTGACTGAGGGTCACAATATAACTTAGATATATTACTAAATTGTATCATGAACCGGCATATGTATATTATGTGTTTATTGATGCTTTGCTATAATGTGGAAGATAGTATAGATGGATTGTGGTTTTTTTTATTGGGCTTCATAGCTCACTGATGTCTCATGTCAACAGATACTGGAGCGGACAAGTAGTAGATGTGGATCCTACACCTTTTACTTTTGTCCTTGGATAGAGACTTGTCTCGGCGCGTTAGTGGAGCCTCCGTTTTGTAAAACAGACACAATGGTAAATAATATACAGGTATTTTTTTTGTGGTTGATGGCTATTGTGATGACCAGAGTTTATGTTGCTCCATGTGAGTAAAGTTTAAATTTTTCCGCATTTGAGTGGTAAAGTCTTCTGCTGAGCTGGTATGAACGACCGGGCACGCATCTCGGGACACTACTCTGGTAGGCGCGGGTTCGGGGTGTCACATTAGTACACTAGTATCCTTTCATGCTTGTCATTTTACTTGGAGGCAGATGCTAGTACCCGTAGCTGGTCTTAGTATACCAGCATCCTCTCATACATATTGGGGAACAGATGTTAATGCCCGTACCTGGTCTTAGTACACTAACATCCTTTAATGTTTCTTGATTCTTGCTTGTTATGTTTTCTTGTAAATATATTGTGAGATGGTACTTACAAGCAATTCTCTAATTTCTGGAGGTTAATCACATTGTGTTAAGGGACATTAATTGTGATTGGTGGAAGTCCAAGGATATAGATAAAATTCTATAATCCTAATAGAGTTTTAAGAAAGGTGTTTCCTAGTAACAATGCTTTAACTAAAAGGTTGAGTACTTGGTCCCACAACCGGAAATAGGAGATCCCACACACAAGGACCTTCTTAAAGTATTTAATTTAATTATTAATTAAATTAATTAATTTCTCTAAATAATCACTATATGGTATAGTGAAGCTCTAAAAGGTGGAATCACATTGGATGTGAAAAACCAAATGGATAGGACCCATTTGGAATTATTATAAAAGAATAATTAAAGTGACCTAATAGGGTTTGGAACCCTAGGGGCGTGTGGAGTGGGACCCACCTAGGGTGGGAAGCCCACTTCATGGAAGTATTAATAATAATAATTGTTATTATTATTTAATTAGTATCTAATAGCTAATATCCTTATTGGATAAGGTTAGTTAGTTAGTTAGAGTTAGTTACTAATTAAAGATTCCTTGTTGGACAAGGAGTCTATTAGTTTCTTGCTAATTAAGGAATCCTAATTGGATTAGGATAAGGATAAGATTAGTTGGACACTAATGGATGAGATTAGTTTCTATTTTGATTATTCCTAATTAATTATGGAGAAACCAAATAGGAAACTAATTGAGGAATCCTTATTGGATAAGGATTAGGAAACTTTGGTTTCAAGCAACCAATGAAGCCTATAAAAGGGGTGGACGTCCAAGGCTTTGGATATAAGAAAATTTTTCAGAATTTTCCAGATTTGGAAACTTCTCCCCTCTCCTCAAACCTCACGCCCTCCCCTCTCTCTCCTTGAGGTGTACGGTCACACCCATTTCTCTCTTTTTTTGTCTTCTTGATTGGATCTTGAGGAAAAACAAGAATTCATCTTGTTTATCAAGAAAGGTTCTTGATCAATAAAGATTGGATCTTTATTGAAAGATCCTAGAGCAGGAAATTTAGAAGGGCTATTAGCTTCCATTAGAGAAAGCTTTAAAGGAAAAAGAAGGTTCGTGTGAATCGACAGGAGACTTGACACTTGTGAAGTTTTGAGAATACTACTCTTATGTGGATTTGACTTAACAATTTCAAAGTCGCAAATGTGAATGTTATTCTAACCTTCATTGAATAAAATCAATTAGAATCTTAGTCAGATCTTGGGATTCGATGTATGCCCCCCAAGAACTGTGTTTCTAAAATTAAAAAGAAGCATACTTTCAGTGGTATCAGAGCCTTGGCTATGCTTCTCTTTGATTTTAGGGTATAATCAAATTTTAATTATATCAAGAATGCCTCCCCTATGAATTTTGGTTACCCTAATGAATCAATCTTCTAGATTCTTGATTATTGGATAATCATTTATTAAGGATAAGGGATCCCTCTAGTTATTGAGGGAGAGATCAAGCCCTTAGAAATTAGTATGATACTAATTTCAGTTTTGAATGATTTCAAAACCTCTCTTAATTCTAATAGGGATAGGTATATAGAGATATAAATTTGGTTATAGCCCTTAAGGATTTTGAGATCCTTTTAGTATATTAAATTAAATTTTTTAATTTATTTTAGAGAGCCCAGAGCAAGTTTTCCCTTTGATATATACCACTTAGATACCCATTGATATTTTGGCTAGCAAATATAGATGAGATTTTATTTATTAAATGTTAATTAATAAATCTCATGGTGTTAGACACCCTTGCTTAAGTTTTCTTGGAGATTAAAGCTTATTTCGATTAAAATTGATTCATGGATTTTCGGATTTGTATTTGATTAGAAGGATAGATATAGTTTCGGTATTTCGGCCATAACTTTGTGACCGTAAGTCCAATTTAGGTCCGTCAGTACATCGTTTCGAAGCCGTCGAAAAGATCTACAAATTTTGTGAAGAAAGTTTTTCCAGAATCAATCGTTTTGAGCGTCAAAACTTGAGTCAAAAATCTAAAGCGAGAAAAGGAGTATTCTAAATTAATTTTCCAAGAGGCTTTCAAATTTTTCCTAAAATCCATTATTTGATTTAGGAGCATGAGATGCTATTAAATCGTTTAATGGGCTATCAATTAATCAAATAGTTTAATTATTTGATTTAAGAGCACGGGCTGAGATTTAATTAAATTGTTTAATTATCTACTCGAGTCCACGGGCTATCATTTAATTAAATGTTAATTATGATATCTTTTATGGTTCCCTAAAAAGTTTATGGGAATTATACCATAATTATTGTAGTTGATTTGGATCAATTACATGTGCTCAGAATTATCGGCTACATAGTATTTATAAGTTTTTATTTGATTAATAGTTAATCAAGTAATTACATAAATGCCATTGGTTGAGATACAGAGTTTTATCTCAAGTGAATTTTAATTGATAGAGATCAATTATTTTATGGACATTTAATACTATTGTTTAGGGTATTATTTTATTTAATTGTTAAATCAAATAATCCCTAAAGCAGTTGGCCCTTATGGAAAATTTTGATTTCACCTATTATTGATTTTGAATTTATTTTGAAATCAATATAAAGTGATATTAAAAATTAGCAATTTGCTGATTTTTTATTTTGGACTTTTAATAGTTATTAGATCAAAATAATATGGAAGGGATTAGATCCCTAGCCTAGCCGAATTTAATATAGTGTTTTCTATTTGTTTATCAATTGAGGAATGTGAGGATGAATTTTAGGGTTAGATTAAATCTCAGAGAAATTGTTTCTCTTAATGATTTTCAAGCATTAAAGGAAAATTGTTTTCTTTTAATGATGATCTAAAAACCCTAAGAATTCATTCTAGACATGCTTGCTTTCTTTGCTCTAGGGTTTTTCTATTAAATGTTAATAGAGGCCTTAACAATATGGGAAAGAGTTTCCCTAAGGTTAACAAAACCCTTGTTGAGGTTATAGACTTTCTAAGTAATTTTTCAAGTCATATTATTATTCATAGTTGATGAATTGTTAATATATATTCTTGTTGAATGGTGGATGGGTTCCATGATCATGCCTTCTTCTTCTCTCTCTATTCTCTTCTCTTTCTTCTTATGAGTTGTACTCCCCTTGAGCACCCTATTTTGGGTGGTTTCTCAAGATTTCTTATTTTGAATATGATGTAATCTTAGTATTAGGAGTTGCTGATTTTTCTATGGGGAAATCGAATTGAAGATCGAAGATGATGGTGATCGCATGGAGAATAAATCTTGGAAGGCGTTCTACAAGAGTAGTTGTAGGATTTCTAAGATAGCATGATCATGTGGACCCATTGTGTGGCTATATTATGTATTTCATGTGATGATTTGCTATAGCTTTTAGTTACTTAGAAAAGTCCATAACCTTGTGATAATGTGATTACCGTTTTTTGTGCAAATTTTGGATAATTGGATCAAATCCCACAATATGTGTTTTGTTGAAACATAAAAAGTTTGTGTTTAAATAAAACACATTATTATTGCCCTTTTGGACATGATTCATGCAGTCCATGTTGAAATTTTTACGTGGAATATGTTACTTGCATGATTATGAGATAATTGTGCCTTAATTGGCATAGTTATAAGCTAACAATATTCACTATTATGGGAAGTACTTGAGTGACACTTATAGACCCTAGTAGAGGTCTTAGAGAGTTGTTTAAAGACTCCCATAATTTTTTAGACATAGGGTTGGTGAACCCTAATGTGCTAAAAAAATAATTCGTAGAGAATTAAAGGGTAATATAGTCCATTTTGACTTATGGGCTTTAGTGATGCACATGGACACTTTATAATTGTTATTTTGGGCCCATGGTGCTTGGTATGACCAATGGTCTATCATATGGATGAATGAACCATTTAGAACCCACTGATGTTAAAAATGACATTTGTACCCTTGGATTAGATCCATTAAGATTTCTGGGGCTAGTGGGAGTTCATTGGAATTAGTTTGATCTAATTAAACGAAATTTGATTTATTATCATATGATGATATTTGTATATTGCTTTATACATGTGATACAATGATAAATATTGTAAATGCTTTGGATATATGCATTAGATGTATAATTTATTCATGATATTCTGTTTTCCCTCAAGAAAAATATTAAGTGAATTAAATGGGCTAATCTATCCTATGAGATAATATTGCCCTATGACCTTCCATTATCAATAAGACTAGGAATTAATTACCCTGAGTCTTGTCTTGCCAAAAGGTATTAACATAATTCAATCTGAGTTAAACTCCTACAGCCTTATTTCTATAGTAGATAGGTTTGTGTATGGCCTGATAGGGAGTGTCAACTAAAATGGGGGCATAGCCCTACTTGATTATATGACGAACCAGAATGATGGGTTTCACTTAACCAAGGAACATGACAGCTGAAACAGTGATAGTCATGTTGTCCTTGGAGGTCGCAAGAAAATTGGGAATCACTAATTTACATAAGAAGTTATGCATGAGATGCTCAGTGATGGATAGTTACTATCCACCTTATAGTGCATGTGTGGTACTATCCTAAAATGGAAGATTGCATGTATATTATAAGGCACCCAATGCTCATCAGAATTATGAAGTAGCATATTTCCTAATTTTATAGATTTAGGGGTCTATGAAATTTGACTGAATGATGAGCAATATCATCAAAGATCGAAAGCCCTGATCGAATGATATTATAATGTGTGAAATTATGATGTATGTTTTAATTGTCATGTCATTCTATAACCACCTTACCAAGACTTTAATAAGAATCTTTTGACCAATTCAAAGTGTTTGGAATGGAAAATAAATCTTAAGTTTGTGCTTACCATCTAAAGAATTGCCCAAGTTCTCACTACTAATGGTAAATGTCATTTGAGATATTTATAGAATACAATAGGGCTGATAGGCAATTTACTATATAAAAGGAGAAGTAGACATCAAGTTGACTAGGAAAACCCAGTCACAAAGAATATGATAGAGATCATTGGAATCATAAATCCTAATTCTTGGTGCTGAGATAAATTGAGATAAATTTATGGGATTAGAGGATATGATCCTCGATAAACTCCCGAAGTCCTTTAATATGGTTATGTTGAACAAGTAGGAAATCAGATTGTCTGAAATCTCACATGTTGCAAGAACCTTTGAAGAGTTCAATGCTATTTGCAAAGATGTTCAAAAGAATTGGATTTTCTAAATCCTGAGCATTTATGCAAAGGAAAGAAATCCAAGATTTTCCATTGGAAAGGTATTCTAGTAGTATGGACAAAGGCTTTTCTGAGAAGAAATGAAAGTATAAGGATTGTGCTTCATGGTGAAGCAATTGGTCATTGGATACAGGACAAACCTTTGGAAGGATTATCCAGCTTGTATACTCATCAAGTTTAACTTAATTGTTGGAACCTCCAGCTCTTAATGCTTGGTATGATCTTGCATAAGTGCAATAGTTGCATGTTTGTTAAGGAGAATGAGAAATCTGAGTGGATAAAACTTCTACTTGGGAATGGGACAAAAGTTTGATGATTGTAACCATATGAATCTTCCATTAAGAGGTGGCTAACTTTATTTCACCTTCTTTGAAAAGTTAAAGGAATTCCGCACTGAAATAAAGAAACAGCTAGGTAAGTCTTCCATGATTGAGAAGAGTACCTCTTAATAGAAATTTCATAATTTACTCTCATTACATCTTGTCTCAGATAATTCCCAGAACAAACCATAACATGATGGTATTGTTAAATCAAATTATATTGGATATGATTTGATAGAAGATGAGCTTGAGATTCGCATTAAAGACATTTAGTCTCTATTCCTGGATAACAAAAGATATTTGTAAACAGGAATACAAGTTTCCTAGTAGAGAAACTGAATCTAGAATTGTTCTAGAAGTAGAAGCCCAATAGACCAATAACTATGAGAATTGATAGAGATCAACTCTTTACTCTCACTATACCTAAACAGTACACTAGAACCCACAGGTCCCAGAATCTGTAGATGGACTAACTTTTATTCTGATGAAGTAATCAAACTGTTTGATTTTCATCTAAGAATAAAAGTATCATTTGTGTGCAATTAGTTAGTGGGAGCATAATTACTTTCCTGGCTCTATGCAGAGATAATATTCTTTTCATTGTGAATGAAGTACGAATATTATTCTTCTCTGATCTAGCAATTATGCAATGAAGGACAATAACTTTGACAACATGTTTTCTTAGTCCTAAATGGTTTAGAGACAAAAGGGAAATGGTATTGTTATTCTCCCAATAACAATCATGTTATTGTGCAAGTAAGATTTCAAGAAAAGAGTTCCTACCTTTATGGGATGGAATCTGTTTCTCTTAGATATATGATATCATGAGAAAGTATACTTGTACTAGACCGGATATTTATCACATGTTGATGTAATAAGATATTGGTCAGATTAGTCCGGAGCATTGTACAATGGTAAAGCACAAGCATGTTAACTTCTGAAAATGACTGTTGGACGGTATCATTTTTGTTTAATCTTTTAAGGCTATGGTTATTAATAATAAATTTGCAAGAGTTGCAAGTGTTATTGCATCACTACAATAGTTGTGGTAAAGCAGACATGACAGACTCATACATATTAAGGTATGTCTCAATTGGTGTTTGAGAAACATCACTCAGAAGATGGGTATTACATCTAATTGGCTTAGAGTGCAAGTGGGAGATTGTTGGACATTTATGCCCTCGAAAGCCAATAAGAGACTTTTCTATGTTGATTAGACAAACATCATATTCACACAACCAATTATAAAAGGTATTTATATTAATTACTGTCTCATATGATGAAGACATAAAGTTCCATAGGTAACATTGTAAGAAAATCATGCAAAGGTTGCGAGGAGATATGATTTTCCGGTTCCTTGTAAACCTAATATTGTTCGAAGCCTCTAGAGAACTAGTTGGGCGCCGTACTTCATCATGGCTTGCACATGTGTAGTTCTATGAGATAGTGTGATGAATCTCATTCACAGAGAGTGGCGACTCTTGACTAACATGTGAGTATATGTAGCAAGTACATAATACTGAACTGGGTCACTAGTGGATACCCTATGGAATACACACTGTCAGATTGTATTAGGGTTATCTATTTGACAAATTATCCTTAGACATAAGAGGTTAACATATTCTCAGACATCTGTCTATATGGCTTTGATGTGCCAATCGGCAATGTCCAATACACAGGACTAACTCCGGGTACGTTGGGTCATGTACACAATGTTTGGAGAAGTGTGTAAATACTCAATAAGGAATCCACAACTCCTTAATTGGAGATAATGATATCAAGGTGATACTTGTTGAACTGAACTGTTAAATCCAATACTGGTGCTTTTTGGTAAAATGGTCTTTATCGAAGTTGATATTTTCAATATGGAAATGTATATATAAATATATATATGTCAGTTCTTTTCTAATGTTTCTTCAAAAGTGTTTTGTAGGTTCAGTTCAATGAAAAGTAATCATGAGAAAGAGTTCTATTCATAAACTAGGGACTAAGACAGTGGAATCATTCCAATCCCGGAAGCTTACAAGTGATATCGGAATGTGAAAAGATTTATTTGTAAATATATTGTGAGATGGTACTTACAAGCAATTCTCTAATTTCTGGAGGTTAATCACATTGTGTTAATGAACATTAATTGTGATTGGTGGAAGTCCAAGGATATAGATAAAATTCTATAATCCTAATGGAGTTTTAGGAAAGGTGTTTCCTAGTAACAATGCTTTAACCAAAAGGTTGAGTACTTGGTCCCACAACTGGAAATAGGAGATCCCACACACAAGGACTTTCTTAAAGTATTTAATTTAATTATTAATTAAATTAATTAATTTCTCTAAGTAATCACTATATGGTATAGTGAAGCTCTAAAAGGTGGAATCACATTAGATGTGAAAAACCAAATGGGTAGGACCCATTGGGAATTATTATAAAAGAATAATTAAAGTGACCTAATAGGGTTTGGAACCCTAGGGGCGTGTGGAGTGGGACCCACCTAGGGTGGGACGCCCACTTCATGGAGGTATTAATAATAATAATTGTTATTATTATTTAATTAGTATCTAATAGCTAATATCCTTATTGGATAAGGTTAGTTAGTTAGTTAGAGTTAGTTACTAATTAAAGATTCCTTGTTGGATAAGGAGTCTATTAGTTTCTTGCTGATCAAGGAATCCTAATTGGATTAGGATAAGGATAAGATTAGTTGGACACTAATGGATGAGATTAGTTTCTATTTTGATTATTCCTAATTAATTATGGAGAAACCAAATAGGAAACTAATTGAGGAATTCTTATTGGATAAGGATTAGGAAACTTTGGTTTCAAGCAACCAATGAAGCCTATAAAAGGGGTGGACGTCCAAGGCTTTGGATATAAGAAAATTTTCTAGAATTTTCCAGATTGGGAAACTTCTCCCCTCTCCTCAAACCTCACGCCCTCCCCTCTCTCTCCTTGAGGTGTACGGTCACACCTATTTCTCTCTTTTTTTGTCTTCTTGATTGGATCTTGAGGAAAAACAAGAATTCATCTTGTTCATCAAGAAAGGTTCTTGATCAATAAAGATTGGATCTTTATTGAAAGATCCTAGAGCTGGAAATTTGGAAGGGCCATTAGCTTCCATTAGAGAAAGCTTTAAAGGAAAAAGAAGGTTCGTGTGAATCGACAGGAGACTTGACACTTGTGAAGTTTTGAGAGTACTACTCTTATGTGGATTTGACTTAATAATTTCAAAGTCGCAAAGGTGAATGTTATTCTAACCTTCATTGAATAAAATCAATTAGAATCTTAGTCAGATCTTGGGATTCGATGTATGCCCCCTAAGAATTGTGTTTCTAAAATTAAAAAGAGGCATACTTTCACCATCATCCTGATAGTGGTCCATGGAAGGCTCGAGGTTGTAATATTCTTCCTTTACCCAAGGCTCCGAACCTCACAAATCAAAAGGAACCCGAGCACCTGCCGATGATAACAAATATCGGCTGATCATGGAATACTCAGTGTCTACTAATAATAAAGCAATAATATCATAGAGCATACAAATCATGGAAACTGAAATCCTTAAAACACATTGAAGTGTAAAAACCGTGAAAAAGCTCGTACAATGAAATCTGAAAACCAAAACCGTGTGAGTCATGCGATAATCATAACCTTGTTAGTTCTTTGAGTTAAGTCCATAGAGTTCCTTAGAGTCATTTATGATCCATAGAGACGTAGAGCAAATACCGGAGAGCAAAACCATAGATATCTTAGAACATTTGCATTTTTGATCCTTAGAGCTTGTATATCGATCTTCGATATTATCATAGAGTTCTTGTGAGTTTGATATGATCCTTAGAGCTTGTGAACCAATCTTAGACAATATCATGGAGTTTGAAATTTATCCAGATCAATGATCTCTAAGACCTAGAGGGGGGGTGAATAGGTCTATCTAATAATTTCTAACCAATTTTAATTTTTCAATTAATATGTTTAGAAATCAATGATTAATTCAATCAGACAATCCACACAAATCAAACACAGAAGATTTTTACGTGGAAAACCCTAACGGGAAAAAACCACGGGACCTTGTCCAGCAATAAACTTCACTATAAAAAGATATCAAGTACAAGACAAGACCTTACCAAAACAGAAACGACGTTCCTAGGTATAGACTCTTACTCTTGATTTCCACGAACCAGCAGGTTCGATCTCCGCCTTAGCAGCTTCGGTTCCACACCGACCAAATCTTTTCAAGCGACTTCAAATCCACAATCACACACGATCGATCTCCTTCCACGAAGGCTCCGGATCAAACACCGGACACACACAAGGTGTAGGGTTGTGAATCAATTTAGTAAATTTTCAAACCCTAGAGGGATCTCATACAGATCTGAGATCACACAATGCAAGATCAAAGATTTAGATCTATACTTGCATTCTCTAGGATCTTAGAAAGAGGAGGGATCAACAAAGATCTAATAAAAGCAATAAGAAAAACCCTAGAAGAGTTTCTCAGACCTCTACTCTTTCAAAAATATCAAAGACACGAATTAGGTCTCTCAAAAGTTGTTTATATAGGGTTAAAAAAAGAATCCAGAAAAAGAAAAATTCTTTTTACGGGGACCGATCGATCGGTGCTCACTACCGATCGCTCGGTTCACAACGGATCGATCGGTTCTAATGACCGATCGCTCGGTCATAAATCATCTCTCTGGAAAATTTCCCCATACAAAATTTGGTCCAGTCGATAGCCACCGATCGCTCGGTAGGCCACCGATCGATCGGTCGCAATACCGAGCGATCGGTTGAGACAGAATTTTTGCCAAAACCATTTTCATTTTATTTTTATTTGATTCAACTAAGATCAAATATCTTTGGTAGGCTTAAAACTATCCTCCTAGGTATTTTTAGGGTTATCTAAGTCAAATCCAACCTAGGTAGGGTCTCTAAGTCCATTACCTGTCTAGATCCGAAGTAGAAGCTTTGTCCTTCACTTTCTTCAATCTTCCTTAAGCTTTAGCTCTTCTCTTCTGACAAGTTAAACATGACTCGACGACTCGACTCAACTGACCTATCTAATGATCACGGAATTTGCCAACACCTATTTAGGGATTTACAATCTCCCCCTTTGGCAATTCCGGGACAAAACAAGACTAATTCATATACTAGGTTCAAATTTTCCCAATTGATTCAAAAATGGAAAATTGACCTTTACATGACTCAAAAATAATTACATGACTTTTGACATGTTAACTTGTCATGATTTACCAAACTTAGAACCTGTTTGCCTGCACATGCTAAATCAAAAACCTGTGAAGCATGGGAAATAAAATATAGGATAAGAATGAAAATATGTATAACCAGTCAAAACCATTCACAATTCCACAATTCACAATCCATAACAGGTTAGTATTCCAAAATCTCATCCATCATCCATAACATCTATAATACAATTTAACACATTCTCCCCCTTTTTGGCTCGAAATGCCAAAGGTGGATTAGTAAAGGAAAGCATAAACCATTGAAAGGAGATGAGATAGAAAATAATGAGCATAAACCATTCAAATGTATACATCCATATCAAGTCAATAATATCCAAGTAGGTTTGTACTAAGTACAACCAAGACAAAATACATCAAAATGTCAAATAAAAACTGGCTCTTGACTAAGATAAACTCCTATCACGAACTATCACTCCTGGTCATCATCAGAAGTGAGCTGTGACTCATAGTAAGCCCGAAAATCTCGAACATCTCTCTGTACTCCTAGCACGGCTGCATCGAGAGATCCAAGTCTACCACGAACCTCTGTAGTAAACTCCTCGTATGAAGAAATATGAGTCCGGAGATCCATCTGCATCTCTCTCATCATCCTCCCAAGATCATCCATAGTGGTCGGTGGAGGACGAGATGACCCAACACCAACTTCTGCTCCCTCCTCTGTATCTCGAACTGAGGCATGTGAGAAACTCTGAGATAGGGTCTTTTTATTGATTGGACCCTTAGGTACTCGAGTAGGAGTACCAGGAGGTGCAAATACCCCTTGTAATCCAAGAAGTTTAGTGATAAGAGATCCAAAGGGAAGGGCTCCAACTACAGTGTCAGATCGATGAGCTTGGATCATCAAATCGATAAAATGTGCTCCAAGATCAATATCATCCCCACGAAGAAGACTGAATAGAAATCGAGCTCTTTCTTCCCTAAGGTCTGCAGTATGAACCTTTGGGTGGATATTGGCACTCATGACTAGGTTTACAAGTCTTGCATCCCTAGTGAGTTTAGACACTTCAATGAGAGAACCAACCCAAAATGAAGGAGTGCCACTTAGAAAGGTAACAACTTGTTCCACGGTTTCTTTATCCTCATCAGTCTTATATCTATAAGGATAATAAGCATTTGGAACTCGAGGACAACTTAGAATAGCAGCAATTAAATCAGGATTTATTACCACAGATTTTTCTAAAGCTTTAGTTTTGAAAGACCAAGTTTTCAAGTTGATATCAGAAAAATTGGAATAAAATTCCTGAACCAACTGAATAGGAGCTGGACATGATAGATGGAGAATACCTTCCCATTTACGATCGGTAATGAGTTTAGGAAGATAATAATCAGCAAAGTCTGAAATTTGAATTCCACGCTCAACCATGATAGCCTTTTTGCTAAAATATTCACGGTAAAGTTGAGCAGCCGAAGGATTAATGAAAGAAGATGATAGACTGGCATGGGAAGATGAGGCTTTACCCTTGTTTTTACCAGTTTTATCAGCCAAAGCCTTTTGGCGATTCTCAGCAGTAGAATCAATGATTCTACGAATTGGTCTGTCCCCAATGGAAATACCATGCCCTATTGGAGTGAAAGTAGATAGCTCTAGGTTTTCCTCATCTTGAGGAGGATCCTCTTGGTTGTTGAGGACCAACCTCCGACGTTTGGGAACGCCAGACATGAGATAGGCAAGAAGGATTAACGACAGAACGAAAGCCATGGAAGAAAATGCAAGAAAACAATGCCCTAGACGAGAAAATCAATCTAAATCGAAGAAAATCCACAAATCTTACCTTTTAGATGCTTGGGAAACCTTTAGAATAGAAAGGAATGACCGTATGAAGGATTTGTAGGAGAAGGAACCGAGGGATCGCTCTGGAGGTCGGAGAACAAGTGAACAAAAAAAATAGAAATGAGGGTTTTATAACACTGTTCACGAAAGACCGATCGATCGGTCTTTAGCACCGAGCGATCGGTGGTCTGAAAATTTTTTTAAATTTTACAATTAAAACCTTTTCTCCCCCTCAACCAATGGAACATTGAAAATTCATTTTCACCTCAAAATGACCAACTGACCAAAAAATATGCAACATGTGATTTCATAAAAATCATAAATAATAATCACCCAAGAATTGATATATCAAGTATAGACATAAACAAGGATTATGTAAACATTAATTGATTTTCACCGGTGATTAAATATGGTATTTGCATCAAATTCACAATCAGAGTCAAGATACAATTAGAAGTAATGTGAGTATGAAATCAAAATTCATTACTTGACTCTTTGAATTGGTTTCTTTTCTTAATCTTGATTTTGACATTATATGTCAAATGGGACTCTAAAATTTTCAAAAACTAGATTTAAAACCAATAATCATCCATATTTATCTGATGAGCAATTTTTACCCCAAATTTGACTAACAAATTTATTTCATTTCTTTTTCAGTCAAATTGTACTCATTCTGAAAATTCTTTTTGGAGTACACATATATAGTTTTTAGTACACTGGTGACTTTCACTCAAGTGAGAAGGTAGCTCTTTCTAATGACAGTAGGGGCTTTCACACTAGCAATCCATATAGATATCTACTGTTTGTCTAGGTAGCCATTACTCATTGTTTGCATTCACTAGTAGCTATCACACAAACTCACAGGTAGTCCTTTCCATGTCAATAATTTTTATATCTAGGGGGCTCACCTTATGGAATTTTTTATGACATTGGTTATTCTAGATTTGATTAATCTAGGGAACCATATGGTATAATATCAGAACCTTTAAATAGGAACTAAAACCATCCAAACAATCAGTCAGAGTGCATGTGCAAATTAGAACATCATTGTATGCTCAACTCTAACTGAGGTTAATTAGCATGACCAAATTCAATCACAAGATCGAACCAACAATTGAACTATCCTATTTTATTCAATCCTATGAAATATTTATTCTTGGATTATATGGTTAAATATGATTTCAAGGAAATAACATTAAGCAAAAAGATAGGACAAATGAGGTCATACAAACACATTATTTTTTTGCATATTTTTCAATTTTTGAATGTTTTTGGATTTTTTATTACTTAAAGAAAATAACAAAAAAATAGCTCTATGACATAAATAAAACATGAAGAACACATAGGCTATGTAACATGTACACCATTACTCAACTCCGCACAAACCGATGGATTTCCTAAGGAGTTCAAACCTAAGGGAATCTAAAGGTTTTGTGAGAATGTCCGCATATTGATTCTCTGTTTGGACATACTCAATAGACACAACTTTTGCTCAACAAGATCACGGATGAAGTGATGCCTAATGTCTATATGCTTTGTGCGAGAGTGTTGCACAGGATTTTTGGAGATATTGATTGCACTTGTGTTATCACAATACACAATCATAGTGCTTTGATCAATCCCATAATCCTTCAACATCTGTTTCATCCACAGAAGTTGGGTGCAACAACTACCAGCTGCTATATACTCAGCCTCGGCTGTAGACAGGGAAATGGAATTCTGCTTTTTGCTAAGCCAAGCAACCAAGCAGTTTCCAATATAGAAACACCCGCCGGAGGTGCTCTTCCTATCATCAGTATTTCCAGCCCAATCAGCATCGGAATACCCCACAACAATGACATTTGTATCGAAAGAATACCAGAGGCCTAAGGACATAGTTCCACTCACATAGCGAATGATACGCTTGACAGCAACTAAGTGAGACTCTTTGGGATTTGCTTGATAACGGGCACATGCTCCAACACTAAAGGCTATGTCGGGTCTAGTAGCAGTTAGGTAGAGCAAACTACCAATCATGCTTCTATAATTAGTCTGATCGACATCCTTCCCTGAAGTATCTTTACTAAGCTTTATAGTAGTACTCATAGGAGTCCTAGCATGCTTAGTAGAACTCATTCCAAATTTCTTCACTAGATTTTTTGCATATTTGATTTGAGATACTGAGATCCCAGAATCCAATTGCTTGATCTGAAGACCAAGGAAGAAACTTAGCTCACCAACCATGCTCATTTCAAATTCATTTTTCATTTGTTCAGCAAATGAATGAGCATGTAAGTCTAATGTGGAACCAAATACTATGTCATCAACATATATCTGGGCGATGACAATATCACCTTTCACATTCTTTATGAAAAGGGTTCTATCTACTCCCCCTCTCGAAAATCCGTTTTCCAAGAGATAAGTAGTCAGCCTCTCATACCAAGCTCTTGGAGCTTGCTTTAAACCATAGAGGGCCCTTTTTAGTCGATAAACTTGATCAAGGTGATGTGGATCTTCAAACCCTTTTGGTTGTTCCACATAGACTTCCTCATGTAGAATGCCATTCAGAAAGGCACTCTTAACATCCATTTGAAAAAAGTTTTTCATATGGCAAGCCACAGCTAGAAGAATTCTTATTGATTCTAGCCTGGCTACAGGAGCAAAAGTTTCATCGAAGTCAATACCTTCAATTTGGGTGTATCCTTGTGCAACTAACCTAGCCTTATTTCTTATGATAGTACCTTTTTCATCAGATTTGTTCTTGAAAATCCATTTGGTACCTATCACATTTGTATTGTTAGGCCTAGGTACTAAATACCAAACATCATTCCTAGTAAACTGAAGTAACTCTTCTTGCATTGCATTTATCCAATTATCATCTGCAAGAGCTTCAGCTACATTCTTGAGTTCAAAAGATGAAGTATAGCAAATGTAGCTAACTTCATTTTCAATTTGTTTCCTCGTTCTCACTCCACTTTCAACATCACCAATTATATCAGTGGGGGTGTGAGGACTCATGACCCTAGGATGTGTAGGTTTTGATGGAGATGTTTGCTTATCAATAGGTGGTGTTGAGATAATTTCAACATTTACATTTTCAGCACTTTCATCATCCTCACGTTGCACATTGTCAACACCGGAGTCATCCACAACTACATTTATGGACTCCATAATTGTAGAGGTTCTCAAGTTATACACTCGATAAGCTCTACTGTTGGTGGAATACCCAAGAAATATCCCTTCATCACTCCGGGATTCAAATTTGCCCAGTTGCTCTCTATCCTTAAGGATATAGCATTTACTTCCGAATTCTCGAAAGTACTTGACACTAGGTTTCTTGTTATTCCACAACTCATATGGGGTTTTTCTTGTTCCAGGTCTTACAAAAACTCTATTAACTATATAGCAAGCAATGTGAACTGCCTCAGCCCAGAAATGAGAAGCTAGATTATTGCTATGAAGCATAACTCTAGCCTTCTCTTGGAGAACCCTGTTCTTCCTCTCTACTACACCATTCTGCTGAGGTGTAATAGGTGCAGAAAATTCATGTTTGATACCCGACTCATCACAAAAGTCGTTGTACTTAGAGTTTTCAAACTCCTTTCCATGATCACTTCGAATTCGAGTGATTGGGCATCTTTTCTCATTTTGAATTTTCAGGCAAATACTTTTGAAATTGTCAAAAGCATCGGATTTCTCTCTTATAAATGCCACCCATGACATTCTAGAGAAATCATCAACCATGACTAGGATGTATCGCTTTCCACCTAGACTTTCAGTTCTTGTAGGACCCATAAGGTCCATATGAATTAATTCCAGTGGATATGAAGTAGCAATACTTGAAGTCTTCTTATGTGGGGTCCTAATTTGTTTACCAATTTGGCATGGCCCACACACAGCAGTAGAAGGCTTTCCTATTTTGGGAACACCTCTCACAAGCTCTTGCTTAGAGATTTTACATAGGTCTTTGAAATTCATGTGACCTAGTCTTCGGTGCCACAAATCAACCTCCTCAATTCTAGTCTTATAACAGACACTTGAGGGAATAGGACTGGGAGTTAAGCCGTAGCAATTGTCAGTGGTTCTCAATCCTTCTAGACACACTTACTTTACCATTAATGACTAAGCATTATTTTGGGTAAAGTGCACAGCATGATTATCATCACAAAGTTGACTTATGCTAATTAAATTAGCTTTCAGTCCTTCAACTAACAAGGCATCTTTCAATTTAGGTATGCCTGGTGAATCGATGATACCCTTTCCTTTGACTAAAGACTTGCTTCCGTCACCAAAAGTAACAGTCCCATCAGGACAGTCCTCAAATTGAATAAATAAGGACTTGTTTACCTGTCATATGCCGAGAACACCCACTGTCGAAGTACCACATTTCTGTGTTTGGGCTTTCAAGGCAGTATGAATGACAAAGCACTTAAGGTCTTCCTTTCTTACATACACAGTCTTTAAACTTTGTTTAGATCTTGGATCATTAATCTGTGTACTAGAGACCTTTTTCCTTTTTGTCCTCCTTGACCTTTTTCTGTTTTGTTCAGTTCTAGTTTTTTGATAAATCAAATTATTTCCTCTGAATAATCATTTGGAATAAATTGACCAGTTCTTGTTCTAGAGATTTGAGCAATTCTATTAACATCATCGCTCAACATTTTAGATTTTTCAGCTAGAACCTGAATCTGCCTTTGAAGAGTCCCTTGACATTGATTTTGGTTCCATGAACCATTTCGGGGAGCTCTCCTAAATGCATTACAATTGGTCGAATGTGACCTCTCACACCACAAAATGACATGTGGGTATGAATCTTGTAGAGGAGGAAGATTTCTTCTAACTGGAATTTGATTCCTAAAGCATTCACTCTAGGAGCTGTATTTCTAGGCGTTACAAAATTTGTATAAGCCTTAGTACTTGATGTAGAAGTAAATTTCTTTAGGTTCAGAATGTATTGAGCTCAAAACACTGCACTAGCCATTGTTCCAACAGCTAAAGGACCTTTTGGTGTGTCAACATGTCCTATCCCAGATCTACTAGAATTTGATCCATACTTTCTAACTAATTCATCTAGGCAGCTAGTGTTACAAACATTCTTACTTCTTTTTGTCAAAGTATAACCTTTATGACTCAATCAGTCTGTTCCCTTTACGGGGTATTTATGTTCCTTTTTTTCAAAGAATTCCACACCTTATCAACAAGAGAAACTTTTAAAACGTTTTCCGCTCCATTTTGCGAGTTCTTACTCTTCAATTTCCTTTTCTGGAAGTGGTCCCGCAATCTTTCAACTATCTAATTTTCGACCACTGAGTCATTAGACATCCCCTTCCAAAAGCCATGTAGGGACTTTGTATAACGAAAATGCTTCTTTTTTTTTTTTTTTTTTAAAGATGGAAATCTTTTCTTTTGTCAACGACTAACTAGTGCCACTCTTCTTCTCTTTGCTACTAGTTTTTCGCAGATAAGCCTCTTGTTATTTTGAATGAGTTTGAGTTTTTTTTTTTGCTCAAAGAGATTTTTGTTTTGTCAGTTTTTTCAAACGTTCCGCTACAACTATCAGAGTTGTTTTTCAAATGCTTCATCACTTTAAGGTCAGTTTGACTCTTGTTGTAGCTCATCACTAGACTCAGATAATAACTCCTCCTCACTTTCTATCATTTTCCCATCACCTCAGAGGTAGTCCTCAAGGAATCCCAGTAATGGCAACAGTGAAAGCCGTATGATTTCACATTATCTTCACTTGAAGATGGAACTTCCGATTCTTCATTCGCCGAATCACTTGGGTCATCTGCCAACTGAGGCATTCGCCACCTTGCCCTGTTACTCTTCGTCTTGTAAGGACAGTGTTGAATATTACCGATGCCATGGCATGTCATAACATTGAAACACCTGGGATTTGCTTGTCCGCCACTTTTGGAATTTTTCTTGTTTTCCCCCAGGGCTTGACTTTGACCCTTCTCAGTTTCGTTTCCTCCCTGTTTGGGTTCATCTCTTATGGTTCGTTCTAAAAAATTTTCGAAATTTTTAACGAAAGAGCCATTTCTCCCTCAGTCCATACTCCATCACTGTCTCCCCTCATCCCAAGTTTCCTTGATGGTTTTCAGGCTTAAAGATTTATTCTTCTTGGAAGGACGTAGAATGAGTTTCATAGTTTGGAGTGATCCACCAATTCCTCAATCCTTCAAGAGTCAAACATTTTTTAACTCTCTTTCGATTGCAGTGACTTTGGGTTGCAATTCCCTCTCGGGAGAGGAAAGATTCTAATGGACTTATTCTAACTATTTTGGACCTCAAATATTTCTCACCTACTTGAAACTGCGTTGACATGTCCACTGTAGTTTTGCATAGAATTCATCAAAAGTGTCCATTGTTCCTTGTTTAAATGTTCAAATTTGGGTGGTTACATTTGGATTTTGAGTTTTAACATGTATACCCGCATTGGGTAAGTCAAGAATGTCCCCAACCTCCCTTTGCTTGTTTACACATGAGAATTCGTCTGAATTTCCTCGCAGTGCTGCATTAAATATAGCATTGAACATTTAGTGTTCCATCCACTTAAAATCAAGTCTCTTCCTCTTGTCCATTCTCAGAATATTTGACGACAGTCAATCACCTACAGTTTTTAGGCCGTGTCACCCCATTCTTGTATAGACCATCCCAATTGCTCGTCGCTCTAGATTTAGAAAAGGCGTCCTCATTCAGCTGTCCAGTAGGCATATTTATTTCCATCAAAAAGTGTTGGACAGAAAGACGGATCGCCCCCCCGGCCTTCGTTTGCGTAACTCATGATCAGAACGGATAACAGGATCACACTTAAGGGCTTCTTATCATGAACAAAGCTCTGAGACCAATTGAAATTTATCCGGATCAATGTCTCTAAGACCTAAGGTGG
>CM026551.1:37123316-37331857 GCA_015143295.1 Tetracentron sinense
ATCTGAATTGCCCTGTATGTATTCTATTTCTACGCTATAATTGTTGTTGTATTTATTAACCCTCTGATTATGTCCATTCTCAGCCGTACTTCTTTTGTCGGAGGTTCTGAGGGCGCTGCTGCCCCATTTGATGTTTGTGCCTACCTGGTCCATGGTGGAAAAGGCGTACGCTGAGGAGCCTTTGAGGAACCTCCCGTAGAGGGTGTCTAGGTGGGATTAGATCTGAGTGGATTCCTGTGGGTGAGATGAGAGTTAGATTTATGTTTTTGGTGGGCTGTCCCGCACTTTCTTTGGGAGACGTTTTTGTATAAACTTGGATGTGCTTAGGTAAATAGTACATAGAGTTTTGGTAGTCTTCCGCGTTCTATGTTAGAGAGGTTTTCGCTATTTATTCCTCTATGTAATGCTCTGTGGTTTGCAGGTAGTGTCAAGCAAGTCTTATTAGTCGTCCAAAGTTCACTCATAACATCCTAGGGTGGTTTTTGGGCGCGACGAATTGGTATCAAGCCTAGGCTTTAGGTCTGTCTAGGGTCCTTAGAATCTTAATACTCACGGCTTGACACGAGCAATATTCAGGAAACAAGTTAGAAGAAAGTAGTCGGCAGAGAGCCTTGATCCAAGTGTAAGACTAACTATTTAGTCTTAGGCAAATGGTTGTTTCAAACCCAGTTTCGAAGCCTTAGAACGC
Source organism: Tetracentron sinense (assembly GCA_015143295.1). Lineage (NCBI taxonomy): Eukaryota > Viridiplantae > Streptophyta > Magnoliopsida > Trochodendrales > Trochodendraceae > Tetracentron > Tetracentron sinense. The sequence continues at coordinate 37,124,005 of CM026551.1, forward strand.
TAGAACACCAAGTATAACTATATCAATACTCTGATGACTTAATGCTCTGGATAATAGTATTATGAACTAATTACAAATTGGATTACTTGTGCAGAATTGCATTTAAGTAAAACTTTGGTTTCCAGTTCGACTCATGTGGTGTTATTATTTCTCAGGACTTGAGTCAGTGAGACGGAACAACTGAGTCTGGACCACATACCAGAGCTTCCTCTTCTTTCATCGGGTATTAGGCGGATCAGCCGCCGGATTAGACCTCATCTGCGACGATACTGAAGGCCTCTATTTGCTGATTTCACACATCGCACATATCTGGCGCTCGCAGCTATACCATCATCGGCGACCTACTCCACCGCCGTAGCTCCAGTACAGTACCGCTGGAGTTGAGGCATCAGGAGATATTGAGGCCTCCATCATTCCATGGGAGTGTGGACCCTATTACGCGGAGGCATGGATCCTCCAGATGGAGATTGGAGATCTTTACGGTCCTCTCACCTTCATATAGGAGAGAAGAGTAGCATGGGCAGATTGCAGCTTTCATGCTAGAGGCGAAGCCCATCATTGGGGGTTGTCCGCATGAGGACGCGAGATTGACCATTGCAGGGTCTACCTTGGACTTGTGGGAGGACGTTTCAAGGATACTTTTTACAAAAAGTATTTTCCGATTGGAGCACGGGATCAGAAAGAGAGAGAATTCATCACCTGAGCAAGGTTTGATGTCGGTGCACACTACGAGGCCAAGTTCTCGGAGTTTTGTCGAGATTTGCGCCTCATATGGTGCTACTGAGGCAATGAAGGCGAGGAGATTTGAGCAAGGGCTCAAGGATGTGATTATGGAGAAGGTGTCTGTTTTCAGGCATACTACCTACCCTGAGGTTGTAGACAAGGCCTTATTGGTCGAGGCCAATTCGGAGACAGTGTCCAAGAAGAGGGAGTTAGCGAGAGGCCAAGCTAGTAGTTCAGCACCTCCAGAGAGGCGGACTCGTTATCAGTATGCGTGGCCAGCACCATCGATGAGGCCTTATTATGCTCCTCCAGCTCCACGGCAGTATGTGCCTCAGGCACCGAGACCTCAGGCTCTTCCAGCCCCACGGCCTGTTGCACCTCAGACGATGAGGTATGCTCCGCTTCCAGCCCCCTCCGACTTATACACACGAGGTCTGCACTTCATGCGGCAAAAGGCATCCGGCAGGAGATTGTCGAAAGAGCATCTGGTGGATGTTATCATTGCGGTCGCCAGGGCCACATGATCAGGGATTGCCCCAGTCGGCATTTATCAGGCCAGTCTCAGGGGATTAGTCCACCAGCACGCCCAGCAGGATCATATCAGGCGTCATCTCAGACTACCCGGTCTACACCACAGTCTCGCCAGGCGAACCAGGGGCGAGTTTTTGCCTTGACAGAGGGTGATGCACTTGCATCTGACGATGTGGTGCAAGGTACGCGTTTGGAGTTATTTCCTTATTCGTGATGGTTATGTTATGTTTTATCCCATGTGTACGTACTTGGTATGCTATATATGTATATACCTATGTGTATACACTGTTGATGCTTGAATTGACGTAACTAGCAAAAAATTTCAGGAGCCCTACTAGTCAATGAGTGTTTGGCTCGAGTGTTGATTGATACCGGGTCTACTCATTCATTTGTCTCGCCGAGTTTTTCAGAAGGCTTTTCTGTAGAGCCAAGTCAGCTAGAACTGGAGTTAGCCATTTCGACTCCTCTCGGCAAAACAGTATTGGCAGATAAAGTGTATAGAAATAGTGCGGTCCAAGTTGGATGCCACGAATTGGCGGTTGACCTCATCGTCCTTGGATTCCAAGACTTGATGTTATATTGGGAATGGATTGGTTAGCAGCACATCATGGGCATGTAGCTTGCTTTGAGAAAATGGTACTCTTCAAGCCGGTCGAAGGAAAACCATTTCACTTTCGAGGGTTGAGAAGTAGAGACATTGCCCGCTTTGCGGCGTTGAGCTTAGCTAACCCTGAAGCAAGGGACTCATCGACTATTCCGGTTGTGAGTGAATTCCTGGATGTATTTCCAGAAGAGTTGCCAGGATTGCCTCCAGATAGGGAGATTGAGTTTATGATCGAGCTTGCACCAGGCACAGCTCCTGTTTTCAGAGCTCCATATAGGATGGCCCCTATTGAACTCAAGGAGTTGAAGACTCAGTTGGAAGAATTGCAAGGCCTTGGCTTCATTCGACCAAGTGTCTCACCGTGGGGTGCCCCGGTGTTGTTTGTTAAGAAGAAAGATGGCTCGATGCGGATGTGTGTCGATTACCGACAATTGAACAAAGTCACCATAAAGAATAGGTATCCCTTGCCTAGGATTGATGACTTGTTCGATCAGTTGAAGGGAGCGAGATTTTTCTCGAAGATAGATCTTCGATCGGGTTATCACCAGTTGAAGATTAAGGCGGAAGATGTTCCCAAAACTGCTTTCAGGACTCGATATGGCACTACGAGTTCTTGGTAATGCCTTTTGGACTCACGAACGCGCCGGCAGCCTTTATGGATTTGATGAACCGGGTGTTCCGGCCACACCTTGATAGGTGCGTGATTGTATTTGTGGATGACATCTTGGTCTATTCCCAGACACGGGAAGATCACACACGCGACCTATGCCTTGCCTTGGAAATGCTAAGAGAGCACAAGCTATACGCCAAACTTAGCAAGTGTGAGTTTGGTTAGAAGAGGTGGCATTCCTAGGCCACGTTGTTTCTGCAGAAGGTATATCGGTAGATCCAAAGAAGATCGAAGCAGTTATGAGTTGGGCGAGGCCCAAGAGTGTTACCGAGATACGCAGCTTTCTTGGATTGGCAGGCTACTATAGGAGATTCGTAGAGGGTTTCTCTAGCCTTGCAGCACCACTCACTTACCTGACAAGGAAGAGCGCCAAGTTTGTATGGAGTGATAAGTGCGAGATCAGTTTTCTTGGAACTGAAGAAGAGGCTTACTACAGCCCCTGTCCTTACTGTGCCATCTGGACCTTATGGGTATGGGGTGTATAGTGATGCCTCACACGTTGGACTTGGGTGTGTACTCATGCAGCATAAGAAAGTCATTGCCTATGCATCAAGGCAATTGAAGGAGCATGAGAAGAATTATCCCACGCACGACTTGGAGCTTGCGGCGGTCGTGTTTGCACTTAAGATTTGGCGTCATTACCTTTATGGGGTGGAGTTCTATGTGTTCACTGATCACAAGAGTCTCAAGTATCTCTTTTCCCAAAAGGAGCTGAATCTAAGGCAACGGCGTTGGATGGAATTTTTGAAAGACTATGATTGTACCATTCAATACCACCCGGGTAAAGCAAATGTAGTGGCAGATGCTTTGAGTAGAAGACCTCAAGGGTTGTTAGCACATATGTTGGTTCAAGAATGGAAGCTACTAGAAGATTTGGCAAATCTGGACATCAGTGTGAATGACTCTGTCCGTGGTCCTACCTTGGCAAATGTTACGGTTCGGCCGTACATTATAGATTTGATCCAAGAATATCAAGCCATGATGCTGAATTGTTGGCTTATCGGGACAAGGAAGTTGCTAAGGGTAGTGAGGACTTCTCTCTCACTAGTCGGGGTGCTATCACCTTCAAGGGAAGACTGTGCGTCCCTGCCAATGCAGATCTTCGAAGAGAAATTTTGGATGAAGCACACCGTTCGAAATACACAGTGCACCCAGGGGGTACAAAGATGTACCGGAACCTCAAGAGTCACTTTTGGTGGCGGAATATGAAGAGGGAGGTTGCGGAATATGTGGCACGGTGCTTAGTGTGCCAACAGGTGAAAGCAGAACACATGCGACCCGCCGGTCTATTGCATTCCCTTCCGATTCCCGAGTGGAAATGGGAGAACATATCCATGGATTTCATAGTTGGCTTGCCAAAGACAGCAAGGGGCTCAGATGCGATATGGGTAGTAGTGGATCGTTTGACAAAGTCCGCTCATTTCTTACCCTACCGAACTACTTTCAACTCAAGTCAGTTGGCTGCACTATACATTAAGGAAGTAGTTAGATTGCACGGAGTGCCTGTTAGTATTGTGTCGGATCGGGATCCAAGATTCACGTCAAGATTTTGGAAAAGTTTCCAGGAGGCTATGGGTTCCCGACTCGATTTCAGCACCGCTTTTCATCCACAGACGGATGGACAAACCGAGAGAGTGAACCAAGTCATTGAAGACATGCTTCGGGCTTGTATGTTGGATTTCAGAGGCAGTTGGGAAGAGCACTTGCCATTGGTTGAATTTGCCTATAATAACAGCTATCAGGCAAGTATTCAAATGGCACCATTTGAGGCCTTGTATGGGCGAAGTTGTAGGTCTCCTCTCTATTGGGATGAGGTAGGCGAAAGGAAAGTGCTTGGTCCGGAGTTGATTGAGCAAACTGCAAACACAGTTAAGATCATCCGGGATCGATTGAAAGCCGCTCAAGATCGCCAGAAAAGTTATGCGGACACACGCCGTAGGGACTTGGAATTTCAAGTAGGGGATCAAGTTTTTGTGAAAGTATCGCCTAGCAAAGGGATCATGAGATTTGGGAAGCGAGGCAAGCTCAGTCCTCGGTATGTTGGGCCTTTTGAGATTATCACGCGGGTTGGTGAAGTTGCTTATCGAGTAGCTCTTCCACCTCACATGGCTGCAGTTCATAACGTCTTCCATGTGTCCATGCTTCGGAAGTATCTTGCGGATCCTTCGCATGTCATAGACTTGGAACAGTTGGAGATTCGAGAGGACCTCACCTTGATTGAAAAGCCAGTCCAGATTTTAGATCGAAGGAATCAAGTGCTTCGCAACAAGACAATCCCTTTGGTTCTTATGCAATGGCAACACCATGCTCGGGAAGAAGCTACATGGGAGCGTGAAGCCGAAGTCAAAGCAAAGTACTCAGAATTACTTGAATGAGTTTCTGTGTGAAGTCTGTATATGACATGTAATGTTCTTTTTGATTTGTAATGCAAGTAGTGTCTGAATTTCGAGGACGAAATTTTTGTAAGGGGGGGAGGATGTAGAGCCCCAGATTTTTTTTCATGCTTAATGCATGACACTTTCGTTGTCATCTCGCCTTTTAAAGAGGTATAATTAATAAATAAGGAAGAAAAATAGAAATTTCGAAATGTCAGAAATGTTCCTTTTCGAAGTACGAGCCCAACGCAAGTTGAATCGTCAAAATCGGACGAACGAGTCAAAAGATATGGCTAAAATAGTCTGAACCTGTAGGCAAAACGTAGCTCGGAAGGCACTAAGGACGTAACTCAGTTAGGCGCTAAGGACGTAGCGCGGAAGGCACTAAGGTCGTGCTCTGACATCGTACTCTGATATCGTAGCACAGACAACGTACTCTGATAACGTATACGTTGTGCATCCGTTGTACAGCTCACAACGGGTACGTTGTACAGCTCACAACGGGTACGTTGTACAGCACAACGAGTGGCACTATTCATAGTACAACGAGTTGGCACTATTCACAGCACAACGAGTTGGTACTATTCACAGCACAACGAGTTGGCACTATTCATAGCACAACGAGTTGGCACTATTCACAGCACAACGAGTTGGCACTATTCACAGCACAACGAGTTGGCACTATTCACAGCACAACGAGTTGGCACTATTCATAGTACAACGAGTTGGCACTATTCACAGCACAACGAGTTGGCACTATTCATAGTACAACGAGTTGGCACTATTCACAGTACAACGAGTTGGCACTATTCACAGCACAACGAGTTGGCACTATTCACAGCACAACGAGTTGGCACTATTCACAGCACTATTCACAGAAATCCCAATAAGGGTATTTCGGTCTTTTGGTCAGTTCACTCTTACCTTAAGAGTTTAATCTGAGCCTTTAGGGCATCATTCGACACTTAGAGAGTTTGAGAGAATAGAAGAAAGAGGAGAAGGCGATTCCAACCTAGGGTTTCCATTTGGGAGAGAAATCAAAGGGTTTGAAACCCTAGATCAACCTCCAGCCCGTTTTCTTCAAGATCAAGGCACAAACCCGTGAGGAGCATCTCCTCAAACTAGGGCAGCAGCTACACAGTCGTTTTGGAAAGGGGTTTCTTCCTCATTTCTTCAAGTCGGTGCTTCTTACTACCCTCCTAGTTATAGTTCCTCTTTCCCCTTCTTTTCTCTTCATTTTCTTTCATTTACACATGTGCTATGAGATGGATAAATGGTAAATGGTGAATGGTGAATGGTGAATGGTGAATGGAGATGGAATGGGCGATTGGATGCCAATGGTTGTGTGTGATGAACAAATGGGGAAGGGCATTGTTCCAATAATGAATGTACATGTATGATTTGAGTAAAACCCATCTAGAAAAGCATGTTGTAGGGTAAATCCATAATGAACACACCATGTTTGATGAAATGCCAAGGTGAACACAGTGAGCTGAAAATCTGGAAATGCATGCCTAATAAATTATGAATATTGCTAGGGACTATGATAGTGTGTTTCCTGTTTTCCCATAATGCTATGAATACTACATTACTCAATCTTCGATGCTATATGTGTTGTGAAATTACCCAAATGTCATCTTTAAATTTGAATGCAAGTATGTACACGGTTTCCACGAGCACGGCATGCATGGCATGATTTATCGAGGTTTTCAAGAACATGGTTAGAGGTGGGACATATCCTACGATATGTTTTACCTCGCTTTTCACAAGAAGACAAGAACCAACATTCCACGAGGGGTCTCCCCTCACTCACAAGTGCATATCATGAAGAAGGGTCTCCCTTCCCTCGCAAGTACATACATATCATAAAGAAGGGTCTCCCTTCCCTCGCAAGTGCATTGCATAAAGAAGGGTCTCCCTTCCCTCTCAAGGCATCTCACAAGGACACCTCACAAGGATATCTCACAAGTTACATGATCACAAGCAAGCACGCATGACATGCATGACATGACACGACATACAAGAATAAAGCAAGATAGACATGACAAGCTTTCAAGTACAAAAAGATATTTCAAGTCAAGTCAAGCACACGATGTTTCAAGAGGATTTATCGGTTTTCTACGAATTACAAGCATGATTATAAACTGCTTTACTTCCTTGTATGATGTGAATTGTTTCCGTTTGACATATATGAATTGCTCCTGATTATGTATTGCTATTTCTACGCTATAATTGTTGGTTAGTATTTAGTACCCGCTGAGTATTCCATGCTCAGCCGTACTTCTTTTGTCGGCAGGTTCTGAGGGAGCTGCTGCCCCATTTGATGTTTGTGCTCCTGGTCCATGGGTGGAAGAGGAGTACGCTGAGGAGCCTTTGGAGGAACCTCCCGTAGAGGGTTATCAGTAGGTGGTGATTAGATTCTGAGTGGATTAGCTGTGGGTGAGATGAGAGTTAGATTTATGTATTTTGGTGGGCATGTCCGCACTTTCTTTGGAGACTTTTTGTATAAACTTGGATTTGCGTATGTATATACATAGAGGTTTGGTAGTCTTCCGCTGTGCTATGTTAGAGTATGTTTCTGCTATTTATATCCTCTATTGTATATGCTCTGTGGGTTTTGCAGGTTAGTTGTCAAGCAAGTCATGATTAGTCGTCCAAAGTTCACTCTAACTCCTAGGGTGGGTTTTGGGGCGCGACAACCACAGTCTTTCAAAACTAAGATCCTATCTAAAGCAAATTCTAAAACATAAGTCCCGATGGCGATCGCAGCAACACTTGCCTCCGTTCCCATCCTTATTTTGACTTCCCCATCATTGAGCTTTTTGCTCTCCTAAAACCCTTGTAACATACTACAAATATGTGAGGTAGATCCACTATCAACACACCAAGCGTTAGAGGAGCCAATAATGAAGTTGGATTCAATGATGAAAGATTCGAGCATACCTTCCAAAGGTTTGTCCTTGAGGGATGCTAAGTAAACTTTGCAATTCCTCTTCCAGTGACCTGGCTTTTTGTAATAGAAGCAAACATTCTAATTCTTATCATTGTCCTTCTTCTCAGAATATGCTTTCTTGTTCTCTCTTTTCTTGCCTTTAAGGAACTTGGAGAAATTGGACTTCTTCTTTTTCTTGGCTTTGCCCTTAGGCCTAGGCTTCGAATGTCTAACTCCCTCTGCCACATTTGCATAGAGCTTAGTATGCTTTATAAGGTCTTCAGCTCCTTGCAACATGTTAAGGAGCTCTAGCAGAGCAGTCTCCAACTTGTTCATGTGTAATTCAACACAAACGCAAAAAAGGATTCCGGGAGAGAGTTCAGGATCGCATCCGTTTGACTCTGTTGATCAAGATCTGCACCGAGAGTCAAGAGTTCATTAATGAATCCCATCATCTTGATGACATGCTCCCGGATTGGGCTACCATCAGACATCTTGGTTCCAATTAGTCCTTTCATAGCCAACTGCCTAGCAGTCCTATTATGTTCCCCAAACATCTCCCTGAGATTTGTCAATATGTCCTTAGTAGTACTAAAACCCTCGTGCTACTGTTGAAGGACATTCGACTTAGATGTAAGAATGTAGCATTTGGGTAAACTATTTGACTCATGCCACTTTGAGGCTTTCTCAACCTACTCCGAGGTCTGAATTACCTCATCAAATTCCGAATAATCGAAAGTGAGAACATTAGCTATTTCTGAGATATTAGTACAATGTCAAGGTTTTTTTTCCAATCCATAAAATTAGGACCGGTCTAACGATTCTAATCTAGAATCTTGGAAGGAGATTCATGGCTATCTACACAATAAATAAAGCATAAACAATTACATTATAATTCATACATATATTCATCGGATTTTTGGGATTTTCAAATCTGCGATGATCCTCTCATCTTTCTTCAAATTTCATAATTCCCTTCATTATATGAAATTAGGAAATAAACCTTTTATTCCAGATGAGTATCAGGATCCTTATAAAAAACATATGATCTTTCATGCTAGGATAATATTACATATGCACCAAAAGGTAGATAGTAGCTATTCATCAAACTGAGCATCTCATGCATAACTCCTTATGTAAATCAGTGATTCTCAATTTTCTTGCGACCTCCAAGGACAACATGACTGTCATTGTTTCAGCCGTCATGTTTTTTTGTTTAAGTGAAACCCATTATTCTTAGTTGTCATATGATCAAGTAGGGATGTGCCCCCATGCTAGTTGACACTCCCTATCAAGCCTTATACAGACCTATCTACTATAGAAATAATGCACTAGGAGCTTAATTTAGATTGAACTATATCGAATTCCTATAAGAGAGACAAGACTCAGGCTAATTAATTTCCAGTCTTATTGGTAGTGGAAGGCGATAGGGTTAATAATCCCATTTAGTATCACTTAATATTTTTCTTGAAGAGAACAAAATAATCAGGCATAGTCATGATATAATTATACATCATATAAATTATGAAAATTTTTTATAACAGGGATTATTAAGGAGTGATAAACTCCCACTAGCCCTCACAAGGGGTTTTTGATCATTAGGGTTTTCACCATATGGTCAAAACCTACTCATCCCTATAACCTTAAGGTATTTGGATGTCAATTTAGTGATTCATCAGCTTTTCATAACGATTAATGTCTTTTCAAACATGATTATCCAATAATCTTGTAAGCAAAGATTTTACATAAAAATCTCTACATGGGTTACAAACTTCACGTCCAAAAGAATACTAGTAATGTGTTGTGTCTAAATATAAACAATTTACAATTAAACACAACTCATTAATCAGGGTAAAATCCAATTATCATAAATTATCATAAAAAGTGATAATCACAATTATCAAACCTTCCGGGCTTTAAAAGAAATACTATTAAGCATCACATAAATAATAATATTATAATTATAACAATATTATAATCTCACAATGGGTTCACAAAAATCATACGACCTTCTTTAATTACAACAAGGGAATTAAATAAAGCCCTACAACTATTGAAGATCTTCTATCTGCAATGGTTCTCCGGGAAACTCCTTTGGTTGATTTAGTCCACCATAATTCAGCAACCCTATTCTAAAAATAAGAAAAGGAGGAGGGGAGGGGAAAGAGAATGAGGTATGATTTGTGGAACCCATCCAGCACATACAATAATAATTATTTATCATGATAAATATCATACATATTATTTTATGTTAGCTCGGGGCTCTCAAGAATAAATTAAACATTTAATTTAACATGGTAAAAAGGATCTTTAAATCCTTAAAGGCTTTAATCAAATTTATATCTCTATATACCTATCCCTATTAAATTAAGAGAGGTTTTGAAATCATCCAAAACTGAATTAGTATCACACTAATTTATAAGGGCTTGATTACTCCCTCAATAACTAGAGGGGGATCCCTTAACCCTAAAAGATGATTATCTAATCATCAAGAATCAAAAAGATTCATACCATAGGGTAGCCGAAATTCATAGGGGAGGTAATCTTGATATAAATAATGATTAAACTCAAAAAAATCAAAGAGATGCATAACTAAGGCTATGATATCACTGAAAGTATGTCTCTTTTTAATTTTAGAAAAACAGTTCGTGGGGGGCATACATCAAATCTCAAGATCTGACTAAGATTCTAATTGATTTTATTCAATGAAGGATAAAAACGACAATCACCTTTACGACTTTCATATTGATAAGTCAAATCCACGATAGAACAACACCTGCAAAATTTCGCAAGCGTAAAGTCTCCCTCATGATTCACATGAACCTTCTTTTTCCTTTAAAGTTTTCTCTAATGGAAACTAATGGCCCTTCCAATTCAGGCTTTATGATCTTTTGTTCTTTTCTTGAATCTCAAGATCCTTTATTGATTAACAAGATTGGTTCTGCTTTTGATCAAGATAAAACCTAGAACCAAGAGAGAAGAGGGATGGTGACCGTACACTTCTCACAAGAGATAAAGGGGGAGTGTGAACTTGAGGAGAGGAAGAGAGAAAACTTGAATCATGGAATAATCCCAAAGGGTGGGCTTCCACCTCTATTTATAGAGTACCTTGGATTGCTTTCTTGCAATCCAAGACTCTTCTTATCCTTATCCTAATCCAATTAGACTTCCTTCAAAGATTCATTAATGATAACTCCCAATTAATTAGGATTTATCTTAAAAAGAAACTAACCTTATCATTAGTAACAAACTAAGTTTATCCTTATCTTATACAGAATCATTAATAACAAACTAATGGAATTCCTATTAAATAGGGAATCTTTAATTAGTAACTAACTAATCTTATCATTATCGTATAAGGAAACATTAATTAGTGAGCAAGTAATATTATTCCTAACTATTAGGAGATAACTATCACTAACTAACTAAAAGATAAGGCTCCATCTTGAAGTGGGCGTCCTGCCCTAGGTGGGCCCCACTTCCACACGTCCCTTTAAGGAGTTCCAAACCCCTTTAGGTCATTATTTGATCTTTATCAAAATTCCCAATGGGTCCTACCCATTTGGTTAATCACATTCTATGTGATTTTACCTATTAGAGCTTCACTATACCATATAGTGTTTTACTTAGAGAAATTAATTAATTTAATTAATAATTAAATTAAAAGCTTTAAGAAGACCCTAGTGTGTGGGATCTAAAGAGATCTCCTATTTCTAGTTATGGGACCAAGTGCTTAACCTATTTGGTTAAAGCATTGTTACTAGGAAACCATTTCCTATAACTCCATTAGGATCATAGAATTTTATCTATGTCTCTAGACTTCCACTAATCACAATAATGTCCATTAACACAATGTGACTAACCCCCAGAAATTAGATAATTATTTGCAGGTATTTCTAACACAAGATTTGTTTACAGATGCGTCCCTCTAGTTGTAATATTGTTATAAGCTTACAGGACAATATCTTATACTGTCTTTAATCCCTAGCTTATATTGAGAACCCTTTCTCTTTGATACTTTTAATCAAGCTTGGACTTTCAAAACTATTTTAAAAATTCTTTAAAAGAAATAATAATAATAATTACATTTCTTTTACATAGAAAATAAACTTCTTGATAAAACCATTTCATCGATAAATAGCAGCACTGGGTTTTTCAAGTCCAATTTTGACAAGTATCAACTCAAATATAAATTACTCTAGAAGAGTAGTGAAATCCTTGTTGAGCGTACACACACTTCTTCTAATATAGCGTACATAAGCTAAAGAGTCCCTATTCAATCCGGTGTGTTGGATATTGACGATTAGTTACATCAAAGCTATATTGGCAAATACTAGAGAAGATGTCGACCTCTTAGATTAAGGACAATCTGTCAAATTGACTACCCTAAATATATAGACAGTATATTCCTAAGGGTATCCACTGAGCGATCCAGTTGCAATATAAGTACTTCTTACTTATATCCACATCTTAGTCAAGAGACCCTTCTCTCAGTGATTGAGATTCATCACTTCATCATATGGAACTAACAATGTATAAGTTAGTAGGAATACATTGTCCAGATGTATCCTAAATAACTTAGAATTATTCTAGGTCTATAAGGAACCGGAAAAAAATATCTCCTTAGCAATTAGTTAATAACTAATTGAATGGTTTTCCTACTATGTTACCTAAGGGACAAAGTAGTCTCATCTAATGAGATATTTTTAATATGTTACCCAATGCAGAAGACAATGTGTGAATGTAAAATAGGCTTTTATTAATTAAGTAGACTGATACAATTCCAGAATTGCTTTCGTGGGCATATATGTCTAACAGGAGATTCCAAAGCAGAGAACACCTAAACCACCTAAACGGTAGCTCAGATTAGCCTAACTCCAAAGATCTGAATCAGATCAAGGCAATCTCCTTCATGAAGATGAAACTCAATCTATAGCCGCAGTAGCAGGATCTTACGTGAATTGAAAAGACTTCTATTCCAGTAAGAAACAGAGACATAAAGGTAATTGGAAAACCCTAATCTACTTCCTATAAATAGTGGTAAGGAGTAGAAAAAGGGATCCAAATTCTCTCGAACTCAAGCACACATTGAGTCTCTACCCTTCTGAAACCCTAGTTTTGTGTTTTCTCATCTCTCTATCTCCCCTTGTACCAGGATCAGCAAGTCAGGTATTTTACCCCATTAGGCACCATTAGACACTCGCTAAGAGCATTCCTAAATCCACCTTAGACTAAAGTGAAAATGATATTAAAATTCTTAACTAGTTGCGTGCTATTATTTGAATCATGGTTGAAAATGGAATAATGGAATCTTGTTATCAAGAGCTTAATCAAAGTGGAAAAATGCTAATCCTAAGCATCAATCACCTAAAATAGAAGCATGCTAAAAAAAAAAAATACTAAAATCAATAATATAAACTACTAAATAATCACAAACTAAATATGCAACGGATAAAGAAAATGGAACTAATGCCTACGTATACACTTGACTGTAGGCAATCCACACATAGTTTCAAGACAAATCTAAGTGTATTTGTTATTTTAATGAGTTTTTTTATTATTTGGATGATTCTGAAGTAGTTTAGGCTCATGCAGGTATAAAGCATGGTGGGTAGCAAGCTTAGTACCGATCACCAAAAGCGTACAAGTGTATGCTAAAGGAAAAAAAAAATACAAGAATACCTAGTAGAAGACTTGTGGCTCGAATTTTAAGAAAACAAGGAGCAATTAAATTGTATTGCATGTTGTAGGTAGAGTTACTAGTGCCAGAGTAAAAATGAGGCAAAATATATGTTGGTGGTAGCACTACAAAACTAAGGATTCTTAGCTGCGAACATTTAGCAGTGAATTGTTTCAGAGGTGGTTATTTAGGAGTGAATAACCACATCTGAAGCATACCTTTAGCAGCGATTATAAGGAACTGCCACTATATGTCATCATAGAGCAATATTTACCGGTGGTTTCCAAAATTAGTTTTTACTTTTTAGCAATGATTTTATATAAATCTGCCCCTTAAACATGAGGATTCACCAACAGTTTTATAAACGCCACTAAAACCTATTTTTTGTCAGTCTATTAGCGGAGGTTTAACAAAACCATTGCTTAACGGTTTTAATAAATGTCGCTAAAACCTATTTCCCGTGAAGCCTATAGCAGCTGTTTTATGAAACTGCTGCTAAACATCTTCTAATTTACGCATAGAACCCTTTCTTCATCATTTTGTCTCTGCGTCTGAAATCAAGTCCCCCCCCCCCCTCTCCCAGTCCCCCCACCGCTCTCTCACGGTGCTCTCTCCTTCCATGCGAAATCCATCCCCCGGCTTCTCCCTATCTTTGCATGGGAAACCCCACCCTCTGCTAGCTTTCTCTGATCTCTCTCTCTCTCTCAAGGTAATAAAAAAAAGGTATCCTCGCTCTCTCCCGACAACACAAGTAAGTCCCTTACTATTTTCTTTATCTTTTTATTTTGATATGAAATATCTAGTTTAATGCTTACAAAAATTGTTAGTTTCATTTTTTAATTTATTGTAATTGAATTTTTTTTTGGGTTTAATTGTTTATTCTAGTGTAATTAAAATCTAACCTAAGAATTGGTAGTTTAACTTAGTTTAATTAAACTCCTATTCTAGGCCATCACTAATAGATAATAAATTGAACACCTTCTAGGAAAGTGCTTGAATTAATTTAATATTATTTTTCTTAAGTTAAATCTCTGTTTATCTAAATTAGCATGCATTCAAATTACCATTAAAAAAAAAATAACATGCATCCCGAGAAAATAACCAATAATTAAAAACTATGCTAGACATACCTAAACACAAAATAACTGCAATGGCTCTGAATACGGAAAGACTGTAATAATCTCCGAAAATATATATATATATATATATCTCCAATTGTAACATGACTCAGGGGAGTCCAGTTACGCCATTGACGCTGCCATGTGTCCCTTGTGACACCCCTTAATTGTGGTTAAGATTCACCCACCCCTAGGGTTCACCCACCTATTCTTGGTTTTTCAAAAAATGTATTAAAAACATTAATCCTAGGAATTCGTGAATTTTAACTGGGGTTAAATTTCTTTCTTAATTTTTTTCTAAAAACCAATGATAGGTGGGTGAACTCTAGGGGTGGGTGAATCTTAACCACAATTAAAGAATGCCAAAAGGGACACGTGGTAGTGTCAGTTTTGTAACCGGAATCCCTAGAATCTGGCCAATTACAACCGGAGAGAATCATGAGTCACATGGAAAATGAGAGGAACCAAATAAACATGTTGCACGAAAAAATAAAACAAATAAATGTAGAACCCCTGACCTTTTCACAGTTAAGGCATGACATTTTCGTTGTCATTTTGCCTTTAAAGAAGTGTAATTAATAAATAAGGAAGAAATTGGAAATTTCGAAATGTCAGAAATGTTTCTTTTCGAAGTACGAACACAATGCAAGTTGAATCGTCAAAATCGGACGAACGAGTCAAAAGATATGGCCAAAACAGTCTGTACTTGTAGGAAAACGTATACTGTGTGCATCCGTTGTACAACTCACCACGGGCACGTTGTGCAGCTCACCACGGGTACGTTGTACAACTCACCACGGGCACTATTCACGCCACCACGAGTTGGCACTATTCACGCCACCACGAGTTGGCACTATTCACAGCACAATGTGTTCAGGACTATTCACGTTCCTCGCGTCATTGCAGAAATCCCAGTAAGGGTATTACGGTCTTTTGTCAGTTCACTCTTACCTTAAGAGTTTAACCCGAGCCTTTAGGGCTTCATTCGACACTTAGAGAGTTTGAGAGAATAGGAGAAATGGGAGAAGGCGATTCCAACCTAGGGTTTCCATTTTGGAGAGAAATCAAAGGGTTTTGAAACCCTAGATCAACCTCCAGCCCATTTTTCTTCAAGATCAAGGCACAAACTCGTGAGGAGCATCTCCTCAAACTAGGGCAGCAGCTACACAGTCATTTTGGAAAGGGGTTTCTTCCTCATTTCTTCAAGGTCGGTGCTTCTTACTACCCTCCTAGTTATAGTTCCTCTTTCCCCTTCTTTTCTCTTCATTTTCTTTCATTTACACATGTGCTATGAGATGGATGAATGGTAAATGGTAAATGGTGAATGGTGAATGGTGAATGGAGATGGAATGGGCGATTGGATGCCAATGGTTGTGTGTGATGAACAAATGGGGAAGGGCATTGTTCCAATAATGAACGTACATGTATGATTTGAGTAAAACCCATCTAGAAAAGCATGTTGTAGGGTAAATCCATAATGAACACACCATGTTTGATGAAATGCCAAGGTGAACACAGTGAGCTGAAAATCTGGAAATGCATGCCTAATAAATTATGAATATTGCTAGGGACTATGATAGTGTGTTTCCTGCTTTCCCTAAATGCTATGAATATAGAATTGCTCAATCTTTAATGTTATGTGTGTTGTGAAATTTCCCAAATGTCATGTTTAAATTTAAATGCAAGTATGTACACGGTTCCCACGAGCACGGCATGCATGACATGATTTATCGAGGTTTACAAGAACATGGTTAGAGGTGGGACATATCTTCCGATATGTTTTACCTCGTTCATGACAAGACATGGCATGACAAGCATAAGCATTCTAGGAAGAAGGGTCTCCCTTCCCTCACAAGTAGTTTACTCTTCCAAGCAAGCATGACAAGACATGGCATGACAAGCATAAGCATTCTAGGAAGAAGGGTCTCCCTTCCCTCACAAGTAGTTTACTTTCCAAGCAAGCATGACATGGCATGACACGCATGATATGACAAGATAAGGCAAACATGACAAGTTTCAAGTACGAAAAGATATTTCAAGTCAAGTCAAGTCAAGTGCACAATGTTTTCAAGAGGATTTATCGGTTTTCTACGAATTACAAGCATGATTATAAACTGCTTTACTTCCTTGTATGATATGAACTGTTTCCGTTTGACATATATAAACTGCTCCTGATTATGTATTGCCATTTTTATGCTATAATTGTTGGTTAGTATTTAGTACCCGCTGAGTATTCCATGCTCAGCCGTACTTCTTATGTCGGCAGGTTCTGAGGGAGCTGCTGCTCCATTTGATGTTTGTGCTCCTGGTCCATGGGTGGAAGAGGAGTACGTCGAGGAGCCTTTGGAGGAACCTCCCGTAGAGGGTTACCAGTAGGTGGTTGTAGATTCTGAGTGGATTAGCTGTGGGTGAGATGAGAGTTAGATTTATATATTTTGGCGGCCATGTCCGCACTTTCTTTTGGAGACTTTTTGTATAAACTTGGATTTGCGTATGTATATACATAGAGGTTTGGTAGTCTTCCATTGTGCTATGTTAGAGTATGTTTCCGCTATTTATATCCTCTATTGTATATGCTCTGTGGGTTTTGCAGGTTAGTTGTCAAGCAAGTCATGATTAGTCGTCCAAAGTTCACTCTAACTCCTAGGGTGGGTTTTGGGGCGCGACAGAAGTGGTATTAGAGCTTAGGCTTTAGGTCTCTAGGGTCACTTAGAATCTTATACCACGGCTTGACAAGAGCATATGTTAGGAAACAAGTTAGGATGGAAGTAAGTCGGAAGTGAGTCTTGTTCTAAGTGTGAGACTAAACGTTATTCTTATCTAAAATGGTTGCTCTAACCAAGCACAGGTCTTAGAAACGCTAGAACACCAAGATAGAATATTACAACTACTCTGATGACTTGACGAGATGAATATGATGGTACTATATTCGGTATGTAGTATTGTTATATGGTGTTATATGCTATATGGTATGCGTACAATGTACTTATACTATTATGTGTGGTATTGTTAGGGGGCATTAAATGTGGTGTGCATGCTATATGTCACGTACTAAGTGACAACCAATGTGTTAGGAATTAATTCCCAGCTGGACTTATGAGTTGAGTAATACTCCGGCTGGAGTTCAGACTATGTGAGAGTTGGTAAATGGTGGTAGGTCCTTGCCATACCCTGTACTATGGGGTCTTCGTAAATAATAGCCTTCCGAGTGAGAATAGAATTCTCCTTCGTCTTACAAAAAAAAATTAGAATTTACGAAATAGGGACATAGGCTTGATAAGTAATATTGTGAACATTTGGTGTAATTTTAAACTTGTTAAACTATACTAGATGCGTCTTACATCACAAAGAAATATAAGTCACACATCATGGTATGACAATAATTCCATGAAACCCCACGACTAGTAGAAACAGATGTAGATAGTAATGCGTTTTAACTCAAGGAACAAATATAATTTTAACAACCCAGGGATGCTCGATGCACGCTTCTAAGTACAGTTGCGCATTTTCTGCAGCACGTCTTAGACCCAGTGCTCAGTCCCAATTAAACATAATTTTTGGATGAGCTCACGGATGTTTGATGCACGTTTCTAGATGCGCGCCTGCAGCACGCCCTAGACTCAGTGCTCGGTCTTAGTCTAGATACAGATGCGCGTTCATTCTGCAGCACGTTCTAGACACGATGCCAGTCCAAAATAATAAAGAAATTACTAACTCCATCGGGTAGCATGCACGTTCATACATATCGTGAGCAGCATACATAGCATAGGCATCATGCATCGCATAAGCATCATACATTTCATACATGGCACACATTTCATACGTGGCATGAAAAAAAAAAAAAAAAAATTTATACATATCCCGCATGCATCATGTACATCTTAGAAGCATTATACATGTCACCAGATTTAGAGGGCATCACCTAAACAACTCAATTAGATGAGCTAATCATTAGTATTAGTTTCAAACGGGCTAAGGTCTTAAGTTTGTGATCAGTTAATACCATAATCAAGTGTGAAGCTTATCATCAGTAAGAAAACTACTTGTATAATTGTACGATTATAATTGTACTTAGATATATACACGATGTGCTCGCATAGGTTGGGGGCTTGAGTCCAACTTCTGCTTAGGAGAAGTTGTTACCCTTAAGAAGCAACTAAGGAGTTAGCCTTAGACCATAACTAGTTGCAACACAACTAACATCACATCTTGGCTTCGCTAAGGAACCTTAGAGTATATTATTAAGCTATGGTATGTGTATCTTGATGTATGTTCTAGACTTTGATAAATACTTACTATTATGAAAATGCAATATCGGATTTTGATGGGATTCAAGTTAGACTCATGCTTTGCTATCGTCCTCAGGAGTAAACCATGAGACGTGGCGATCAGGGTCGTGGATACCACACTAGGAGGGGTGGAGTATCTCCTCCTCCATTGAGGGATGAGCAGCCTGATCTCACTCAGGTCTTGGGATCCATAGCAGAAACACTAGCAATACTTACCACTAGGCAGCCCACTACCCCCATTCCTACGGTAGTACTTGTACCTATCCCTACACATCATGCCATAGGAAGTGAGGCACTTTGGAGGATGAGGCCCCCGGTGTTTTATGGTAATATGGACCCATTAGTCGTAGAAGCATGGGTTAGGTACCCGTCCTCTAGACATATGCAAGTACGGAGTCCTCCCACTGCACCACAGGCTTCTCTTTCGGTTGCTTCACCGGCATCGCACACGGCTACCGTGCAGCCACCCCGCCTCGCAGTATCTCAGGCAACATGATATGCTCCCTCCACCTACTCTTACGAGATATGTATCCTTTGTGGGAGGAGGCATGTGGCCAGAGAGTGTAGGAGAATCTCCGGTGGATGTTTCCACTGTGGTCGCCAGGGCCACCTGATCAAGGATTGTCCCAACCGTCAGATGCCACCTTATTCTCGGGGAAGTAGGCCCACGGTTAGGCGGTCACCTCCGCTGGGCTCTACACAAGCATTAAGCCCACAGCAGTCCACACAGCCCCCTTACTAGGCTAACCAGGGACAAGCCTTTGCCACTCCAGGATAGAATGCTCAGGCACCAAAGGATGTGGCATGAGGATGTGAGAGGGAGAAGAAATATTTTTGGGCAAAAGGGAATGTATTTTGTGTTTTTTCATGGGCAGTCAGTTGCCACTTGTATGTAATTGTGCTACCTTATGTTATGAAAGTTTTTCCAGCTATTTAGAATGATGATTGAGTTTTATGAGAAAACTAGGTGCCTCGCCGATAAGTGAGTGTCTAGCCTTATATTGATTAATAGAGGATTATCATATCGTTCAGTAGGAAAGGTTAACCATGGGGAAGTATCCTCGATTGATTTAGTAACGCCCTAATTTCGAGGATGAAATTTTTGTAAGGAGGGGAGGATGTAGAACCCCTGACCTTTTCACAGTTAAGGCATGACATTTTCGTTGTCATTTTGCCTTTAAAGAAGTGTAATTAATAAATAAGGAAGAAATTGGAAATTTCGAAATGTCAGAAATGTTCCTTTTCGAAGTACGAACACAACGCAAGTTGAATCGTCAAAATCGGACGAACGAGTCAAAAGATATGGCCAAAACAGTCTGTACCTGTAGGAAAACGTATACTGTGTGCATCCGTTGTACAACTCACCACGGGCACGTTGTGCAGCTCACCATGGGTACGTTGTACAACTCACCACGGGCACTATTCACGCCACCACGAGTTGGCACTATTCACAGCACAATGTGTTCAGCACTATTCACGGTCCTCGCGTCATTGCAGAAATCCCAGTAAGGGTATTACGGTCTTTTGTCAGTTCACTCTTACCTTAAGAGTTTAACCCGAGCCTTTAGGGCTTCATTCGACACTTAGAGAGTTTGAGAGAATAGGAGAAAGGGGAGAAGGCGATTCCGACCTAGGGTTTCCATTTTGGAGAGAAATCAAAGGGTTTTGAAACCCTAGATCAACCTCCAGCCCATTTTTCTTCAAGATCAAGGCACAAACTCGTGAGGAGCATCTTCTCAAACTAGGGCAGCAGCTACACAGTCGTTTTGGAAAGGGGTTTCTTCCTCATTTCTTCAAGGTCGGTGCTTCTTACTACCCTCCTAGTTATAGTTCCTCTTTCCCCTTCATTTCTCTTCATTTTCTTTCATTTACACATGTGCTATGAGATGGATGAATGGTAAATGGTAAATGGTGAATGGTGAATGGTGAATGGATATGGAATGGGCGATTGGATGCCAATGGTTGTGTGTGATGAACAAATGGGGAAGGGCATTGTTCCAATAATGAACGTACATGTATGATTTGAGTAAAACCCATCTAGAAAAGCATGTTATAGGGTAAATCCATAATGAACACACCATGTTTGATGAAATGCCAAGGTGAACACAGTGAGCTGAAAATCTGGAAATGCATGCCTAATAAATTATGAATATTGCTAGGGACTATGATAGTGTGTTTCCTGCTTTCCCTAAATGCTATGAATATAGAATTGCTCAATCTTTAATGTTATGTGTGTTGTGAAATTTCCCAAATGTCATGTTTAAATTTAAATGCAAGTATGTACACTGTTCCCACGAGCACGGCATGCATGACATGATTTATCGAGGTTTACAAGAACATGGTTAGAGGTGGGACATATCTTCCGATATGTTTTACCTCGTTCATGACAAGACATGGCATGACAAGCATAAGCATTCTAGGAAGAAGGGTCTCCCTTCCCTCACAAGTAGTTTACTCTTCCAAGCAAGCATGACAAGACATGGCATGACAAGCATAAGCATTCTAGGAAGAAGGGTCTCCCTTCCCTCACAAGTAGTTTACTTTCCAAGCAAGCATGACATGGCATGACACGCATGATATGACAAGATAAGACAAACATGACAAGTTTCAAGTACGAAAAGATATTTCAAGTCAAGTCAAGTGCACGATGTTTTCAAGAGGATTTATCGGTTTTCTACGAATTACAAGCATGATTATAAACTGCTTTACTTCCTTGTATGATATGAACTGTTTCCGTTTGACATATATAAACTGCTCCTGATTATGTATTGCCATTTTTATGCTATAATTGTTGGTTAGTATTTAGTACCCGCTGAGTATTCCATGCTCAGCCGTACTTCTTATGTCGGCAGGTTCTGAGGGAGCTGCTGCTCCATTTGATGTTTGTGCTCCTGGTCCATGGGTGGAAGAGGAGTACGTCGAGGAGCCTTTGGAGGAACCTCCCGTAGAGGGTTACCAATAGGTGGTTGTAGATTCTGAGTGGATTAGTTGTGGGTGAGATGAGAGTTAGATTTATGTATTTTGGCGGGCATGTCCGCACTTTCTTTTGGAGACTTTTTGTATAAACTTGGATTTGCGTATGTATATACATAGAGGTTTGGTAGTCTTCCGCTGTGCTATGTTAGAGTATGTTTCCGCTATTTATATCCTCTATTGTATATGCTCTGTGGGTTTTGCAGGTTAGTTGTCAAGCAAGTCATGATTAGTCGTCCAAAGTTCACTCTAACTCCTAGGGTGGGTTTTGGGGCGCGACAATAAACATGTCTTGTCATTGGTATTTCGTTATCGTTACTAGCGGGTGGCACGTGCAATGCACGTGAGAGCGAGGAGAAGGAGTTAACCACAGTTAATAGGAGTTAAAAGGGACACATGTTTACCCTGCAGGTGTGATTGAACTCTCCCTGAGTTCAATCCCGATTGACTGTGATTCTATTCTTTAAATAGATAGATGAGGGTAGTTTGGGAATTAAAGTAAAAAATTAAATTAAAGTTTTGTTTTATATAAGGGTAGTTTAGGAATTTCGGAAAATTCATGCTATGTGTGCCTCTCCCATTATAATAGTAAAGAATAGAAGTCAAATCTTCTAAGGAAAATCAGGTTATCACCCTTTGAGGTAGTTACGTGTCTTTTTTTGACACCCCTTAACTGTGTTTAAGATTCACCCAACCCTAGAGTTCACCCACTCATCCTTGGTTTTTTTTAAAAAAATATTAATTATTTTTAAAAATATTTTAATATTAAAAAAACCTTTAAAACAGTTTTTTAATTTTTTTTTATAAAAAGAATTAATCTTTATCTTTAGTATTATAATGGGAGAGGCAGGCATAGCTTGAATTTTTCGAAATTCCTAAACTACCCTTATATAAAACCTAAACTTTAATTTTCAAACTATCCTTTAATTTAATGTTTTACTTTAATTTCCAAACTACCCTTAACTATTATAATGGGAGAGGTAGGCTTAGCCTGAATTTTCCAAAAATTCATAAACTACCCCTTATATAAAACAAAACTTTAATTTAATGTTTTACTTTAATTCCTAAACTATCCTCATCTATCTATTTAAAAAATAGAATCACAGCCAATTGCAATTGAATTTGGGGAGAGTTCAATCGCACCCGTAGGTTAACACGTGTCCCTTTTAACTCCTATTAACTGTGGTTAACTCTTTCCCCTCACCCTAACGTGCATCACACATGCCACCTGCTACTATTTGTATAAAAAAAAAAGGATGGTTGGCGGTGTCAAAGGGACACGTGGCTACCTCAAGAGGTGATAACCGGATTTGCCAAATCCGGTTATCACCCTAGAGGATATAGCTTCATTTAATTATGCGTGACATGAAAACAACGTGATACAGAAGGATCAACGTATGCAGTTTGACAACTAAAAAAGAAAAGAAAAAACGTATGGAGTTTTAAGGGCCACATTTGTTTATTTCAGTCCCACCAAAATTTCTGGATAATATCACCTTTTCAGTTCTTAGGTTCACTACCAAAAAAAAAAAAAGTTCTTGGGTTTGCTTGTTTCCTCCTCAATTTCCGAAAACCCATAATTTCTAGGTTTTGGGTTTCTTCCAATAACCCTCATTTTATTTTCCTTGATTCCTCTAGAACTTCAAGGAGAAGTCTCCAAATTTAAATTCTCATTCTTGCTTTTACGAATCTCGAGTTCACAACACACCCAGCATTTCTTGGAAACCATTTTTGGTTGAATTCTGCGAGAATTCCTGTAATCCGAACACTTATTTTGAAGTTACTTGGCACCAGGCATTTGATTTCTTGAACTCTGATTGAGTTTCTAGGAATCATATTTAGATTCAGAAAACCCATTTCTGGTTTTCGAAATTGGTATTGCTCGAATTTATGGCTCTCCATGTTAGCAGCGCAGGTTTCTCTGTTTTTTGTCACAGGAGAGTTCAAAGAGTAAGAGCAGTTGCTTCTGAGGAATTTTCTAGTGTGAAAACAAAAGAAGAGAAGGTGAAGTTGGGTGGTTCTGAGTTGAAGGTCACAAAGCTTGGAATTGGAGCTTGGTCATGGGGTGACACCAGCTACTGGAATAACTTTGAATGGGATGGTATGCTCCAGAAACTAAACTAGAGAAAACTTTTTGAACAAAGTTCACTGATTTCATGGTCAAGGGGTTTTACTGGGTTTCATTTGAATTTTAAAATCTCATATGAATTCAGGAATATTCATAAAATTGGGACAACAACAATGAATCTACTTTCTTGCTACATATTCTGTAGACGGTTTATTGATTGAATTGCTATATCTCCATTTTTTTTTTCAATAAGTTTGGTTATTTGGGTTTTATCCTTACTAATTTTGTTGAGGACATTTTCCCCTTTTTGGATTAGTTATTATTACTGGGTAAATAGAAGCATTCATTGGCATGTGGTAATGAGGTTAAATAAGATTAGTCCTCATAGTGTTTCTCTCCATAGAGAGAATTTCCAATCCTCCAAAGTTTATTTTGCAGTTTGATTATTATTATTTTTTTCATTTTTATCATCCTTTTTCTGGGGATGGTGATAGTTAATCTTTTGATTTATTTGAATTTCTCCCTCTATTTTTTATTTTTTTTAAATTACTGTAGTATTTGTTTATCTGTTAATGAATTATCGATGCTGGATAGAACTTGACATCTGTACACTTCAGAGATTTGCCAAATTTTCAGATTCTTCTTCTCATGCATTATGACTATAGTTCTGTCCTGGTCTTTCTGTTTCTTTTTTCTTATTTGGCTGTCATGTTTTTCTTATTTGTGGTCTTAAAGTGATTTAAGTTATCTGAATTTTAAAAGTTAAGGTCTTTGATTGGTTGTTTTACTTTGTGATGATTCCAGATAGGAAGATGAAGGCAGCTAAGGCTGCTTTTGATACCAGTGTTGATTGTGGTATAACCTTCTTCGATACCGCTGAGGTGTACGGCTCAAGGGTGAAAAATGGGATTCCTCTTTGCTTCTCTTTTTTCCTAATTATATGTTTCAATGATTGGAAACTTCTACGTTAGCAATTGAAATACAAACATAACTTCCTGGTCTTGCAGTTATCCTTTGGTGCGATAAATTCTGAGACACTTCTCGGAAGGTAATATCCCGACATAACCCAACTCATTTGCTGAGCTTTTTCTTGAATTTTTGAATTTTTGCATATGTGATCCATCTCAAGGGTAGAGAATATATTAACAGTTTATGTGTTAAAATTTACAGGAAGTAGAAGCTCTTGGGTTATTTGTTTCCCTAGTTCTCTAAAGCTAATAAATCTGATTTAACCCTGTTTGTGCTGTAGATTCATCAAGGAAAGGAAAGAAAAAGATCCATCGGAGGAGGTAGCCATTGCAACAAAGTTTGCAGCTTTGCCATGGAGGCTGGGTCGTCAGAGTGTCCTCACTGCACTTAAGGATTCTCTGTGTCGCCTAGGTCTTTCCTCAGTGGACCTCTACCAGCTCCATTGGTCTGTGCTTTAGGTGCTTATTAGTACCGTCATATATAAAATTCTTTGTGAAAAATAGTATCTAATGAAGGTGGTTGGACAATTTTCAGGCCAGGAGTTTGGGGAAATGAAGGTCTCTTGATCTACTACCGACAATTGAGTTGATTTGATAATTATAACTAGACTATTTCCATACAAGCTCGTGTTCAGTGAATTAAAATCTTTTTCAGGGTACATTGATGGGCTTGCAGATGCTGTTGATCAGGGCCTTGTGAAGGCCGTGGGGGTCTCAAACTACAATGGTGATTTTCTTATTTGGGCTATTATTGTGTAGGGTTCTGTCATTTGAACACTGCCAATTCATTGGCTTTTCTTCAAATTATTAAATCCTGGTTCATAAGAATGCAGAGGATACCAAGATGTAGATAGCTGCATATGCAGGCAACATATACTGCATGTGACTTTACTGACTGCTCTTGGGTTTTTCCTTTCTCATGATATATAATTTGATCAACCAATATATATTTCATTATGTTTTTCAGAAAAGCGTCTCCGAGATGCTTACGAGAAGCTTAAGAAGAGAGGTATTCCACTTGCTTCAAATCAAGTAAATTACAGCCTCATTTACAGGGTACCAGAAGAGAATGGAGTGAAGGCTGCTTGTGATGAGTTGGGGATCACTTTGATCGCATATTCACCTATTGCTCAAGGTCAATCCTTATGCTTTTCTGTATTTTCTTCAGTATATACAGATTAAGATCCTTTTTCTGGGATTTCATACCTCATTCCAAAATTGTGCCAAGAGATAAAGTACTGTTGCTTATGGAGGCGTGTAAATGTGTGATATATGTCCTTTCAAACTCATGCAGGTGCTCTTACAGG
Source organism: Tetracentron sinense (assembly GCA_015143295.1). NCBI lineage: Eukaryota > Viridiplantae > Streptophyta > Magnoliopsida > Trochodendrales > Trochodendraceae > Tetracentron > Tetracentron sinense. Next base: position 37,150,243 of record CM026551.1, read on the forward strand.
GAAGTACACACCACAGAATCCACCAACTGGCCCTCGAGGACGGATTTACACTCCAGAGTTCCTCAGAAGAGTAAGCTTACTCAGTGTAATACCCCTTTATCGGTACGACTCCATTACTGAATTTTTTTTTTTTTACCCTGCAGCTCCAACCTCTGCTGAACAGAATCAAGGAGATAGGAGAGAACTACAACAAAACTCCCACACAGGTTCTCCCTTGATCTTAATTATATATGATTCAAGCTTGCTAGTTAACCACTCTTAAATTAATTTCTTGATGGCATGTAAAAGCTGAGAAATTCCCCAACAGATGATGTGAGCACGGATTTTTAGCACTCACGGTGTTGATTAAGAGTCGTCACTTATTAATTCAAAATGGATAAGTCTCCCGAGTTGTGGATAAGGTCTTATGGTCTACGTTGAAATTCTAGGTAAGAGGTTCGGTTAAGTCCCGGGGAAGGTGTTAGGCACCCCAGGACCCCCATTTTGCAATGGTTACCTACTCCCTAAGTATAAGCGAAATTAAAGTCAAATTGTATTCAAATGATTAAGTGTTTAGAGTATACTAACCCAAGAAAAAAAATCTAACTAGGATCGAACCCGGGTTGGGTTGCCTACGTACTCACAAGTGGTGAGATCAGACCGAGCATAGTTCTGGCACATGAGCCCATGCCAAGGCTAAGGGATTTGTATGTGTGCACCGGGGTGGCTAAGGGTCTAGCTCGGGGGGTTAGGGTTTGGTTGATCGGGTTGGTCAAGTGCATGTTTTGGGCCCGGGGGCCAAGGGTTAGTCTGGTAGACTAAGAGATAGGCCCAGTAGGTCAAGGGTTAGCCCGGTAGACAAAGGGTAAGTCCGATAGACTAGGATTAGGCCCGGTAGGTCAAGGGTTAACTCGGTAGGCTAAGGGTAGGTCCGGTAGACTATGATAAGTCCGGTAGACTAGGATTAAGCCTAGTAGGCCAAAAGGGAATCTAACCGGAGTTAAAGGGAGAATTAACCATGATTAGGGTTGCTAACCATGGTTAAAAGAGTCAAGGTTAGGGTTTTTGGTCTTCGCATTTTTTGTATGTTTTTGGGACTTTTTCAAGATTTTCCAAGGGTTAAAAGACTTTAACCATGGTTAAAATTTAATCGGGGTTGAGTTAACCCCAGTTAAGAGGCATGACCTGGTCAGGGTGGGCCCAGATAGCATGGCAGGGCCTAGTATGGCCTCCTACCTGGCCTGGGCCCTATGCAAAGCCCAAATAACAAAAATCAAGGAATTGCAGTAAAAAGATTACCACAATTTCCAGTTCTTTACAAAACTGGAATGGCGGTGAGTTTACTGCCATTCTCACTTTTCTGAGAATGGTTTTACAGGTCTGGGTGAAGGGTTGGGGGTGGACCCAAGGGGTTATAGACCCTCCAGGGTTGAAGAGGGACTCTCCTATGTGTCCTGGGCCTGTTGTGGGCCCTGGACTTGGTCTGAGATGGGCCCACAGTGGGCCTCTAAACACTGTAAGTGAAAACCCAGAATGGCGGTAGACAGTTTACTGCCATTCTGGACAGTTTCCATTTGGGGGTTTTTTAACCATGGTTAAGTTAAAGTGGTTAGCCTGGAAGGACCAGGGTAAGAAGAAGGAGGTCCTAGGGATCAAACCTGGGCCCTAGAATGGACCAGGGCCCACCCAAGAGGGGTCTACAGTCACTATAATGGAGGTTTCCAGGAATGGCGGTACTAAGTTTACCATCATTCCTGGTTTTCCCAGAAAAATTGTTTTTCCCCCTGGACAGGACCAGGCTGCTGCTAGGGGATCCCTCATGAACTGAGGGTCTCCCAAAAGTTGAAGGGGAGTACCATGCACATAAGGGGCTACTGAGCCAGAGTTTGAACCAACAAGGGGGTCCCATGCCTATGAAGAGGCAAGGGGACCCCTGTCCTTGGGTAATACAGTAACAGAACAGGAAATAAAGGGCCCCTGGAATAGGACTAGGGGCTTAGAGAGTTTTTACAGAAAGAAGAAGAAGGGGTAGGGGGTCCTACCTTGCTGGCTCGTCGGAGGGGGCTGTGGCTACGACTGTGGAGGGTGACAGACCTAGGAGAGGCCTAAGGGTGATCCCTAGGTGTTCTAGGGTATCCTTAGGTGGAAGACAAGGCTAAGAAAGTCTGGGATTTTGGGCTGGCCGAGTCTCAACAGAGTTTTGCCTTGGATTTTCAGATTGGAGTTTAAAGCTTGGGGAGGGGGTGTATATATAGGCTCAGGGGGACCTAGGATGGTTTAGGGATGTCCCAAGGGGGTGTAGGACACGAGGTAGGAGGAGTTGGAGTGGCCAGGGGGGGTGCTAAACAATTTCGAAGCAAACACCAGGAATGACGGTAATTCCAGTACCACAATTCCTGGTTTAGCCTAAATGAAGAATGACGGTAGACTATCTACCGTCATTACCAGTTTTATGCTAAATCAAGCCCAACCCAGTCACAATTGGCCTGAGTTTACTGTAGCTTTTTCTAAAATTAGAAATGGCGGTAAAGTTATTACCGTCATTCCTGGAATTTTAAAAATCAGCCCGTGCGCCCCCCACCAATGGCCATCTAGGGTATTTGGGCCCACAGGGGGGTTTGGAGCGGTTTTTGGGTCCCTGGGCCTAGAAATGGGCCTTGGGCACTAGGATTGGGACCTAAGATTAACCTAGGGTTAGGCCTAGGGTTTGACTAGGGTTAGGCCTAGGGTTTGACTAGGGTTAGGCCTAGGGTTTGCTTAGGTTTGACCTAGGGTTTGACTAAGGCTTAACTAGGGTTAGACCTAGGGTTTGACTAGGGTTAGGCCTAGGGTTTGCTTAGGTTTGACCTAGAGTTGACTAGGGTTTGCCTAGGGTTTGACTAAGGCTTAATTAGGGTTTGTTCTAGGGTTAGGCCTAAGGCTTAATTAGGGTTTCTCCCAGGGTTAGGCCTAGGGTTTACTTAGGTTTGACATGGGATTTGACTAAAGCTTAACTAGGGTTTGTCCTAGGGTTTGCTTAGGTTTGACCTAGGGTTTGCCTAGGGTTTGACTAAGGCTTAATTAGGGTTTGTCTTATGGTTAGAGTGTATTAACCATGGTTAAGATGATTAACCATGATTAGGAAGGGGTATAAAAATTGGGTGCTTACAGATGATTCATAGGGTACTTGGTGATTTCCCACGTAAAATGCAATACTGACCTGGGTACTATATCCATCAGATCTATATGCTATTTTTCTGCTCGCGTCTCCACCAAAATTTTTTTTTGGTTAACACAGGAAATACACACACACTATACTCAACAAACACTCCCAAACACACACACACAAACCCTCCACCAAATTTGTTGTAACATCCTTTATGCAAGCAATCAACTAGGTCGAAGACCCATTTGATGGTGGGTTTCATTCCCAGTCATGCGCTATATGCCCAGATTTACCATGTTTAGGCTGATTGAGTTCATACCGTCATTCACACAGCCTCTGCATATGTCAACATAATGCAAACTTATTAATGAAAAGTGTGCCCTCTACAGGTGGTACTCAACTGGTTGATAGCCCAGGAGAATGTTGTGCCCATCCCGGGAGCCAAAATTTCAGAACAGGCCGAAGAGTTTGCAGGTGCGCTCGGGTGGAAACTCACTGACCAAGAGACCACTGAGCTACGGTCGCTAGCATCAGAAACAAAACCTGTTATTGGGTTCCCTGTTGAGAGCTTCTGAACTGCTTTTAATACAGTTGGCTGTAACAACACACTGCAATATCAATGAGAAATATCAAAATTTTACAGATTCAATTTTTGCAGTTAAAACCCCTTCAGGTCATTTCCATCTAGTGGCTCTTCTTTCTTTGTTTTGGTCTTTCTGGTACTCACATCACCTGTGCATGTCTCCTTTTACAGCTCCTTTTGTGATAAAAGATGAATTGCCCACCCCAATAAGAAGTTATTCTGATCCGTATTTGGGGTGCTTTAGTCTTGTTTGTATGTGCATCTCCTAGAGGTAGGACGAAATTTCAGACAATATTTCAGTAGTTAACTGAAGTATTTCACTTTTCTCTGCCTTTCAATTGACCTTCTATTTTGGGCCAAATTTTTGGAAATTTATTAAAAATTTGATGTATTTTTTTTTTCCTATATATTTCTTATTTCATTCGAACTATATATATACTAGTAAAAGTGCACGTGCTTTGCATATATCATAAGCTTGTGAAGAAGCTTTAGTGTGGGAGAATCCTAATTTGTTATTTTATTAGAGATAAATAAAACAATTTAAGCAATGGATGCAGACAAGTATTGGCACAGTTTTCTCTCACTCAAAACATGAGTTGAGAGGTTCATTCTATTGAATATATATTAACAAAGATACAAGAGAGATTCTATATTGAGACATAGAAATAATTGGCATAGAATTCTCTCACTCAAAATGTGAGTTGAGAGGTTCATTCAATTGAATATATATTATTAACAAAGAAACAAGAGAGATTCTCTCTATATATATATTTAATTTTTTTATTTAATAAAAGAGCCACTTAGGGGGGAGTGGGGGGGTTTGGCAGACCCTTACCTGTTTATTAAAAGAAAAAATATAAAACAAAAAGGGGGGGGCATAAAACTTTACCCCTACAAAGACTCCAAAAAGAGGGGGGGATATAAAACCTTACCCTAAAACGACTCAAACAAAGGAGGGGGAATTAAAAACCCTCAACCCTTTACAAACTAACAACCTCATTACACATCAAAATAATCTAATATTTTCGAGACCCACTTTATCCAGAAAGATAAGGGCCCTAATACAAGGAGAGCTTTCCTGAATAGACTGGATCAAACCCGAACACTGAAGATCACAACCATAGTTAGCTAAAAAGTCAGCAACCTAGTTTGCTTCTCTGTAGATATGAGTAATAGACGAACAAATATTGTTAATTTGTTTAATTTTTTGGTTTCAATACCAAACAGACCAAGGATGATGACATTTTCCATTTCAGGCTGCTACAAGGGTTTTTGAGTGAGACTCTACCTCAATCTGCATATATCTCATGGAATGAAAAAGCAAAATGTCATTAAGTAAAACTCTAGTCTCAACAACATAACTAGTACAATGGTCATAAAATGAGAAGAAACAGGCTAACATATCACCATGATGATTTCGAATGATACCTCCGTCACTAGCTAACTCAGGATTACCTCTAGAAGCTCCATCCACATTTAGCTTAATGTTTCTTGAAGAGACTGAATCCATTTAACAAAAGAAATATAGTTTCTGACTTTAGGGGGAGGAGACAAAATGCTGAAAGAAGAAAGATCCAATCTTTTTTTAGAAGGTAATCTCCCTAAATCCTCTAAATAAACTTTAATTCAAGCAATAATTGTCACGACCCAAAATACCCCCTAAGAGTTAGGGATACTTTTGGCCCATGACCGCCGTGTCATACAATCCTGTCATGACACATAAGCCGTACATATCATCCTGCAAGAGCATACAAGGCACGCTAAGAGGCGAACCCAAAAATTTCTTCTTTACAATGTAATTTTCCACATGCTAATATAAACAAATTTCTGAAATATAAACTAAACTTGTATCCAAAATCCATCACTTGAATTACCAACTCAAATCAATACAAAAACTCTCATAAGGTCAACCCATATACATGTCTCTCCTTCTCATCACTCAACCATCACTGATGACTACCAATTGGCTTCTCTACATATTCCTCCTCGAACTCTGGTTCAGGAGCACAACCATCCAATCTGTGACCTGCCGAAGATAACAACTTTAGCTGAGCATTGAATACTCAGCGTGTACAAAATACTAACTAGCATTACTATAGGCATTAATGATAGCATATGCATTTATTAGAGCGAAACAGGTAAAAGCAAAGTAGGACGAGTATATATCTTAGAGCAGTTCATAAAATAGATATCATGTGAGCAATTCTTTCCCAGGTACATATCATTGATCATTTCACTAACCATATTCTTTAAGCCATAACAATTCCAATACTTAGAGTGATCCACAAAACCGATAACAAAGCGAAACTTTACAAGCAAGGCGGTCCCTTAAGAACACCCTTGAGTTCAAAACAAAACGATACTTTACAAGCAAGGAGGTAAACTCTCTTGAGTCTAAAACAAAGCGATACTTTACAAGCAATGAGGTAAACTCCCTTAAGTCCAAAATTAAAGCAATAATTTACAAGCAAGGAGGTAAACTCCATTGAGTTCAAAACAAAGCGATACTTTATAAGCAAGGAGCTAAACTCCCTTGAGTCCTAAATCAAAGCAATACTTTACAAGCAAGGAGGTATACTCCCTTGAGTACGAAAATTAAAGCAATACTTTACAAACAAGGAGGTATACTCCCTTGAGTCCGAAAATCAAAGCGATACTTTACAAGCAAGGAGGTATACTCCCTTGAGTACGAAAATCAAAGCAATACTTTACAAGCAAGGAGGTAAACTCCATTGAGTTCAAAACAAAGTGATACATTACAAGCAAGGAGGTAAACTCCCTTGAGTCCGAAATCAAAGCAATACTTTACAAGCAAGGAGGTAAACTCCCTTGAGTACGAAAATCAAAGCGATACTTTACAAGCAAGGAGGTATACTCCCTTGAGTCCGAAAATCAAAGCGATACTTTACAAGCAAGGCCTAAGCCCTTGAATCCCGAAAATCATTCTTTTAGCAAAATCATACTTTGAAACCTTAATTTAGAGCAAAACCCTTTTTGAGCCAAAACCTTAACTTATGAACTTGATAAAACACCTTTCTTGTGAGAAATCATCAAATCATGCAGGACTTGTGAACATTATGCGAAACTGGGAAATATCATGCAATACTTGTGAGTCTCATGCTAGACTTGTGAACATTGCGCAAGACTTAGAAATCATATTCATGAGAGTAAGTGTGAGCAATTCAATAACCATATAACACCCTAAAGATCATGGTAATATCCATCGCATACCCAAAACATGATTCTCAATTTCAATTTCTATCAAGAACATACCTCAAAATCTACTATTTATTTCAACTCATAGCAAAGCCAAAATCATGCTTTATACCTTACCTATAATATAGGAATTCCCAATATGGCCAAAACATTCTATGTTTTATCAAAACCATATACTTAAATCATAGAAACCAAATTACACATTGATGAAGTATAGTAAGGCAAGTTAGTAGATTGTTCTACCTTTCAAAAACCGGATCCCTACGGTTTCTCGCTTTGGAATACTACTTGAAGGCAAAAGAAAGCTTTGAGGAAGCTTTTGAATCAATCCCAAGCTTGAGGAGAACAAGATTCAAGCTTTTGAACGCTTGTGGAGGCGAGCTCCAAGCTTGAGAATCAAATCCTAGTTCACCTCTTTGCTCCTAACACAAACCCAAACTTTTCTCTCTCCTCTCTCAAAATTCCTCCCAAAACTTGCTGAGGGTTGTAGGAACCCTAACACCCATGAAATGGTGCTTAAATAGGCCAAGGGAGTGAGGTCAATGACCCTTAGACCCTTAAAAGATCTTAGGAGGTCGGTTACTAAGCAAAAGGAAGAACCAAGGATCTATCGGTCAAGAGCACCAATAGATCCTTCAAAAAATCACTCTCTGGCCAAAAAACCCATACAAAAATATGTTTGGTCGATCGATCGGTCATGGGGATGGATAGATCCATCACTGTATGGAATTGAAGGATCTATCCTCCCCAAATTAGATAGATCCTTCTACTGTTTATTCCTTCATTTTTCCGCTATGGTATTTCAATCATAACTTTTGACTCGCTCATCAAATTTTGACGATTCAACTTGCGTTGGATTATACATTCAAAGGAGAACAACTTTTATGTTGTTCACAACTCCTAATTCTTTTTTCTTCATGGTCCAAAGTTGCCATAAAGCTGACTGGTCAGGAATCTCAGCAGAAAAGTGATGGAAAACCCACATTTGACTTAATTTCGACTCCAAATATAGAAAAATGATAAACATGATCCTCGAAGAGGATGTCAATATCTTTTTAATGGCTTATAAATCACTCAATTCCGATTTCGGATGAGAAAACTAGAGTTCTCTCAAGTTGAGGGTATTTCTTGACATCCTTCTTTGCGACACTTAGAGTATTGTATAGTCTTGTTTCATTTATCCCAAACACCTTAACATACTTTCCACACATATTTTTATTCATTTGAAACCTCCTTTAATTTTAAAACATGAAGTCATCATCCTATTAAGGGTTTTGGCTTGGAAAGACACTATTCACAACACTATCTATAGCACTGTTCATAGCACTATTCCCATGAACAGTGAACCTAAATTCCGGGGCTCTACAATAATAATATCCAGAGGCTTCCAAACATTCTTGAATCTTCTCGAGCATCTCTCTTTCCAAATTTCCCAAATGATAAGAAGCGAGAGTAGATTGTAAAGGTCATTATGGTTCCTATTATAAGCTCTGAACCATCGCATTAGAAGACATTGAATGGAGTCAATGGGCTAGAGGACAATGGAGCAATACCTAGCAAAATATGTCCAAATACAAGCTGCAATATCACTTAGAAAAAGAAAGTGAGTCAAAGATTCAATATTACCAGAATTACAACAAGAACAACGACTAACTAAGGGAATACCTATTGATTGAATCATATTATCTGTCGAAATAGCACCATACATTACCTTCCACCCAAAGATTTGAATTTGTTTTGGGATATTAGAATTTCATATGTTCTTACTCCAGTCCTTACGGGCATTAGAAATTCTAATAGAATCTCAAGCAAATTTAACAGTGAACTTACCCTTCGGGCTAGGATTCTAAATAAATATATCATCAGAAGCAGAAGTAAAGTATCCTGCAGATCTAATAGCTATCTTCAAATGGTCAGTAATATATTCATTAACAAGATAGAAATATCAATTACCATTAGAATCAAGCATATCTGAAGTAAAAGGAAAAGACTGAGGAGTAGATATAGCAAGATCAAATTAGAGGAACCTCTTCAAACCAACAATTTAACCAGAAATTTATCTTATTGCCATTTCCAATTAAAGAAGTTGACTTGTATATCACATCTTTACACAGTTGACTAATCTTAATCCAGGTTTTAGAAGCACCAGGACTATAAGAAGCTTGCCAGATATGATTAAATTGAAACTTATTCCTAAAAAAATTAGACCAAAGATTATTCGATTGGTAGAGGTTCCAAACTTGTGGCACTTTCTCTACATTGAGAAGTGAATTAGTGTATTGCTAATCACTAGAGGATTCTTTCCTCTTTAGGTTATCTCCTTGCAAATATTTGATTTACCATTAGCTTCATTATATTCCTTTCCTTCTAGAAGTGTAGAGATATTTAGAAACGTCCTGTTATCACTCCCCCTCAAGTTGAGGTGTTGAGCAAAGTTAACACCCAGCTTGACACACAGACCATGAAAAACCTGCTTTGACAAGGGCTTGGTGAGGATGTCGGCAATTTGATCGACAGAACGAACAAAACGTGTGACAAGAGAACCACATGCAACCTTCTCTCGAACAAAATGATAGTCCAACTCAATGTGCTTTGTTCTTCATGAAAAACAAGATTGATTGACATGTAAAGAGTGCTCATGTTGTCACAAAAGAGAGTGGCAGGACAAAGTAAATAAACACCAATATCTCTAAAAATAAATGATATCCAAGTCAATTCAGGTCCCGTGGTTTTTCCCAGAAGGGTTTCCACGTAAAAATACCTTGTGTTGTGGTTGAATTGTTTTCCTTTTCCTCAATTGATTATCATCCTCCCTTAATAATTTAATTGTTAATCTGAAAAAGGGTAAATAGACTTTTAGGAAATTTAGCCATCCTCCTTGGGTTTGTGAGTTCTTGACTTAAACATAGATTTGGGATTCATCAGATTTTTTTTTCACTAATCTAATGCTAATCAAATCTTAATTAAATCTCAATCCCAATCTCAATCTCATTCTAAATCCAAATCCTTCTAATTGTGATGATGGTAATGATATAACACATCTTATATATATCATAACCATATATGTATTCTATTAGAAGGATCCATTTTCTTCGAACTTTAGCAACACGATGGGGGTAACTCAATGGATTAGTGCTAAAATAGCAATGTGGGTAATATGGTTAACTCTTGGGGAAGACAATCTATACATCAAAAGTAGGGATAGTAGCAATGGGTTGGGCGGGGTTGGGTTTTGTAGAAACATCATGATAAGCACAGCTCAATCTGAGCCTAACCTTTATATTAATGATATTGGTGTATGAAGCATCATTTATCAACTATTGCTACAAATCTATTGGGAGCTCTCCTAATTCAAGACTTTATCTCAAGACCTCCCACAATTAGGAGTGTCAAACTAACCCTACGGTGAGGGAAACGGCCCTATTTTAAGTTATTTCACTACTATAAATATCCTTATTAATACATTTTCAAGGACAATTAGGGTGTTCACCGAAACCGTGATACATTGTATTATGAATCGAGAAAGAAATTGTGCAAATATTTGTACCGGTATATAGATCACTGTTAGAATAGAAACCTTGATAACTGTTTTGCGTGAGAAATATTATATCATAATTGTCGCACCCCAAAATCTCACCTAGGAGTTAGATGTGATTCTGTGTGTGACTAACCTGTCATGTCAAACCATCCTGTCCAATATCCAAGGCATAACATAATAGAAATGATAATCATAGTTGAAAAAATTCGGGGAACCTCAAATCCGATGTTTGAGTTGAGAACTCACAAGTTCGAGGGGATGATTAGGTTTCCCTACAATTCTATCTACCATTTTTATGATTTAACAATTAAATTATTGATTAAAGGGATGATGAATTTAAAGTGCGGAAATAGAAAGAAACATGCAAACTATAACACAAGGATTTTTACGTGGAAACTCTTCTGAGAAAAACCACGGGACCTAGTCCAGTAATGATAATCCACTAAGACAAAGTTAATAAGAACTTACAAGATTCGAACTTGACTCTTTCGGACTCAACACTTCGATCATTCAGTTCTTAGTCCTCCATGTCTTGAAAAGTCATCACGTACTCACAAGTCTCGTGATCAACCGTAGCCGCTCGTACTTCTCTTTGTGTCTCGAAAATAGTCCACGATCTTCTAATCGATCTCTATCAATGATGGCTTCAGATTCCACTGACCAAATACACATCTATGATCCTTCTCAGATAGATCTCCTTCGCAAAGGCTCCAAAACACTCCGACCAAGTTGTTCTATCCAGAACAGGTTGATGGTTTGATAAGAATCAATTCCTAAAGACTTCATCAATGGAAAAGTCCAAGCAAGCTATAATGAAGCTTTTGACTTACAAACTCTAGGATGAAAGCAACTAACAAAGGGGAGGAGAACAAATAGTTTACAGAGGTTTTATGAACTCTAGAGATAGCTTAAAGTACTCTCAACACACTCCCAAAATCTCAATTTTCGTAGTGGAAACCAAGTTTAGGAGTTGCTAAAACCCAAGAAGGAATGAAAAAAATCGAAATAGAATGATATCCCATATTAGGGTCGACCCTGGGAGACACTTAGGTCGACCCAACTCCCAACTTTGGTCGACCGAAAGGTCCTCCAGGGTCGACCTCCACTTTTCTTACTTTCTGGTTTTTTATCCCATACAAAATGCTCCCATATCAGGGTTGACCCTCAATGGTCAGGGTTGACCTTGAGGTGTAGACCCGATTTTAAAACTCCATTTGTAGCTATTTTTGATGCAGTCAATTTGATATATTATGGAGCGAAATCCGAGATAGGGTTTGGGAGATATGCCACCTACAAGGAACCTTGATTTTTTTGAGAAATTTCAGAATTTTAAACTTGTTTTGTACTACATATCTCATCACCTAGGGTCCATATGATTAGTCTATGTAAAGTCTATGTTTTATGTGTTGGCTTATTCTGGTATCAATACAAATAAGTCTAGGTGTCTAGGTGTGTATCTTATATCATTGCCTTCAAGCATCCACGACAAGTGAAGTTGAAGACCGAAGAAGATTGGTTGAAGACTCATTTCCTTCGTTTCACTCATAGGATGGTAAGTGACCTAGATCCATGCTACCATAGGTAGGAATTGACTTAGAATAATCCTCACATGATACCTTAGGTGGTAAGTGTCCTAGACAAATCATATGGACCCTAGGTGATGAGATAGGTAGTGCAAAACTAATTTAAAATTCTGAAATTTCTCAAAAAACCAAGGTTGCTTGTAGGTGGCATATCTCCCAAACCGTAGCTCAGATTTTGCTCCATAATATATCAAATCAACCGTGTCGAAAAGAGCTACAACTTTTATGAAGGGAGAAAGAGCTAAAAATGAAGTTTGAAAATCAGTTTCTCACCTCAAGGTCGACCCTGAAGAGCCAAAATTTTGTATAGCAAAACTGGACAGAAGCAAGCAAAATTGAGGGTTGACCCAGGAGGATACTTGGGTCAACCCAAGTGGGGTAGTTGGGTCAACCCAAGTAACCTCCAGGGTCGACCCTGATATGGGAGTTTTGCCAAAACCGTTTTCTTTGCCTATTTTGGGTTTTTTTAATCAACTTTAGCAACTTCTAAACCAAGTTTTTGATTCTCTATTTAACTAGAACCCTTCTAGTTCGTGGGCTGTAGGGAGAGTATAGAGAGGGTTTTTAACTCCTTCTAGAGTTCATAAAAAATCTGGAAAGTAATGGTTCTCCTCCCCTTTGATTGATGCATTCAACCTAGAGTTTGCAAGCCTAAAGCTCCATATTTGCTTGTTTGGACTTGTCAATTGAAGGAGTCCATCTAGGTTTTGATTTTTATAAAACCATCAGCCCGTTCTGGATAGAAAATCTTGGCCGGAGTGTTCCGGAGCCTTTGCGAAGGTGATCGATCCGAGACAGATCGTGGAAGTGTGATTTGGTCGGTGGATTCCGAAGCCGTCATTGACGGAGATCGATCGAAAGATCATGGATTTTTTTTGAGACACAAAGAGAAGTATGAGTGACTGTGGTTGATCACGGGACTTGTGAGTACATGATGATTTTTCGAGGCGTGGAGGATTAAGAACTGAAGGATCATAGTGTCGAGTCCGAAGGAGTCAAGTTCGAGTCTTGTAAGTTCTTATTTACTTTGTCTTAGTGGATTTTCATGGCTGGACTAGGTCCCATGGTTTTTCGCGAAAGGATTTCCACTTAAAAATCCTTGTGTTGTAGTATGCATGGTTTTCTATTTCCGTACTTATATTTTATCTTTCCTTTAATTAATAACTTAATTATTTAATCATAAAAATGGTAGATAGAATTGTAGGAAATCTAACCATCCCCTCGAACTTGTGAGTTCTCAACTCAAACCCTAGATTTGAGGTTCACTGAATTTTTTCAATTGGTATTAGAGTAGGTTCACTAATTTATTAGTGTGATCTTGACTCATATTTTCGGTGAATATGAATCTCCAAAGAGAGAGAGGATCTATCTCTTGTCCCCTATTATTTGATGAGAATAATTATGACTATTGGAAAGCTCGAATGAGAGCGTTTCTAAAATCATTAGATAAGAGAGTATGGATCTTTATTGAATAAGGTTGGACCCATCCAATAAAGATCATAGATGACTAGACCATCCCTAAACCTTCTTCTGAATGGACCAATGTAGAACTTGAAAGTTGTAGATGGAACAGTAAGGGTCTAAATGCAATCTTCACCACTGTAACACTCGAAAAATTTCGACGTATTTCTAAATGTAACACGTCGAAGGAGGTATGGGACATTCTTCAAATTACCCATGAAAGGACTACAACTGTCAAGATCTCCAAACTTCAATTGCTTACCTCTAAGTTTGAAAAGTTGATGATGGATTATAATTAAACATTTGATAGCTTTTTTGCAAATCTGAGTGACATTGTAAATTCTAGTTTCAATCTAGGGGAAAGAATTCCTAAGTTTAAAATTGTCACGCCCCAAAATACCCCCTAAGAGTTTAGGGATACTTTAGGCGTGACTATACATACCTGCCAAACCATCCTATCATGAACAAGATAATTACCGTACTAAAACAATGATAATCAGAGCGCGGAAGCTAAACATAAATACGGAAGCGTAAACTACCTTTTTCTTTTCTTCTACAATTCCAACATAGTATTCCAAGTGAACATATTTTTAGACAAAACATGCCTAAGTCTAAGGTGGACAGGCCCACCTATCAAAACATCAAAATATACAAAATCCTCTCGTACTCGCCCCTCAACAGTAGTCGAGGTATGGCCACACATCGAGGTCCCGATCCACCTGGGGCTGTAGGGGGATATACGGCTCTCTCTCCTCTATATACTCTTCCTCGACCCAAGGCTCAGGGTCGAGGGCTTCCTCGGTACATGCCGACATGAAAGTACGGTTGAGCATGGAATACTCAGCGAGTACAAGCTACTAGCTAACCATAATAATAATAAACACGTAAAGAGTAATTCAATACCAATCATCAATTCAAGGCAATAGTAAGATCCTAGAATTAAACAATATTAAACATGGAGTAATATTATCATTTTAATGTACGCTCATTAATGCAAAAAGGCCGATAAAACTCATGCTTAAAAACCCGTTTCCATGTCTCGGTATGCCTTGTAGAAATCATGTATGCGTGCATGCATGAATGTCTTATCATCATCTTGTAAATTTGCATCTTGTAACTTGTGAGCCAGAGGCTAACACCCGAATCTCCCTGGGCTACCAACCTCCTTGATATATGGTTTTCTTGTGAGCCAGAGGCTAGTACCCGAATGTCCTTGGGCTACCAACCTCCTTAATAATATGTGATTTTTATTATTTGTTTAGTTTTCTTGTGAGCCAGAGGCTAGTACCCGAATCTCCCTGGGCTACCAACCTCCTTGACAATATGTGTTTTGGAGTTTTCTTATGAGCCAGAGGCTAGTACCCGAATCTCCCTGGGCTACCAACCTCCTTGACATGCAATGTTTTCTTGTTGATTTATTATATGCATATGCTCTTGAAAAGCTCGGTTCATGCAACATGCGTGCTCGTGTGCGTGCCAATAGTGACAATCCTGATGACATGCTTGGATGAGGGGATCACATAAGCATAGCATTCACATTTTGAATATAGACATAAAGGAATATGGATAACATGTAGGGCATTCGATCAAGGTAGGCATTTAGACATAATTAGCTCAATACATGCTTTCATAAATCCAGTTCATTTATTTAATACGTCATTTAAGCATTTTATCAAACACTTGGTGTGCAATCCTCTTTCCTAGTCATTTTGTTTTGATTTCTTAATATATATTTTTCATCACACCACACAAAATGTATTTATTATGTTTGAAGTGCCCATCCACCATTTTCCAATACCCATTCATCAACCAACACGGCATCCAATCGCCTCAACCCATTTCATCCATTCATACATCCCACATTCATTCACATTATCTTGTTTAGGTTTTGAATGTATAGTATGTTTCCAAGGAAAAGGGAATACAACATCAACATCATGATTTTAAAAGAAGAAAGCCTAGAGTATTGCTAGAGAAGTTAGTAGAGTGTACTAACCTTGAAGATCAAGCTTGATCTTTGAGGAATCCTTTGATTGAGGATGGTTCTAGCTTGGAATCCTTCAAGCTTGCTCCCTTGATCTCAATCCCAAAGCTCTCTTTGGATTTTGCCTTTAATCTCTCCTCCTCCTTTTTCCCCTTCTTCTTCTCCTTAGGTTTAGAAAATCCCCAAATGGGATCCCTAAACAAGACAAGGATTTAAAACCCCCAAATTCGGAATCTGTTACCGCATACGATCGATCGCGCCATTATCTGCGATCGATCGCAGGTCCTTGCGATCGATCGCACATTAATGCGATCTATCGCACATGAATTCGAATACATTGGACTGATTTCCCTCTGTATGCGATTGATTGCACACTCTTGCGATCGATCGCAGATCACTGCAATCTGTCGCACAGGGATCTCCATCTATCGCATATGGTCCTGAGACCTTGGGACCCATTTCGCCTGCGTGCGATTGATCGCACCAAACCTGCGATCGATCGCACATCCTAGATTTTGTTATTTTCTTCCATTTTCCCTTACTTTGGTAATTCGGCCATAACTTGTGACTCGGTTGTCTGATTTGGACGATTCAACTTGCGTTGGATTCGTCTTTCGAAGGGGAACATTTCTGACATTTTAGAATTTCCAATTTCTTCTTTATTTATTGACCAAATTACCCCTAAATTCAACTGATCCGCAAATGGGTTTCAGTAACTCGAGTTTTCAATATGTCCGACTTAGGAATACTACTTCCTAACACTTGGAGTTTCTTTAAATTTTCTTGTTTCATAGAAATAGGAGGACTACAATGGCAAAATGCCTTGGCACGGTTTTTAATACATGGTAGAAGTTTCAGGGTTCTACATCCTCCCCCCCTTATATGAAATTTCATCCTCGAAATTTGAACGATGCTTGCATGACTATTCAAAACAAAATTACAAGTCATATACAAAACTCATCCAAACAGCTCGGGGTACTTCGCCTTGACTTCGGCCTCACGTTCCCAGGTAGCCTCTTCCCTAGCGTGATGTTGCCAATGTACAAGAACTAGCGGTATAGTCTTGTTACGAAGCACTTGATCTCTTCGATCTAAGACATGAATCGGCTTCTCAACCAAAGTGAGATCCTCTCGAATCTCAACTAGATCAAGTTCGATCACATGAGAAGGATCCGGGATGCACTTCCGGAGCATAGAGACATGGAATACATTGTGGACCGCCGCCATATGAGCAGGTAAAGCAACACGGTAAGCTACCTCACCGACTCTAGTAATGATCTCGAACGGACCCACATATCTTGGGCTAAGCTTGCCCCTCTTCCCCGAATCGCATCACACCCTTGGTCGGTGAAATCTTGACAAAAACAAAGTCCCCAACTCGAAACTCAAGGTCCCACCTACGGGTGTCGGCATAGCACTTCTGTCGGTCCTGGGCGGTCTTCAACCTCTCCCGGATGAGCTTGACTCTATCCGCCATTTGTTTAATCAACTTGGGGCCCAAAATTTTTCTTTCTCCCACTTCATCCCAATACAACGGGGATCTACAACTTCTTCCGTACAAAGCCTCAAAAGGCGTCATCTGTATACTTGCTTGGTAACTATTGTTGTAAGCGAATTCCACCAAAGGCAAGTGGTCCTCCCAACTTCCCTTGAAGTCTAGCATACAAGCTCGGAGCATATCTTCAATAACCTGATTCACTCGTTCGGTTTGCCCGTCTGTCTATGGGTGGAAAGCTGTGCTAAAGTCTAGTCGGGAACCCATAGCATCTTGAAAACTTTTCCAAAACCTGGAAGTGAATCTCGGGTCTCTATCCGACACAATGCTCACTAGCACCCCATGCAGTCGAACTATTTCCTTGATGTACAATGCCGCCAACTGATTTGAGTTGAATGTAGGCCGGTACGGTAAGAAATGGGCGGACTTCGTGAGTTTGTCAACTACAACCCATATAGCATCGGTCATTCTAACCGTCTTTGGCAACCCCACAATGAAGTCCATAGATATGTGCTCCCATTTCCACTCGGGAATAGGGAGGGACTGCAATAGACCCGCTGGTCTCAAGTGCTCAATTTTCACCTGTTGGCACACCAAACACCGTGCCACATATTCTGCAACCTCCATCTTCATGTTTCTTCACCAAAAGTGACTCTTGAGATTCTGGTACATCTTTGTACCCCCAGGATGCACTGTATACTTGGACCGGTGAGCTTCATCCATAATCTCTCTCCGGAGGTCTGCATTGGCTGGGACACAAAGTCTTCCCTTGAATGTAATTGTACCTTGACTAGTGAGAGAGAACTCTGCACTACCCTTGGCCTCTTCCTTATCCCGGAAAGCCAATAAGTCAGCATCTGTGGCTTGATACTCTTGGATCAAGTCTATAATGTACAGCCGAACCGTAACATTTGACAAAACGGGACTGCGGACGGAGTCATTCACACTGATGTCTAAATTTGTCAAATCTTCCAACAATCTCCATTCTCGCACTAACATGTGAGCCAACAACCCTGGTGGTTCCCTACTCAAGGCGTCTGCCACCACATTAGCTTTTCTCAAGTGATATTGGATAGTGCACTCATAGTCTTTTAAGAACTCAATCTAACGCCGTTGCTGTAAGTTTAGCTCTTTTTGAGAAAAGAGATACTTAAGACTCTTGTGGTCGGTGAACACATGGAATTCTACCCCGTAAAGGTAGTGTCGCCAAATATTGAGTGCAAACATGACTGCCGCAAGCTCCAAGTCGTGAGTGGGGTAATTCTTTTCGTGCTCCTTCAGTTGCCTTGATGTATAGTCAATGACTTTCTTGTGCTGCATTAGGACACACCCAAGTCCCACATGTGAGGCGTCACTATAAACCTCATAACCAACATGTCCCGACGGCACCGTAAGGATGGGAGCTGTGGTGAGGCGTCTCTTCAACTCTTGAAAACTTATTTCACATCGGTCACTCCAACTGAACTTCGCATTCTTCCTTGTCAAGTAAGTGAGAGGTGCAGCCAAACTGGAGAATCCCTCCACAAATCTCCGGTAGTAGCCCACTAATCCAAGGAAACTACGTATCTCCGTGACGCTCTTGGGCCTTTCCCAACTCATGACTGCCTCAACCTTGGCCGGGTCTATAGAAATGCCCTCGGCCGACACTACATGGCCTAGGAATGTCACATTCTCTAACCAAAATTCACATTTGCTCAATTTGGCATATAACCTATGCTCTCTCAACGTCTCCAGAGCAAGGCGGAGGTCTCGTGTGTGATCTACCCGTGTCTGGGAATACACTAAAATATTGTCGATGAATACAATCACACACCGATCTAAGTACGATCGGAACACCCGGTTCATCAAATCCATGAACGCCGCCGGTGCATTCGTCAGTCCAAAAGGCATGACCAGGAACTCGTAATGCCCATACCGACTCCTAAAAGCCGTCTTCGGAACATCCTCCGACTTGATCTTTAACTGATGATACCCCGATCTAAGATCAATCTTGGAGAAAAATATCGCTCCCTTCAGTTGGTCGAACAAGTCGTCTATCCTTGGCAAGGGATAACGATTCTTGATAGTTACCTTTTACAACTGACGGTAGTCTATACACATTCTCATTGACCCGTCTTGCTTCTTCACAAAGAGGACCGGAGCTCCCCACGGTGACACACTTGGTTGGATGAAACCAAATTGTTGTAACTCCTCAATCTGTTTCTTCAATTCTTCAAGCTCTATAGGGGTCATTCTATATGGTGCCCTTGAAATCGGAGCGGTACCCAAAGCAAGCTCTATAGCGAACTCAATCTCTCTATCAGGAGGCAACCCGGGAAGTTCCTCCGGAAACACATCCAAGAACTCACTCACGACCGGAATAGCCGAGGAGTTTTGTGCTTCAGGGTTCGCTAAGCTCAAAGCTGCCAAGCGAGCAATATCCCTTTCTCTCAATCCTCGGAAGTGAAAAGGTTTGACTCCTTCCGGCTTGAAATTTACCATCTTTTCAAAACACGCAACATGTCCATGGTAGTTTGACAACCAATCCATCCCTAGGATGACATCAAAATCCAAGTCTTGGAAATCCAGGACGATAAGATCGGCTAACAGTTCATTCTCCCCCACTTGCACCACACAATCTTGAAATATTTTATCCGTATCAACTGACTTGTCGAGTGGAGTTGCAATGGTCAACTCCCGCTCTAACGGAGTAGCCTCAATCAAAAAACCCTTTGCCAAACTTGGTGAGACAAAAGAGTGAGTAGATCCTTTGTCTATCAACACTCGAGCGAGACACTCGTTCACTAATAAGGCGTCTGTGCGATTAATAACTAATATCAGTAGATTTCAAACAATAACAAACATCATACATAGGTAACCCCTAGTAAAGTTAACAACTCATCAACCATAAAAATTATTCACAACTTAAACTCTAGAATTCTTGCGTACCTTGCACGACATCGTCGGATGCACGTGCGTCTCTCTCGGATAGGGCAAAGACTCTGCCCTAGGTGGCTGGGCGAGGAGGTCGTGTAGACTGTGAGGCCCTTGAAGCCTGGGAAGAGCTAGGCTGGGATGTTTGCCTAATCAGGGGCCTGCTCCCCAAAGACTGAGCTGGCAAATGACGTCGGGGACAGTCTCTAACCATGTGACCATGGTCACCACAATGGAAGCAACTTCCTGTAATCCTCCGACTTTCTCCCGCTGGATGCCTCCTTCCACAAAGAGTGCAAACATCATGTAAATAGGGGGAATGAGCATATCCCGTAACCTGAGTAACTGCGGGGCGAGGAGCATATGAGGTAGCCGGGCGAAAGGCCGGTGGAGCAAAAGGGCGGGGAGCCTGTGGTGCTGAATACATCCTCTGTGACTGAGCCGGCCCTGCGGACTGATACAAGCTAGTCCTTGCCCTTTTCTCCCCTGAACTACTTAACTGTCCTTTCTCCATTCCTCTTCTTTTAAAGAACTCCTCGGAGTTCGACTCGGCCAACAGTGCCTTATCAACAACTTCTGAGTATGTCTCATGTCTAAACGTCGAGACTCGGTCCTTGAGGTAGGCCTTTAATCCCCTCTCAAATTTCTGGGCCTTCATAGCCTCAGTCGCTATCATGTGTGGAGCAAATCGAGATAGCTCCGAAAATTTGGCTTCATAAGCCACTACCGACATATTACTTTGCTCCAAGGTAATAAACTCCACCTCCATCTTCTCTTTCATCCCGACCGGGAAGTACTTTTTGTTGAAAACATCCAAGAATTCTTCCCAAGTCCAGTCTTGACCTTGTCGGGTCAACTCTCGGGTCCGAAGTGCGGATTTTCACCAATGGTCGGCCTCGCCTTCAAGCATAAAGGCGGCCCAAGTAACCCTCTCTGCCTCAGTAGGTGCCAACACGGAGAAGATCTATTCTAATTGCCGGATCCAACCCTCGGCAACAAGTGGATCAATGCTTCCACAAAAATTTGGAGGCCTCATCCTCCGGAAGGCTTCTATCCGGGCTTGTGCCCGGTTAGGAGGAGCCGGTATAAGTGCGACATTAGGCGGAGTGGCCGGTTGCCTTGCCGCCAACATAGTCAAAGTCTCGGCTATGGACGCGAATGCTTGGGCAAAGTCGGGTTGATCATCACCCGATGGAGCATGACCTCCATTGCCCCTCGTGTTGTACCCGCGACCCCGGGTATTGAGTCTCAGGATTTCTCCTGAGAACAACAATACAACATGTGTCTAACTTGGATACGCATTTAGTGAAAATTTCGCAATTCACTCAATACATATTCATCAAGCATATTTAATAAGCACAACACAATTAATGCACACACGGTATACAACACAATATCATACATAAGATCCGTGTTCCTAGCGTAGGACTCTAAGTTTGGTTGAGATTCAACCTATTTTGACTAGTCCATACTTGGAATTCAACTCTTTCCTAACACCTAATGTTTTGTTCAATTATGGTATCTAGTACTAAGCGACCCTAGGGACTCTAATGCCTAGGGCTCTGATACCACCTCTGTCGCGCCCCAAAATACCCCCTAGTAGTTTAGGGATACTTTAGGCGTGACTATACGTACCTGCTAAACCATCCTGTCATGAACAAGATAATTACCGTACTAAAACAATGATAATCAGAGCGCGGAAGCTAAACATAAATACGGAAGCGTAAACTACATTTTTCTTTTCTTCTACAATTCCAACATAGTATTCCAAGTGAACATATTTATATACAAAACATGCCTAAGTCTAAGGTGGACAGGCTCACCTATCAAAACATCAAAATACACAAAATCCTCTCGTACTCGCCCCTTAACAGTAGTCGAGGTACGGGCACACATCGAGTCCCGATCCGCCTGGGGCTGCAGGAGGATAGACAGCTCTCTCCTCTATATACTCTTCCTCGACCCAAGGCTCTGGGTCGAAGGCTTCCTCGGTACCTGCCGACATGAAAGTACGGCTGAGCATGGATACTCAGCGAGTAGAAGCTACTAGCTAACCATAACAATAATAAACACGCAAAGAGTAATTCAATACCAATCATCAATTCAAGGCAATAGTAAGATCCTAGAATTAAACAATATTAAACATGGAGTAATATTATCATTTTAATGTACGCTCATGAATGCAAAAAGGCCGATAAAACTCATGCTTAAAAACCCGCTTCCATGTCTCGGTATGCCTTGTAGAAATCATGTATGTGTGCATGCATGAATGTCTTATCATCATCTTGTAAACTTGCATCTTGTAACTTGTGAGCTAGAGGCTAGCACCCGAATCTCCCTGGGCTGCCAACCTCCTTGATATATGGTTTTCTTGTGAGCCAGAGGCTAGTACCCGAATGTCCCTGGGCTACCAACCTCCTTGACAATATGTGATTTTTATTATTTGTTTAGTTTTCTTGTGAGCCAGAGGCTAGTACCCGAATCTCTCTGTGCTACCAACCTCCTTGACAATATGTGTTTTGGGGTTTTCTTGTGAGCCAGAGGTTAGTACCCGAATCTCCCTGGGCTACCAACCTCCTTGACATGCAATGTTTTCTTGTTGATTTATTATATGCATATGCTCTTGAAAAGCTCGGTTCATGCAACATGCGTGCTCGTGTGCGTGCCAATAGTGACAATCCTGATGACATGCTTGGATGAGGGGATCACATAAGCATAGCATTCCCATTTTGAATATAGACATAAAGGAATATGGATAACATGTAGGGCATTCGATCAAGGTAGGCATTTAGACATAATTAGCTCAATACATGCTTTCATAAATCCAGTTCATTTATTTAATACGTCATTTAAGCATTTTATCAAACACTTGGTGTGCAATCCCCCTTTCCTAGTCATTTTGTTTCGATTTCTTAATGCATATTTTTCATCACACCACACAAAATGTATTTATTATGTTTGAAGTGCCCATCCACCATTTTCCAATACCCATTCATCAACCAACACGGCATCTAATCGCCTCAACTCATTTCATCCATTCAAACATCCCACATTCATTCACATTATCTTGTTTAGGCTTTGAATGTATAGTATGTTTCCAAGGAAAATGGAATACAACATCAACATCATGATCTTAAAAGAAGAAAGCCTAGAGTATTGCTAGAGAAGTTAGTAGAGTGTACTAACCTTGAAGATCAAGCTTGATCTTTGAGGAATCCTTTGATTGAGGATGGTTCTAGCTTAGAATCCTTCAAGCTTGCTCCTTTGATCTCAATCCCAAAGCCCTATTTGGATTTTGCCTTTAATCTCTCCTCCTCCTTTTTCCCCTTCTTCCTCTCCTTAGGTTGAGAAAATCCCCAAATGGGATCCCTAAACAAAACAAGGGTTTAAAATCCCCAAATTCAGAATTTGCTACCGCATGCGATCGATCGCGCCATTATCTGTGATTGATCGCAGGTCCTTGCGATCGATCGCACATTAATGCGATCTATCACACATAAACCCGAATACATTGGACTGATTTCCCTCTGTATGCGATCGATCGCACAGTCTTGCGATCGATCGCAGATCGCTGTGATCTGTCGCACAGGGATCCCCATCTATCGCATATGGTCCCGAGACCTTGGGACTCATTTCGCCTGCATGCGATCGATCGCACCAAACCTGCGATCGATCGCACATCCCAGATTTTGTTGTTTTTTTCCATTTTCCCTTACTTTGGTAATTCGGCCATAACTTGTGACTCGGTTGTCCGATTTGGACGATTCAACTTGCGTTGGATTCGTCTTTCGAAGGGGAACATTCCTGACATTTTAGAATTTCTAATTTCTTCACTATTTATTGACCAAATTCCCCCTAAAGTCGACTGATCCGCAAATGGGTTTAAGTAACTCGAGTTTCGATATGGCTGACTTAGGAATACTACTTCCTAGCACTTGGAGTTTCTTTAAATTTTCTCGTTTCATAGAAATAGGCGGACTACAAAGGCAAAATTTCTTGGCACAATTTTTAATACATGGCAAAAGTTCCGGGGTTCTACAAAAATTATTAGAAAAATTTTGAGATCTTTACCTGAGAGATTTTGATCGAAGGTTACCACTATCAAAGAGAGTAAAAATGTTGATGCTCTCAAAATTGAAGAGTTGGTTGGTTCTCTCCAAACCTATGAGTTAAATCTGAACACATCTAAGAAACCAAAATCCATTGCCTTGAAATCCATCAAGGAAATTATAGATGGTTCAGATAGTGACTTTAAGGATGAAGAAGAAGAGTTGGCTTTATTTGTAAAGAAATTCAAAAAAAATTTGAAACTTAATAAGAGATTTAATCCGAAAGGACAAAAATCTCTTGAAAAACCCAAGTCCAAGCACTTTGAAAACAAGAAACATCTTAAAAGTGTGGACCAGAAATCCCAAGGTGTTCAATGCTATGAATGTCAAGGCTACGGCCTTATTACTGCTGAATGCTCTAATAAGAAAAGATTTGAGGGCAAGGCAAGAGACGAAAGTGAATCTGAATCTGAGGAATCAGATAGTTCTTCTTGTGAGGAGACTAGGGTTATATGGCCATCACTGTATCTTTATCTGAGATTGAAGAATCTTCTTCAAAAGTTATGAGTGACTAACAACATAGTGATGGTGAGGAGGATGATGAGAGTCAGAATGACTCAGATTCTGAGGGAGACCTTAAGACAGCCAATAATGAGCTATTTTAGGAATGCCTAAAGCAGAAAAAGGTTCAATTTTTCATGTCCAAAAAGATCAAATCTATTGAAATGGAAAAAAATGTTTTAGACCAAGTGGCTTCAGGGTTGAGAGCTCTTGTGTCACAGCTTGAGGAAGAGAAGGCTTCCCTCCTTACCAAGGCTCAACTACTTGACTCTGATTTACATGTTTGTCTTGATGAAAAGACAAGTCTTGAAATCAAGTTGGTTGATCTTGAGCAAAATTAGAGGTGTGGAGATGTGAAGGGAACTCCATCCACCTCGAACACTGAGCCTGGTGCTAAAAGGTGCCCTCCTGCTAAAGGGAAAGACCATTCCACTCAGAAATTCATTCCTATATGTCATAGATGTGGAGTGATAGGGTCATATTAAGCCTCAATGTCCTAAACTTTGAAGAATGCCCAATCATGGTTTTGAGAACCAAAATAACTTAAATGAGAATCTTCAAAGGAGAGTTGAGGTCCTAGTGGAAAAGTCTAGGAGTTTGTGTGAAGATGTGATGAAGATTGCTTACAACTCTAGACAGTGGCATGGTCATGACACTCCTCATGCTAGATATAGAGGATGTAACGGGGAGAACCATAATGCTCGTAATAATTCTAGGACTCAATCCTAGAAAAGGAGGAATAGGAGAAAGAGACAAAACGTCATACCTACCTCAACTGAAATGGTTAGAGACCAAAGGGTCAATCAAACTTCTAAAACGGTTTGGGTGAGAAAGGAAGACCTGAAGGGCTTCACTTAGCCCATGTCTGTCATAGCCTAGGGTGTGCTGGTAGTGTTCTATCTTGTCCTAGTGCTATGTTATTTGTGTATACTAGTATTTTTTCTTTTTATTTGTGTTTATTTGCTTTGCTATGTTTTTCTGTTTTCTTTATTTTAAAAAATCCAAAAACATTGAAAAACCATAAAATCTAAAAAGATTTTTTTCATGTTGCCCTTGTTTGATTTGCATGATCTGCATTTCTTGTGTGATCTTTATTTCTATATTTTTCTAGAGTTGAACATGAGTTTGTTGCTGATTGAGGATATATCAGCTTCATAGTCTCTTGGTTAGGCTGAAAATTAGATCGATTTTATCTTGAATAGTTAGAGACTTATTCATGTGTGTATGTTTTACAAATTTCACATGCACTTTGACTGATTCTATTCAGAATTCTATTTTTCAATCTGTGGGTATTTGACTTATCCCAATAGTGTGACCTTGGATGACCAATCTAGAATGACCATTTTGTTAGTCATCCCCATTTTGTGTATCCTCCATGAGCTAAAATTGTTGCAATGAAAATGGCAACCTACTGGGCAAGTGTGAAAGTTACTATTGGATGCAAACAGTATGAAATGGCTACCTAGGTGGACAGTAGGTATCTATCTGGGTCACTAGAGTGAAAGCCCCTGCTGCTAATAGCCAGGACTACCTACCTAGATAGTGTGAAAGTCATCATTGCATGAAAAGATGTGATCAGATAAAGATCATCAAAAGAAATCTTACAAAGTTTAGAGGTATTTGACCAAAAATAAAAGAAAAATAATTTGTAACGCCCCGAAACACCCCCTAGGAGTTTAGGGATATTTTAGGTGTCACACTACGTACCTATCAAACCATCCTGTAATGCACAAGATAAAATACAGTACTAGCAACGATAATCAGAGCGCGTAAACTAAACATAATTTGCGGAAGCGACACTAAAATTTTCTTTTCTTCTAAGATTTCTAAAATAGTATTCCAAGTTAACATATATACAAAACATGTCTAAGTCTAAGGTGGACAGACCCACCTATCAAAATATCAAAATACATAAGACCCAACACTATCTTGATCAAATAGTCACCCCCGTGGGGCCAATGGTTTAAGTCTCTCGCCTCCGCCTGAGGCTCGACTGCTAGATCCTCATACGGTTCTTCCTCCCCGTAGTCCTCCTCTATCCAAGGACCCTGATCACATATGTCAAGAGGGGCTCGTGCACCTGCCGACATGAAAGTACAGCTGAGCATGAAATACTCAGCAAGTACACGCTACTAGCAAACCATAACAATAATAAAAGCACACAACAGTAATACCATACAAAGCAGTAATAGCATCACCAGAGAAATAGCATAAGGCATGGTAAAAAAATGCAATCATACTAACGTGTGTGCATGAATGTAAAAACTCCGATAAAACTCATGCTTGAAATCTCATGTCATGCCTCGGTATGCCTCGTGGAAATCATGTATGAATGCATGCATGATCATCATCTTGTAACTTGTGAGCCAGAGGCTAGCACCCGAATCTCCCTGGGCTGCCAACCTCCTTGATATGCAATGCACTTGTGAGCCAGAGGTTAGTACCCGAATGTCCCTGGGCTACCAACCTCCTTGATATGCAATGCACTTGTGAGCCAGAGGTTAGTACCCGAATGTCTCTGGACTACCAACCTCCTTGTTTGAAATGCACTTGTGAGCCAGAGGCTAGCACCCGAATCTCCCTGGGCTGCCAACCTCCTTGATATGCAATGCACTTGTTGTTTATTATATGCACATGCTCTTGAAATCTCGGTTCATGCTATCATGCGTGCTCGTGTACGTGTCCATAGTGACAATCATGATAATGGGAATAACCAAGATATGATATTACAATTCAATTCATGATATGAACATAGGTAACTTAAGTAGTTTGCATAACATTTGATCCATTTATCATTTATAGGAACGCATGCAAAAAACCCATTTCTATATTCTTCATTGAGATCATTTATTCATAGTTTAGGTATTTTGTCAAACACTTTCATACATTATCCCTTAGTAGTTTATCTCCTTCTTTTTAATGCATATTTTCCATTCAATCACACAATGGTAAGTTTGTTATTTGTACAATGCCCATCCTCCATTTTCCAATCCACAACCCACACATCATACATCACACATTCGGCATCCAATCGCCGTATCCAACCTCCATCCAAGCATCCCTACCCTTTCTTTATCTTGTTTATATTTATTATAGATGACACATTTTGCAAGGAATAAAACATACTAACAAGAATCATATTTCATAAGGAAAACCTAGATTTATTGCTAGGGTAAGTTAGTAGGGTGTACTAACCTTAGATCAAGGCTTGATCCTGAAGAAACCTTGAAATAGAAACTCTATTTGGAAGGAGGAAACTTTTGCTTGAAGGGGACTTGAGTTGGGGAAGATACCCCTTTCAAAAACGTGAGTGAGTGCTACCCTAGCTTGGAGAGTGGCTCCCACACGAGCTTGAGCCTTGAACTTGAAGCAATCCAAGCTTAAGGATGACCTAGGATGGTCCACCCATTTGATTCCTTCCTCAATGGAAATCCTAGGTTAGAAACCCCCTTCTTCTCACTCTCTATCTCTCAATTTCTCTTAAGTGATGAGAATGAGGTCCTAAGGCTCGGGCAAAGCCTTATAGGAAAGGGTTTAACCCCCAAAAGATGAAAACGCCCTTAATGAAATTTCTGCAAAAACACGAAGACCGAGCGATCGGTGGTTATGACCGATCGATCGGTTGCCTACCGAGCGATCGGTGTTATTGACCGATCGACCAGTAAAAAACTCACTCTCTGAAAAATTTTCCCATACAAAATCTTTGACCGTGCGATAGCTACCGATCGATCGGTTTTTAGTCGATCGATCGCTGAATGGACCGAGCGATCGGTGCTCTGTAGGTCTGGACTGTTTTGACCATATCTTTTGACTCGCTCGTCGGATTTCGACGATTCAACTTGCGTTGGGTTCGTCTTTCGAAAACGCACATTTCTGACGTTTCGGAATTTCCAATTTCTCTCTTATTTATTAATTAGACTATGAGGAAGGACAATTAGCTACGAAAACGGTATTCATTAAGTATAGAAAAATCCGGGGTGCTACATTCTCCCCCCCTTACAAAAATTTCGTCCCCGAAATTTGGACGATACATACATGCACAAAATCAAAACAAAATTACAAGCCATATGCACAAGTCTATTCAAACAACTCGGGATACTTTGCTTTGACTTCGGCTTCACGCTCCCACGTGGCTTCTTCTCTCGCGTGATGTTGCCATTGCACTAGGACTAGCGGTATAGTCTTGTTGCGAAGCACTTGGTCTCTTTGGTCCAATATGTGAATCGGCTTCTCAACCAACGTGAGGTCCTCTCGGATCTCTATCGTATCAAGTTCGACGACATGTGAAGGATCCGGGATATACTTCCGGAGCATGGAGATGTGAAACACGCTGTGGACCGCCGCCATATGAGCGGGTAAAGTAACCCGGTAAGCTACCTCACCAACTCGAGCAATGATCTCGAACGGACCCACATATTTCGGGCTAAGCTTGCCTCTCTTCCCGAATCGCATAACACCTTTGGTCGGTGAAATCCTTACAAACACAAAATCACCGACTCGGAATTCAAGATCCCTCATTCGGTTGTCGGCATAGCTTTTCTGTCTATCTTGTGCGGTCTTTAACCTCTCCCGGATAAGCTTGACCCTATCCATGCTTTGTTCAATTAACTCGGGGCCCAAAATCTTTCTTTCTCCCACTTCATCCCAATACAACGGGGATCTACAACTCCTTCCATACAAAGCCTCGAAAGGCGTCATTTGTATGCTTTCTTGATAACTATTGTTGTAAGCGAATTCCACCAAAGGTAGGTGATCTTCCCAACTTCCCTTGAAGTCTAGCATACATGCTCGGAGCATATCTTCAATAACCTGATTCACCCTCTCGGTTTGCCCGTCGGTCTGTGGGTGGAAAGCTGTGCTAAAGTCTAACCGGGAGCCCATTGCACCTTGAAAACTTTTCCAAAACCTGGATGTGAACCTTGGGTCTCTATCCGACACAATACTCACTGGCACCCCGTGCAATCGGACTATTTCCTTAATGTATAGCTCCGCTAACTGATTGGAGTTGAATGTAGTCCGGTACGGTAAGAAATGAGCGGACTTCGTAAGTCTATCAACAACTACCCATATAGCATCGGTCTTCCTAACCGTCTTCGGCAACCCCACGATGAAGTCCATAGAGATATGTTCTCATTTCCACTCGGGAATAGGGAGAGACTGCAAAAGACCCGCCGGTCTCAAATGCTCCGCTTTCACCTGTTGGCACACCAAACACCGTGCCACATACTCCGCAACCTCCCTCTTCATGTTTCGCCACCAAAAGTGACTCTTGAGGTTCCGGTACATCTTCGTACCCCCAGGATGCACTGTATACTTAGACCGGTGAGCTTCGTCCATAATCTCTCTCCGAAGGTCTGCATTGGCTGGGACACAAAGCCTTCCCTTGAATGTAATAGCACATCGGCTAGTGAGAGAGAAGTCCGTACTACCCTTGGCCACTTCCTTATCCCGGAAAGCCAACAAGTCAGTGTCTGTGGCTTGATACTCCTGGATCAAGTCTATAAGGTACGGCCGAACTGTAATATTTGCCAGAACCGGACTGCGGACAGAATCGTTCACACTGATGTCTAGATTTGCCAAATCGTCTAACAGTCTCCATTCCCGCACCAACATGTGAGCCAACAACCCTGATGGTTTCCTACTCAGAGCGTCTGCCACCACATTTGCTTTTCCCAGGTGATATTAGATAGTGCACTCATAGTCCTTTAAGAACTCAATCCAACGCCGTTGTCGTAAGTTTAGCTCTTTTTGGGAAAAGAGATACTTGAGGCTCTTGTGGTCCGTGTACACATAGAACTCCACCCCGTACAGATAATGTCGCCAAATTTTAAGTGCAAACACGACCGCCGCAAGCTCCAAGTCGTGAGTGGGGTAGTTCTTTTCATGCTCTTTCAACTGCCTTGATGCATAGGCAATGACCTTCTTATGTTGCATTAGGACACACCCGAGTCCAACATGCGAGGCATCACTATACACCTCATACCCAAAAGGTCCAGATGGCACAGTAAGGACAGGGGCTGTGGTGAGGCGTTTCTTCAACTCTTAGAAACTTACTTCACATCGGTCACTCCAACCGAACTTTGCATTTTTCCTTGTCAAGTAGGTGAGAGGTGCAGCCAAACTGGAGAATCCCTCCACAAATCTCCGGTAGTAGCCTGCCAATCCGAGGAAACTACGTATCTCCGTGACGCTCTTGGGCCTCTCCCAACTCATGACTGCCTCAACCTTGGCTGGATCTACAGAAATGCCCTCGACCGACACCACATGTCCAAGAAATGCAACCTTCTCTAACCAGAACTCGCACTTACTCAATTTGGCATATAGTCTATGCTCTCTCAACATCTCCAGAGCAAGGCGGAGGTCTCGTGCGTGATCTTCCCGTGTCTGGGAATACACCAAAATGTCATCAATGAATACAATCACGCATCGATCCAAGTAAGATCGGAACACCCGGTTCATCAAATCCATGAATGCCGCCGGTGCATTCGTCAGCCCAAAAGGCATGACAAGGAACTCGTAATGCCCATACCGAGTCCTGAAAGCCGTCTTCGGAACATCCTCCGACTTGATCTTTAGCTGATGATACCCCGACCTAAGATCAATTTTGGAGAAAAATCTCGCTCCCTTCAGTTGGTCGAACAAGTCATCGATCCTTGGCAAGGGATAACGATTCTTGATAGTTACCTTGTTCAACTGACGGTAGTCTATACACATTCTCATCGACCGGTCTTTCTTCTTTACAAAAAGGACCGGAGCTCCCCCCGGTGACACACTTGGTTGGATGAAACCAACTTGTTGTAACTCCTCAATTTGCTTCTTCAATTCTTCAAGCTCTATCGGGGCCATTCGATATGGGGCTCTTGAAATTGGAGCGGTGCCCGGAGTAAGCTCTATAACGAACTTAATCTCCCGATTCGGAGGTAACCCGGGAAGTTCCTCCGGAAACACGTCCAAGAACTCACTCACGACCGGAATGGCCGAGGAGTTTTGTGCTTCTGGGTTTGCTATACTCAAGGCTGCGAGGCGAGCAATGTCCCTCTCTCTTAATCCTCGGAAGTGAAAAGGCTTACCCCCTTCCGGCTTGGAATTCACCATCTTTTCAAAACACGCAACATGCCCGTGATGGTTTGACAACCAATTCATCCCTAAGATGACATCAAAATCCAAGTCTTGAAAATCTAGGACGATGAGATCGGCTAACAGTTCATTCTCCCCCACTTGAACCACACTATCCCTGAATATCTTGTCCGTATCAACTGACTTACCGAGTGGAGTTGCAATGGTCAACTCCTGCTTTAACGGAGTAGCCTCAGTCAAAAATCCCTTCGCGAAACTAGGTGACACAAAGGAGTGAGTGGATCCTGTGTCGATCAACACACGGGAGAGACACTCGTTCACTAATAAAGCGCCTGTGCGATTAAGTAACTACTATTAGTAGATTTCAAATAATAACAAGCATCATACATAGGTAACCCTTAGTATAAATAACCACATAACAAACCATAGAAATTTTATACAACTTAAACTCAAAATTCTCGCGTACCTTGCACTACATCATCGATGCACGTGCGTCTCTCTCTGACAGGGCGAAGACTCGGCCCTGTGTGGCTGGGCGAGGAGGCCGTGTAGACTGTGAGGCCCTCGAAGCCTGGGAAGAGCTAGGCTGGGATGTCTGCCTAATCAGGGGCCTGCTCCCGAAGACTGAGCTGGCAATTGACGTCGGGGACAATCTCTAACCATGTGACCATGGTCACCACAATGGAAGCAACTTCCTGAAACCCTCCGGCATTCTTCTGCTGGATGCCTCCTTCCACAAAGAGTGCAGACCTCATGTGAATAGAGGGAAGGAGCATATCCCGTAGCCTGAGTAACTGTGGGGCGAGGAGCATATGAGGTAGCCGGGCGAAAAGCCGGTGGAGCAAAAGAGCGAGGGGCCTGTGGTGCCGAATATATCCTCTGTGACTGAGCCCGGCCCTACGGACTGATACAAAGTAGTCCTCGCTCTTTTCTCCCCCGAACTACTCGATTGTCCTTTCTCTATTCCTCTCCTTTTAAAGAACTCCTCGGAGTTCGACTCGGCCAACAGTGCCTTGTCCACTACTTCTGAATATGTCTCATGTCTGAACATTGAGACTCGGTCCTTAAGGTAGGCCTTCAACCCCCTTTCAAATTTTCGGGCATTCATAGCCTCGGTTGCTATCATATGTGGAGCAAACCGAGATAGCTCCGAAAACTTAGCCTCATAAGCGGCTACTGACATATTACCTTGCTCCAAGGTAATAAACTCAACTTCCATCTTCTCTTTCATCCCGACCGGGAAGTACTTCTTGTTGAAAACATCCAAGAATTCTTCCCAAGTCCGGTCTTGACCTTGTCGGGTCAACTCTCGGGTCCGAAGTGCAGACTTCCACCAATGATCGGCCTCACCTTCAAGCATGAAGGTGGCCCAAGTAACCTTTTCCGCCTCCGTAGGTGCCAATACAGAGAATATCTTTTCTAATTGCCGGATCCATCCTTCGGCAACAAGCGGGTCAATACTCCCACAAAAGGTTGGAGGCCTCACCCTCCGGAAAGCTTCTATCCCGGCTTAGGCTCGGTTAGGAGGAGCCGGTATAAGTGCCGCATTAGGCGGAGTGGCCGGTTGCCTTGCCGCCAACATAGCCAAAGTCTCGGCTATGGATGCGAATGCTTGGGCAAAGTCGGGTTGATCATCACCCGATGGAGCATCACCTCCATTACCCCTCGTGTTGTACCCGCGACCCCGGGTATTGCGTCTCATGATTTCTCCTGAGAACGACAATACAACATGAGTCCAACTTGGATACGCATTTAGCACAAATTTCGCAATTCGCTCAATACATATTCATCAAGCATATTTAATAAGCACAACACAATTAATGCACATATGGTATACAACACAACATCATCCATACAATCCGTGTTCCTAGCGTAGGACTCTAAGTTTGGTTGAGATTCAACCTATTTTGACTAGGATTAACTTGTTAGTCCATACTTGGAATACAACTAATGCCTTGTTCAATCGTGGTCTCTAATACTACGCGACCCTAGGGACACTAATGCCTAGAGCTCTGATACCACTCTGTAACGCCCCGAAATACCCCTTAGGAGTTTAGGGATATTTTAGGTGTCACACTACGTAGCTATCAAACCATCCTGTAATGCACAAGATAAAATACAGTACTAGTAACGATAATCAGAGCGCGGAAACTAAACATAATTTGCGGAAGCGACACTAAAATTTTCTTTTCTTCTAAGATTTCTAAAATAGTATTCCAAGTTAACATATATACAAAACATGTCTAAGTCTAAGGTGGACAGACCCACCTATCAAAATATCAAAATACATAAGACCCAACACTATATCGATCAATAGTCACCCCCGTGGGACCAATGGTCTAAGTCTCTCGCCTCCGCCTGAAGCTCGACTGCTAGATCCTCATACGGTTCTTCCTCCCCGTAGTCCTCCTCTATCCAAGGACCCTGATCACATATGTCAAGAGGGGCTCGTGCACCTGCCGACATGAAAGTACGGCTGAGCATGGAATACTCAGCGAGTACACGCTACTAGCAAACCATAACAATAATAAAAGCACACAACAGTAATACCATACAAAACAGTAATAGCATTACCAGAGAAATAGCATAAGGCATGGTAAAAAAAAATGCAATCATACTAACGTGTGTGCATGAATGCGAAAACTCCGATAAAACTCATGCTTGAAATCTCATGTCATGCCTCGGTATGCCTCGTGGAAATCATGTATGAATGCATGCATGATCATCATCTTGTAAACTTTCATCTTGTAACTTGTGAGCCAGAGGCTAGCACCCGAATCTCCCTGGGCTGCCAACCTCCTTGATATGCAATGCACTTGTGAGCCAGAGGTTAGTACCCGAATGTCCCTGGGCTACCAACCTCCTTGATATGCAATGCACTTGTGAGCCAGAGGTTAGTACCCGAATGTCCCTGGGCTACCAACCTCCTTGATATGCAATGCACTTGTGAGCCAGAGGTTAGTACCCGAATGTCCCTGGGCTACCAACCTCCTTGTTATGAAATGCACATGTGAGCCAGAGGCTAGCACCCGAATCTCCCTGGGCTGCCAACCTCCTTGATATGCAATGTACTTGTTGTTTATTATATGCACATGCTCTTGAAATCTCGGTTCATGCTATCATGCGTGCTCGTATACGTGTCCATAGTGACAATCATGATAATGGGAATAACCAAGATATGATATTACAATTCAATTAATGATATGAACATAGGTAACTTAAGTAGCTTGCATAACATTTGATCCATTTATCATTTATAGGAACGCATGCAAAAAACCCATTTCTATATTCTTCATTGAGATCATTTATTTATAGTTTAGGTATTTTGTCAAACACTTTCATACATTATCCCTTAGTAGTTTATCTCCTTTTTAATGCATATTTTCCATTCAATCACACAATGGTAAGTTTGTTATTTGTGCAATGCCCATCCTCCATTTTCCAATCCACAACCCACACATCATACATCACACATTCGGCATCCAATCGCCGTATCCAACCTCCATCCAAGCATCCCTACCCTTTCTTTATCTTGTTTATATTTATTATAGATGACACATTTTGCAAGGAATAAAACATACTAACAAGAATCATATTTCATAAGGAAAACCTAGATTTATTGCTAGGGTAAGTTAGTAGGGTGTACTAACCTTAGATCAAGGCTTGATCTTGAAGAAACCTTGTAATAGAAGCTCTATTTGGAAGGAGGAAGCCTTTGCTTGAAGGGGACTTGAGTTGGGGAAGATACCCCTTTCAAAAACGTGAGTGAGTGCTGCCCTAGCTTGGAGAGTGGCTCCCACACGAGCTTGAGCCTTGAACTTGAAGCAATCCAAGCTTGAGGATGACCTAGGATGGTCCACCCATTTGATTCCTTCCTCAATGGAAATCCTAAGTTAGAAACCCCCTTCTTCTCACTCTCTATCTCTCAATTTCTCTTAAGTGATGAGAATGAGGCCCTAAGGCTCGGGCAAAGCCTTATAGGAAAGGGTTTAACCCCCAAAAGACGAAAACGCCCTTAATGAAATTTCTGCAAAAACGCGAAGACCGAGCGATCGGTGGTTATGACCGATCGATCGGTTGCCTACCGAGCGATCGGTGTTATTGACCGATCGACCGGTAAAAAACTCACTCTCTGGAAAATTTCCCCATACAAAATCTTTGACCGTGCGATAGTTACCGATCGATCGGTTTTGGACCGATCGATCGCTGAATGGACCGAGCGATCGGTGCTCTATAGGTCTGGACTATTTTGACCATATCTTTTGACTCGCTCGTCGGATTTCGACGATTCAACTTGCGTTGGGTTCGTCTTTCGAAAACGCACATTTCTGACGTTTCAGAATTTCCGATTTCTCTCTTATTTATTAATTAGACTATGAGGTAGGCCAATTAGCTACGAAAACGGTATTCATTAAGTATAGAAAAATCCGGGGTGCTACATAATTAGTCAAATAAAATGGATACAGGAGCACTAAAATGTAAATCAGCATATCTGGATTTAACTAGGTTTGACTTCTAAGATTTATATCTTCAGGAGTCTCCTTAGTGGTTAATGTCATATCTTTGGAAAGGGAAAGAAACCTTGATCTAGTATCTAGTTAGACCACCACTACACACAAATGCTTCACTTTACAAATGTTCACTAAATGTGACTAAGTGAATTAGCTATGCTTTAGCATTCCGTGAGATTTAGTTAGATGTGTATCCTCAGTCGGACTAACTAATCATGTTCTTCATTGGTCTTGTAATTTTAAATTACTACTACTTGGAATGCTTTTTATGCATGCTTGTGTGGCACATGATATTTTTTTTGTAATATTATTATGTGTTTTCTTATTGGTTGGCATGGGCCTTTCTAGCATAGGTGCCCAGTTTTTGGTGGTCTCCTTGATCTTAGGGGGAGAAGATCAAGTTGAGTTTATGAGGGGGAGTTGGTGATTCAGTTGTTGAGGGGCAGTTTGGGCTTTATATTTCTATGATTGTTCCCCGCTCTTTAGTCCCCACATTGTCTCCATTTACTTGGTTGTACTGTGATTGCCTTGATATTTCATATGTGTTAAATTGCTATATTCTTTGTGATATTGGCTTCATGACTACCTTTGGCAATAATGCCAAAAAAAAGGAGAA
This sequence comes from Tetracentron sinense, assembly GCA_015143295.1. Taxonomy (NCBI): domain Eukaryota; kingdom Viridiplantae; phylum Streptophyta; class Magnoliopsida; order Trochodendrales; family Trochodendraceae; genus Tetracentron; species Tetracentron sinense. Next base: position 37,186,954 of record CM026551.1, read on the forward strand.
TGTTGGGTACAATTTCTCAAGTTCAGTACAATCCTTGCTTTACCTGTGATTACTTATTTTCATATTCTACACATACTTCACTGGGTGTTTTGTTTAAGAGCTTGTGCAGGTGCAGGGTTGCAGCACACAGAATTCACTTGACAAGAGCTTCAATGTATTTATTTAAGATGATTTGTCAATTGGCGTCATGTAATAATGTTGGAGTCATGTAATGTCCTAATTCACCGTTTTGATGTGTTTGGGTGAGTTTGTGTCAAGTCATGTACTTCAGTTTGGTTTTACCACGGAATTGCCAAAGGAGGAGATTGTAAAGTCCATGTTTTATGTGTTGGCTCATTCCAGTGTCAAAACAAGTAAGTCTAGGTGTCTAGGTGTGTATTTTATGTCATTGCCTTCAAGCATCCACGACAAGTGAAGTTGAAGACAAAAGAAGATTTGTTGAAGACTCAATTCCTTCGTTTCACTCATAGGATGGTAAGTGACCTAGATACCATACTACCATAGGTGGGAATTGATATAGAATAATCCTATTATGATACCTTAAGTGGTAAGTGTCCTAGAATAATCATACGGACCCTAAGTGATGAGATATGTAGTGCAAAACTAGTTTAAAATTCTGAAATTTATCAAAAAACCAAGGTTACTTGTAGGTGGCATATCTCTCAAACCGTAGCTCGGATTTTTCTCCATAATATATCATATCGACCGCATCGAAAGAGCTACATCTTTTGTGAAGGGAGTGACAGGTAAAAATGAAATTTGAAAATTGGTTTTTCACCTCAAGTTCGACCCTGGGAGTTTTGGGTTGACTCTAAACAGCCAAAATTTTGTATGGCAAAATTGGACAAAAGCAAGCAAAATTGAGGGTCGACCTTGGAGGATACTTGGGTCGACCCAAGTGGGGTATTTGGGTCAACCCAAGTAACCTCCAAGGTCGACCCTGATATGGGAGTTTTGCCAAAACCCTTTTTTTTTTTTTTGCCTATTTTGGGTTTTTTTAATCAACTTTAGCAACTTCTAAACCAAGTTTTTGATACTCTATTTAACTAGAACCCTTCTAGTTCGTGGGCTACAACTTAGGGAGAGTATAGAGAGGGTTTTTAACTCTTTCTAGAGTTCATAAAAACTCTGGAAAGTAATTGTTCTCCTCCCCTTTGATTGATGCAATCAACCTAGAGTTTGCAAGCCTAAAGCTCCATATTTGCTTGTTTGGATTCGTCCATTGAAAGAGTCCATCTAGGTTTTGATTTTTATAAAACCATCAACCCGTTCTGGATAGAGCATCTTGGCCGGAGTGTTCCGGAGTCTTTTTGAAGGAGATCGATCCAATACGGATCGTGGAAATGTGATTTGGTCGGTGGATTCTAGAGCCGTAATTGACAGAGATCGATCGGAAGATCATGGATTGTTTTCGAGACATAAAGAGAGGTATGAGTGGCTGTGGTTGATCATAGGACTTGTGAGTACGTGATGACTTTTCGAGGCGTGGAGAACTAAGAACTGAAGGATTGTAGTGTCGAGTCCGAATGAGTCAAGTTCGAGTCTTGTAAGTTCTTGTTTACTTTGTCGTAGTGGATTCTCATGGCTGGACTAGGTCCCGTGGTTTTTCCCGAAAGGGTTTCCACATAAAAATCATTGTGTTGTGGTTTAGTTGCTTTTCTATTTCTGCACTTAAATTTTATCATCCCTTTAATTAATAACTTAATTGTTTAATCATAAAAAGGGTAGATAGAATTTTAGGGAAACCTAACAATCCCCTCGAACTTGTGAGTTCTCAACTCAAACCCTAGATTTGAAGTTCACTGAATTTTTTCAGTCTAAGAGAATGTCATCCTAAGGTATCATATTATGGTTAATCTAAGTCAATTCCCACATAAGATAATATGGTATCTAGGTCACTTACCATCTTATGAATGAACCGAAGGAAATGATCAACCGAGTCTTCAACCGGTCTTCTTCGATCTTCAACTTCACTTGTCATGGATGCTTGAAGCAATGACACAAGATACACACCTAGTCACCTAGACTCACTTGTTTTGACACCGGAATAAGCCAACACATAAAATGTCACGACCCAAAATACCCCCTAGGAGTTAGGATACTCGGGTGACGTGAACTCATTACCAAACCATCCCATATAACCTGTAAATCCTATACAACGTATAAGACATGTGATAGCGGAAGCGTAATACCAATCTATATATGGTAGCGGAAGTGTACTACGAAATTTTTATCCATACTATATGTCTCAGTTTATACATGACCCAAAATAAAGAGTGAACATGCTTGCTCAACAAAATTTATGTACAAGTCTCTCCCTCTCGTCACTCATGATGGGGCCACCTAACAAAAGCTCTCTGCTCCTCCTGAGCCCTCTACTGTTGAAGACTACCCCAAGTCTCCTCCTCCTCAACATACCCTTCCTCGACCCACGGTTCTTGAGGACGCTCGCCACAAATGTCAAAGAGACCTGCCGATATAATATGTACGGCTGAGCATGGAATACTCAGCTTATACAAACCACTAGATAGTAATATCATAAACAAGAATACAACATACATATCACAGTTTAATCATCTGACATGCATTCTTGAAATCAGAGTAAGGAAAACAAAATCACATCATGTGCATAAATCTCGAAAAATACTATCAGAAAACATCTTTTTATCATCTTTTGTCTTTTACATCTTCTTATCATCTTTTGTCGAAAACATCTTCTTGTCATCTTTTATCATCTTGTACCTTTGCATATATGGGTATTTAAAATACCTTGACTTTTATCTTTTATTATCCTGTACGGGTATTTAAAATACCTTGACTTTTATCTTTTATTATCATGTACGGGTATTTAAAATACCTTGGTATTCATCATTTGCTACCTCCGGAGTCGGACAACTAGTACCCGTACCCACGTAAGCTGGGTGGCCTAATGTTCTCCTCACCTTCGGCTACCTTCGGGGTAGACGACCAGTATCCATCTCCCTTCCGAGCGGCCTGCTATCATCGGAGTCCGATGCCAGTATCCTTTTCCCTTTCAAGCGGCCTGCTATTGTCGCATCCCCGTCGGCTTTTTCCGTATACTTTCCATCTTCTTGTATTTCTTGTAACATTTTGTGCTTATTGTACTTTCCATATACATCTTGTGCTTCTTGTACTTTCCGTATGTATCATGTGCTTCTTATACTTTTCTTATATATCTTTTACTTCTTGTACTTTTCTTATACTTCTTTTGGTTCTTGTACTGTTCATTTGGTTCATTTGCATTTTATACTTTTCATGTGGTTCATTTGCATCTTATACTCTTCTTCTTCTTATTCTTATGTTGCATCTTATATACATGTACTTCTTCTTTTGGATACTCATAACATAGAAAACTCGATCATGCATATGCATATGTGTCTGTATAGCAATTGTGATATAACATAGTAGACATTTAAAGGAAACACTTTGCATATGATCATATGGCTAATGCTTAACATAATTCACCCATCACAATAATCCATATACAATAACATTACATCATCCAATCACATTGAAAATTAGGTTTTTCTACTTGTTTTTCCCAAAACTTGTGGCTTTTAACATGCTTTTCATCTTTGGATACTAACATATAAAACATCTCAATAAATACCGTCTTTTATTTGTTGGTTGAAAGCATAGCATCATCACATTCAACTCATATCATCATTCATAGGATTTTATCTTGATATAGAAAGGGATCCATGCAATCAATGGCTAGGAAAGTTGATTTACACAAGTATAAGCCTATCTATGTCTATATTTGTCAAGAAAATCATATTTATCAATGATGGTTTATGAAATTAGAACCTAGTAGTGTGTATCTACCTTATGGGATGAAATCCCTTTGATCCAATATTTGAAGAAGCTTGAGGAAGCTTGTAGAAGTGAAACTCAAGCTTGTGGATGAAGATCCAAGCTCCAATGGCATGTGAGGATGAGATTCAAGCTTTAGGAAGCTTAGGAAGTGATGATTCGAGCTCCTCTTTGATCTACTACAAAGCCCCCTTTTGGAAACCTAATTTTTCTCTTTTTTCTCTCAAAATATCCTTCTCTAGGTGTTAGAAACTTTGGTTCCCCAAAAATGGGGTATTTATAGGTGTTTGGGTTGACAAAAACCCTAAAAAAAATATTTCTGGGCGATCTCGCTCAAGCGGGCTTCCATCTCGCTTCAGCAGGTTGGTCCCGGGACTCAAAAATTCAGTTTTGGTCTATCTCACTCGAGCGGGTTTGGATCTCACTCGAGCGAGTTTGTCTGCAAAAATGCCCTTTGGTATTTTGGGCATAACTTTTGACTCAGTGATTGGATTTTGACGATTCAACTTGCATTGCATTCATCGTTCGAATGGGAACAAGTTTCATGTTTTATAAATCTTAAAATTTTGAGTTTTAATTTTCCAAAAATGGCTCTAAAGCCGACTGATCTGCAAATGGGTTTTGACAGTCCAGATTTTCAACAATCCCGACTTTGGAAATCGGACTTTTGACTCAACCCCAGCTCAAAATCAGGGAAAGTGATCAACATGAACCTTGAAGAGGGTTCCAATAAATTTCCAAAAATTCAAGAATCACTCAATTCTGATCATTGGTGATCACACTAGAGCTTCTTGAAGTTGAGGGAAATGCCAAAACATGCCTATTCAACACCTAGAACACTTGAGTGCTTTCACACTCTTTTCCCTCAGTTCCAAAACCCTACTCACACCTCATAACTCATTCTCCATAGGTTTTTAACCCACCTCGGTGATCTTTAAATTCACACCAACATGCATGAGATGCCCTGACCTCTTTATGCCTTGTGCACTAGCACTATTCACCGCAATATTCACTTATAACTCATTAAACACTTAGGGCATTTTATACCCCTTTCTTTTACCCACTTAGAGTATATTTATACTCTCTCTTTGAGATTCAAAACATGTACCTAAACCCTCACTTGACTCACTATAATAACCAAAATACCAAGGAAGGCCTTAGGCCTTTACACACATCATCTAAGGGCACTATTCACATGAACAGTGAACTCAAATTCCGGGGCTCTATATAAAACATGGACTTTACAATCTCCCCCTTTGGTAATTCCGTGGCAAAACCAAACTAAAGTACATGACTTGACACAAACTCACCCAAACACACCAAAACGGTGAATTAGGACATTACATGACTCCAACATTATTACATGATGCCAATTGACAAATCATCTTAAATAAATACACTGAAGCTCTTGTCATGTGAATTCTGTCTACTGCAACCCTGCACCTGCACAAGTTCATAAACAAAACACTCAGTGAAGCATGTGTGGAATATGAAAATAAGTAATCACAGGTAAAGCAAGGAATGTATTGAACTTGAGAAATTGTACCCAACATTTTCCCCCTTTTTGGCACAATTGCTAAAGGTAGTCATGAAGCCAATATCACAAAGAATATAATAATTTAACACATGTGAAATATCAAGGCAATCACAGTACAGCCAAGTAAATGCAGACAATGTGAGGACTAAAGAGCGGGGAACAATCATAGAAATATAAAGCCCAAACTCCCCCTCAACAACTCAACTTGATCTTCTCCCCCTAAGATCAAGGACACCACCAAAATCAAGGCACCTAAGCTAGAAAGGCCCATGCCAACCAATTAGGAAACACATAATAAAAAGGTATCATGTATCACACAAACATGTATCAAAAGCATTCCAAGCAGTAGTAATTTAAAGTTATAAATCCATTGAAGAACATGATTAGTTAGTCCAACTGAGGATACACATCTAACTAAATCTTACGGAATGCTAAAGCATAGCCAATTCACTTAGTCACATTTACTGAACAGTTCAAAAGTGAAGCAATATGTGTGTAGTGGTGATCTGACAAGATACTAGATCAATGTTTCTTTCCCTTTCCAAGGATATGACATTAACCACTAAGGGGACTCCCAAAGACATAAATCTTAGAATTCAAACCTAGTTAGATCCAGATATGCTGATTTTTTATTTGGTGAACCTTTATCCATTTTATTTGACTCATTATTTTTCTTTTACTATTGGTCAAATACCTCCGAACTTGGTAAGATTTCTTTTGATGTTCTTTATCTGAATATATCTTTTTATGCAATGATGGCTTTCACACTATCTAGGTAGGTAGTCTTGGCTATTGGCAGTAGGGGCTTTCACTCTAGTGACCAGATAGATATCTATTGTTAGCCTAGGTAGCCATTTCATATTGTTTGTATTAAATAATGACTTCACACTTGTAACGCCCCAAAATCCCACCTAGGAGAGATGAGGCTTTGGCGACGTCACTTACACTTAAAACCATCCTGCAAGAGTATACAAGGCATGCCAAAATAGTGAATTGAAATTTTCTTTAATAACTTAACAGTATCCCAAGTACAACTGTATACAATAACTGAACATAAGCCAAAACATATACAAGAAATCCTTAACCTGAGTTACCCACTCAAGTGAGGCAATATCCCCAGAAATAAAAACCCAAAATACATGTCTCTCTCTCACTCAACCCAACCGTAGGCCACATGCCGAGACTCCTAATATCTGGGTAACCATCCGAATCACCTCCTGCTCTCCCTGAGCTACCTCGATCCAAGGGACCAGAGTCCCTATCTCATATAGTGTACCTGCCGACATAAAAGTACGGCTGAGCATGAAATACTCAGCGAGTACAAGCTACTAGCTAACAATAGTAATAACATTAACATGCCATACAGGACACAGTTCATCATAAAGTTACATGATCAGAGTGCGGAAGGAAACAAGGTAACAATTACATAATCCTGAACAAAATCAATTAAATCATATTCTAACTTCATGCTTTACCATACATATTTCAATGTCTTATAAGTCTTGTAGGTTCCTTATGCGAGTTCTTATAGCCTTTCTTATGAGCTTACGAGTTCTTCTGAGCTTTCGACTTCTTATAACTTTCTTGTGAGCATACAAGTTCTTGTGAGTTATTCACTAGTGGCGCCCTTCGTACCATCCCACTAAACACCCACCCAAAGTAGCTTGGGAATATCAGATGGTTAGTGGCGCTCCCCGGGCCATCCCACTATCTTACGAGTTCTTACAAGTTCATCCTTAGTGGCGCCTTTTGTACCATCCCACTAAACACCCACCCAAAGTAGATTGGGAATATCAGATGATTAGTGGCGCTCCCCAGGCCGTCCCACTAATTTACAAGTTCTTACGAGTCCTTCAAGTCTTTACAAGTTCTTACGAGTTCTTTACTAGTTCATATTCTCTTGAAATTGGGTATGTCTAGCTGCCGTTCATAGTCCGTCGCAAACTAGCACCCCTCACGCTTGACTGTTCCTGTTCTTGTTCTTGTTGTTTCATATACTTATATTTTAGAAAACTGGTTTGTGCATGCGCGCGTGCGTGTGCTTGACAATTTGTGAGCATAATAACATGAACTAATTAAAGGGACATCATACGGGATTTATAATTTCCTCTAGGCATGTGAGTTTTAAAGTCAACATATTGAGTGTTCTAGCAAAAGTACACCATTGAGAAAAATCTTCCTAATTCATGCTTCATATTCTTGGTTTTAATTCTAATTCATGCATTTGAACGAACACCTAGCATTTGACATCATTGTAGATCTTTTTATTCATGTTTTTCCTATCCAAGCGTTTCACCATTGGGACTTCATATAGCATTTCCACTTTCTATTGATAGTCATGTGCGTATGTAAGCAATATAAAGAGCATTTGATCAATTTCACCTCTTAGGGAACAATACCAAAATCATGCACGTTATAGACTTAATTAAACATACTACTTCTCATACAAGCATTTTAACAAACATGTGGTGTTCAACATTGTTATACTCATTTATGCATATTTTTCTTGTTCTAACATCTCATCAAACACATGGTGTGTTCATTATGAGTACAATACCCTTCCACCATTTTCCAACATACATCCATCACAACACATGGCATCCAATCGCCTCATCCACATCCAACATCTCCCCTCCACGATTGCCTCTCTATCTTGTTTGTTTTAGGGATTTAATAAAGTAAAACAAGAAAAGAATAAACTAAAGAAATCCACAACATGCTTTTTAAAACAACCTAGGTTATTACTAAAGTAGTTAGTAGGGTGTACTAACCTTGAAGAAGAGAAGAAAACCCTTGAAAAATGCCGTGAAGAACGCTGCCCTAGCTTGGAATGGGACTCCACACGTGCTTGAGGTTGGATTTGAGAGATCCAAGCTTTATAGATGGTCGTGGGTTCCAAAACCCCTTGATTTTCTCAAGTTGATGCCCTAGGGTGAAAACCCCTTCTCTCCTCTCTCACTCCCTCTCAAAATATGGCTAAGGGTGTTTATGAACACCCTTGGCTCGAGCCAACCCTTAAAAATAAGGGTGGAGTGGCCAAAAGACCAAAAAACCCCTTAAAAAAATTCTGAAAATCGCGTAGGACCGATCGATCGGTGGTTTTGACCGATCTCTCGGTATTGACTGGTGCTGCAAAACGCACTTCAGTATTTTAGCCATACCTTTTGACTCGGTGCTCCGATTTTGACGATTCAACTTGCGTTGGATTCGTCTTTCGAAGAGCAACAACTTTTATGTTTTAAAGAAATTCAAATTCTTCTTTATTCATATACCAAAATGCCCCTCAAGCTGACTGGTCTGCAATGGGTTGCGACAGCCCAGATTTGCAGCCAACCCGATCTTGGAAATCCCACTTTTGACTCGACTCCGACTCAAAATCAGGGAAAGTGATCAACATGAACCTTAAAGAGGGTTCTAATACCTTTCCAAAAATTCAGTTATCACTCAATTCTGAATAATGACGACTAAAGTAGAGCCCTTTAAAGTTGGGGAAATTGCCGAAACATACCTTTTCGACACCTAGAATACCTCGAGGGTTTTCACACTCTTTTCCTTTGTGTCCAACACCCTAATCACACCTCATAAATCATTCTCCATAGGTTTTCATCCCACCTAGGTGATCATTGAATTCACACCGATAAGCATGAGAGGCCCTAGCCTCTTTATGCCTCGTGCACTAGCACTATTCACCTCACTTTCCAATTACAACCTAACTTATAATAATGGCCTTTGGCCCTTCCAATACTAGTGCCCTCGGCATTATTCACTCACATGAACAGTGCTTGCACATGGACAGGGCTTGTAGAAAATCCGGGGCGCTACAACACTAGCCCAGTAGGTAGCCCTTTTAATTGCAGTAATTTTTGCTCATGGAGGATACACAAAATGGGGATGACTAACAAAATGGTCATTCTAGATTGGTCATCTAAGGTCACACTATTGGGATAAGTCAAACACCTACAAATTGGAAAATAGACCCCTCAACAGAATCAGTCAGAGTGCATGTGAAATTTGTGAAGCATACACACATGATAAGTCTCTAATTGTTCAAAGTAAAACCAATCTAATTTTCAGCTTAACCAAGAGATTATGAAGATGATATATCCTCAATCAGCAACAAACTTATTTTCAACCCTGGATAAGTATAGAAATAAAGATCACACAAGGAATGCAGATCATGCAAGTCAAATAAGGGCAACATGACAAAAATCTTTTTGGATTTTATTATTTTTCAATGTTGTTTGGATTTTTCAAAATAAAGAAAACAGAAAAACAAACTGAAATAGATATCAACTAGTAAAAAGAATAGAAAACCCTACTAGTATTCACAAGCAACATAGCACTAGGACAAGATAGAACACTAACAGCACACCCTAGGTTATAACAGCACGGGCCAAGTAAAGCCCTTCAGGTCTTCCTTTCTCACCAAAACGTTTTTAACAGTTTGATTGACCTTTTGGTCTCTAACCGTTTCAGTTGAGATAGGTATGACATTTTGCCTCTTCCTCCTGTTCCTCCTTTTCCAGGATTGAAAACTAGAATTATGGTGAGCATTATGGTTCTCCCCATTACTTCCTTTATATCCAGCATACGGAGTGTCATGACCATACCACTGTCTAGAGTTGTGAGAAATTTTTATCACATCTTCATACAAACTCCTAGACTTCTCCACTAGGACCTCAACTCTCCTTTGAAGATTCTCATTAAAATTATTGTGGTTCTCAAAACCATGATTGGGCATTCTATGATGTTTAGGACATCGAGGCTTAATATGACCCTTCACTCCACATTTATGACATGTAGGAATGAATTTCTAAGTAGAATGGTCTTTCCTTTTAACGGGAGGGTTCCTTTTATCAACAGGCTCAGTGTTCGAGATAGATGGAGTTTCCTTCTCATCTCCACACCTCTGATTTTGCTCAAGATCAACCAACTTGATTTCAAGACTTGTCTTTTCATCAAGACAAACATGTAAATCAGATTTAAGAAGCTGAGTCTTGGCAAGGAGGGAAGCTTTCTCTTCCTCAAGCTGTGACACAAGAGCTCTCAACCCTGAAGCCACTTGGTCTAAGACATCTTTTTCCATTTCAATAGATTTGATCTTTTTGGACATGGAAAATTGAATCTTTTTCATTTTTAGGCATTCCTGCAATAGCTCATCATAGGCTGCCTCGAGGTCTCCATCAGAATCTGAGTCATTCTAATTCTCATCATCCTCCTCACAATCACTATGTTGTTGGTCTCTCACAACATTTGAAGAAGATTCTTCAATCCTAGATAGAGATGCAGTGAAGTCTACATAACCCCTAGTCTCCTCACAAGAAGAACTATTTGATTCCTCAGATTCAGATTCATTGTCATCTCATGCCTTGCCCCTTAAATCTTTTCTTATTAGAGCATTCAGTGGCAATATGGTCGTAGCCTTGACATCCATAGCATTGAACACCTTGAGATTTACTGTCAGCACTTTTAAGATGTTTCTTATTTTCAAAGTGCTTGGACTTTGGTTTCTCAAAAGATTTTTGTCCTTTCGGATTAGATCTCTTATTAAATTTTAGAAAATTTCTGAATATCTTTACAAATAAAGTCAACTCTTCTTCATCATCTTTAGAGTCATTATCTGAACCATCTATGGATTCCTTGATAGATTTCAAGGTAATAGATTTTGGTTTCTTAAATGGGTTCAAATTTAACCATAGGTTTGGAGAGAACAAACCTTCTCTTCGATTTTGAGAGCATCAATATTTTTGCTCTCTTCGATGGCAGTAACCTTCGATCGAAATCTCTTAGGTAGAGATCTCAAAATTTTTCTAACAATTTTGGACTCTAGAATTCTTTCCCCTAGATTGAAGCTAGAATTGACAATGTCACTCAAATTAGCATAAAAACCGTCAAAAGTTTCATCATCATTCATTATCAACTTTTCAAACTTAGAGGTCAGTATTTGAAGTTTGGAGATATTGATAGTTGTAGTCCCTTCATGAGTAATTTGAAGAATGTCTCATGCCTCCTTCGAAGTGTCACATGTTGGCCAGGAAATGATCCTAAAGGGGGGGGTGCATAGGGTCCTTTGGCAGATTTAAAAAATAAAAATATGAACTACAAGTCCAATGAGCGGAATAGAATATAATATGCAACAAGCTAAAACAATGAAATATTAAAAAAAGGAGAAAAGAAATAAGGAGAGTGCAAACTCAAGATTTGTTCTCGAGGTTCAGCAAACCAGCCTACTCCCCACCTCAGCTTCTGGCTAGAGGATTCACCACGATTCCTTAATCGTACTGGCTCCTTCACAGGTAGAGTCCAAACCCTTACAATCTCTCTCATAGGTCGAGATATTACCTTACAAGCTCTCCTTTAGGCCGAGCTGAAAACCTCTCAAGAGCATAACCCTCTCTTAATATAACTGAAGCAACAGCTTCAGTGCAAGAATCTTGGATTCTTGACTACTCTCAATAAATAAGTCTTGGATTGAAAATCAGAAGTGAAAGCTCCTTAAGATGAGCTGAATAAGAGTGAAATACAAACTCTAATAAAGTCCCTCAAAGGAAATGTGAATTGAATAAGCTCAAGAGGACTTTTTGGGGATATTCTAAATGTGAGAGTGAGTGAGAATCAATAGTAATGAATGAGGGATCAATAAGAGTTATTGCAATGATCAAGTGTTGTTTGTAGTTCATAAATGAACTCCTTTTATAGCATTTTTCCAATAGTGTCGTTGGGATAGCATTAAATCCTTTTAGGTCTGTTGCAAACTAGCCATTATAAAAAAAATTCTGTTTCAGTCATGATTTCGTCAACGAAGTGGAGTTCTCACTTGAATTCGTCGCCAAATTCAAAAGACAGAATTGGATTTCAAAAAATTTTGAAATGACTTCGTCGCCGAATTTCAATCCAACCAAAGATTTCATCACCGAAATCAAGAGGCAGAACTGAATTAAGAAAATTCTGTCATGACTTCGTCGACGAATTCAGAGTAAAAATTCTGAATTCAGTCTAGGATCAGACCGAAGGGATGTGATTGATTTCCTAGGTCAATTAGCTATACTCTTATCATAATTTTGTGATGAATTAGAGCTTTAAGATGATTCTCAAAAGGTATCCTAGGTTCCTATGGTCAATCTATGATACTTGAGCTTATTCACTTCACCTTTCTTTTGAGGACTTTTTACATAAGTCCTATACATTCTCAAAATATCAAGTGAATGCATTTAGAATGAAGAGAGATGATCTTGGCTTGACTTGGGTCTTGTGATTTTGCCTTTTGTCTTCAATGGTCCTGACTTGGACTAAGGTCTTATCTTGATTGTTCATCTTGTATTCAGTGAGTTGAACTTTCTCTTGGATAATTTCCATCCTTTATTTTTCATGATTGGAGTGCTATCAACTTATGTAATCTGAAATATTCATGCACTTAAATGGGTTTATTAGTACCAGATATTTCATTATATTATTATGTTATTATCAAAATTATTAGGGATACTTATGGTTGTAACCCTGAGGCTAACAATCTCCCCCTTTTTTATGATGACATAACAATGTAATGAAATTGGGTTAAGCTCCTCCTCACGACATGTTTTTCATAAAATCTTTGAGGTAAGCTCCCCCTAAGCATATGCATTTGTAAAAATAATCACAGTTGTTATTTAGATGCATATTTATGATAAGTTAAAGGATATATCACCCTGGTTATGTAACAAGAAAAGTTCCACAAGGATAAGTTTCAATTTTAATTTCTCTTCACAACATATAATTTCTATTCACAACATATTGGATCAGGACAAGAAGAGAATTGCATAAGCGAAAGACATATTATGTGTGTACTGCCAAAGATGCAAAAAACATCATATTTCAAATAATTCAAATGTCATTTCATTTATCAATCATCAATCATCAAATTTAAATTTTCATTACATTTCATGTTTCTCCCCCTATGTCAACATCAAAAAAAATGAAAAAAAAATTACAGCCTGTCTACTTTCTGCTTTTTTATGAGGTTTGCAACCTTTGTGAGGATATCTTCTAATTACTCAGCTGGATCGGAGTCACCATGGGAGTCTGAGGAAGAGGAGGTGGTATCTGAGTCTGAAGGAAGGGAGATGATAGGGGAATCAGTAGCTTGACCCCTTTTGGAAGGGGTTACCTTCATTGGTCTCTTGCATTTGGAATAAGAGGGAGCTTGAGAGGAAGGCTGAGAAGGAGTGGCTCCACTAGCCAGACTAACCAGAAAATTATTCATTTTCTTCAACACATCAGTGGCCCATAAAGTAATTGAGGCAGCTATGGAGTCATGCTCTGCCATATCCAAAAGAAGCTTGCCTTGAGTCTTCAACTGAAGAGCTGACGATTCAACAATTCCTTGGATTGTCTTTGTGACCTTCTCCATTTGGATACTTTCTTCGGATTGTTTTGCTCCCAATCTATGAAGAAATGAAGACACAGAGTCAACTCTATCTTTGGTGACTGAGGCATCCATGTTAACTGTCTCTAAGACAGAGTAGGTAGCATCGGCACACTCTCTAAGATCATTATACACCGTGGCAAGAGAAGACTGGGCTGCTTTAGGGATTTTGCTCATCTCAGACTCAAGAGCTACAAAACGAGAGAGAGTAGAGGAATGGAGATTCTGAAGATTTTCCCTTGATTCGATTTGAATGGCAGTTAGATTTTCCCTTGTCTCTGCCATGAAGGAGAGCAGGGATGCTCTTATTTCCTCTTGAAAAACCTACTGGCTCATCCTCATTTCCAACTGAAACTGCTCTAAGCTGGAAGACATGGAGGCAATCTGCCCTGCCATGATATTCAGCTACTCATGTTAAGTTGCTGGCCTGCTGGGCACCTCATAGAACTGACCAGGGTCCTCAAAATGAGGAGACACCTGACTATGAGAACTCTCTGGAATCTCTCCAGCATCCATAAAATCCGACCGTCAGGCAGCTCATCTCTGGGGTGCTGCTCACCCTGAAGCTCCTCTGCAGGATCCTCTTCTGGTACTGGCTGCTGCTATGTCTAGGGTTCCTCCTCTGGCACTGATTCTTGTTGCTGCTCAGCCTGAAGTTCTGCTGTGGGTGCAGATGAAGAGGTAGGAATAGATGAAGAGGGAGCAGAAGTAGGCATAGAGGAAGTAGGGATAAGAGCTGGAGTGCTAGAAGGAAGGGAGGAGGACTGAGAGGCAGAGGGTTTGGGAGTCCAAACCTTCTGGGAGTCATTCCAAATATAGTCATTCTTTGAATGGTTGCTTTGCTATAAATAGAGGAATCATCAAGAGTAACAATAACAGTTTGAGATGCTAAGGGAACATTGAAGTGTTTAAAGATTTTAGTCAGAGCCTGACCAAAAGGAAGACACCCTAATTTTCTCTTGAATGCATCATCCATACAATGGACAATGATGTAGGAGAGATCGATGGGTGTGGTGGTTAGGATGCACCACATAAGGAATACATCGAAGTAGGTGAGATACTCCCTGCCACCAGCCCTGGGAACTAGGTTATAAGTGATTATGTGGTGAATGAGTCTAGCAGTGAGGGTAAGATCTTTAACCTTAGGTTGAAAAGGAGAGGTGAAATCTTGCATCATTTTCAGTGCTTCAACCACATCAGATCCTTCATGACTGGTCCACTGACAGTTCACAAAAGTTTGAAGGGTACACTGAGGGATTTTTAAAATTGAGTGCAATTGATTTAAATGCAAAGAAATGTTTTTACCTAAGACAAATAAGGTAATAAGTGATTCGGATTGATTGAAATGGAAGTAAGTGTAAAAGAGTTTGACTAACTCAGGAAACATGGGTTCATTAGATTCAAGAAATTTATCCTATTTTAGGGCAGAAAAGAAAGTTTTTATGGGTTCGAGCCCATAGGCATCAAAACTAATGAAATTAACGACTTTACCGTACAGAGAGGAACAAGATAGGAATTTTTCTTTGAATAATTTCTTGAACTTTGCTTCCTTGAACTTTATTGGGACAGGAGTTGAACTTGAGGTCGGTTTCTTTTCCTTTATCAATTCTTGATTTCTTCTTTGGTGGCTCCACAGATGCATTCTTCATTCTAGGAGGCATTTTCTGAGAGATTTGGAAAGATTTGCTAGATCTTGGAACAAAGAAGGGTGCATGAGCAATGGAATAGGGACTTTGGAGGAAAAGATTAGGTTTGAAAAAGTTTGGATTTTGGGGGTTACTATTTATACACACGACTTAATTCGTCGCCGAAATAGGTTTCGTCCCTGAATTCGTCACCGAAATTGAGTTAGGAGCCCTAATGTGTTTAATTTCGGATTGACTTCGTCGATGAAATGGATGACTCATCCAGGTTCGTTACCGAAATGGGTACAGAAAACATTCTGTTTTCTATATTTCCCAAAGATTCGTCGCCGAAATCATATTCTAGATTGAATTCGTCGTCGAATTCAGTCCTGCATATGAAGAATTGATTTCTCTTAAGTTTTCCACCTATTTTCTTTTAAGTCAAAGATTCATCAAGACATCTAAAATTATCATAATGTATTCAAATTAATCTATTAAACAATCAAGCAAGTTATAGGCAAATCAAATCAAAGATTTCAATTTTTGATTACTTTTGATCTTGATTAAGTTAGATCATTCAGACTAGTCATTCCCAATTCTCTTCTCAAAGCACTGAACCTATCCGATTGTAGAGGTTTGGTAAAGATCTCAGCAAGCTGATTAATAATATCAACAAATTCCAAGATAACATTTCCATTTTGCACATGATCTCTAATAAAATGATATCTTATTTCTATGTGTTTAGTTCTTGAGTGTTGAATGAGATTCTTAGTCATGCAAATTACACTTGTATTATCACACTTAATAGGAATTTTAGTATAGATAAGTTTAAAATCTTCTAGCTGTTGTTTCATGTAGAGAGTTTGAGCACAACAAAATCCAGCTACCATGTATTCAGCCTCAGCTGTGGATAAGGCCACTGAATTTTGTTTCTTACTAAACCATGAAATAAGAGAATGTCCTAAAAAGTGACAAGTTCCACTAGTGCTTTTTCTATCTACTTTGCATCCAGCAAAATCTGTATCTGAATAGCTTATTAGATGTAAGTTTGTGTATTTTGGATACCATAAGCCTAAATCAATTGTTCCAAGTACTTTTTAGATTAGTTAAGTGAGATTCTTTTGGACAAGATTGGAATCTTGCACAAATGCAGACACTGAACATAATGTCAGGTCTACTTGCAGTGAGATACAAAAGACTTCCAATCATGCCTCTATAGAGTTTTTCATCAATATTTTTTCCTTTTTCATCCTTATCAAGTTTGGTTGATGGACTCATAGGAGTATCCATTATTTTAGTGTTTTCCATTCCAAACTTTTAAAGTAATTCTTTAGCATATTTAGCTTGATTAACGAAATTCCTTGCTTGGTTTGTTTGATTTGAAGTCCTAAGAAAAATGTTAATTCACCCATCATGCTCATTTCAAACTCTTTTTGCATTGTTTTAGCAAACATTCTACAGAGGGATTTATTTGTTGATCCAAATATGATATCATTTACATAGATTTGAATTATTAGCATATCATCATTTTTGGCCATTATGAATAACGTTGTGTCAATTTTACCTCTTGTGAATCCGTTTTCAATTAAGAAACTACTTAGCCTATCATATCAAGCTCTTGGAGCTTGCTTTAATCCATATAAGGCTTTAGTTAACTTAAATACATGATTAGGAAATTTATGATTTTCAAAACAATGAGGTTGATTTACATAAACTTCCTCATTAATATACCCATTTAGAAATGTACTTTTTACATCCATTTGATATAGTTTAAATATTTTATGACTAGCAAATGCAAATAACATTCTTATAGCTTCTAGTCTAGCAACCGGGGCAAATGTTTCATCATAGTCTATCCCATCTTCTTGGTTGTAATCTTAAGCTACTAGTCTTGCTTTGTTTTTAACTATATTCCCATTTTCATCCTTTTTATTTCTAAAAACCCATTTTGTTCCAATAATAGATTTGTCATTTGGTCTAGGTACTACATCCCAAACTTGATTTCTATCAAATTGATTTAACTCTTCTTGTATAGCAATGCCCCACGATTTATCTTCAATAGCTTCTAAGGCATTTTTAGGTTCAATTTGACTTAGGAAAGCAAGATTCATTATATTTCTTTTTGGTCTAACCCCTTGTTCCATATTACCAAATATTAGATCCTTAGGGTGATCTTTTATTAATTTCTAAGCTTTAGGAAGTTGATAGGATTCTTCATTTTCAATTTCTTTTTCATTATCTATTTCAATGGAGTTGTTACTTGATTTTTCTTTTTTTTTATCATTTTTATTTTCTTTGTTGTTTTCTAAATTAGATATTGCTTTTGGAAGATTATCAATTTCATCATCCATATCAGTATTGATTTCTACATGAATTGATTCTTCAACAATTAATGATTTCTTATTAAACACTCTATAAGCTTTGCTATTAGTAGAGTACCCTAAGGAGATTCCTTCCACAAATTTAGCATCAAATTTCTTAAGATATTGTTTATCATTAAGTATGAAGCATTTACATCCAAACACCTTAAAATAACTTATATTAGGGATTCTTCCATTCCAAAGCTCATAGGGAGTTTTATTTAGTTTGTTTCTTATAACAATTCTATTAATTACATAGCATGAAGTGTTAATGGCTTTAGCCCAAAAATAATTTGGTAATTTATTTTCATTAAGCATTGTTCTAGCCATTTTTTGAAGAGATATATTCTTTCTTTCTACTACACCATTTTGTTGTGGAGTTCTAGGTGCTGAAAAATTATGATTAAAACTATTCTCATCACAAAATGATTCAAGCTCTTTATTTTTAAATTCTCCTCCTCTATCACTTCTTATGTTGTTAATAGAATAACTTTTTTCATTTTGAGCTCTTTTACAAAACTTTTTAAATAGAGAAGGTGCTTCATTTTTATGAGAAAGAAATAGTACCCATGAGTATCTTGAAAAATCATCCACTATAACAAAAGCATAAGTTTTTTCAACTAGGCTAGCTACTTTATTTGGACCAAAAAGATCCATATGTAAAAGTTCTAAAGGCCTAGTGGTTGGGTTGAAATGAAGATTTTATTTGTTTTCCAAGTTGACAAGCATCACAGATTTTATCTTTGATAAACTTAGTTTTAGGTAATCCTTTAACTAATTCATTTTTAGAGAGTTTAGACAAAAGATCCATACTAGCATGTCCTAGTCTCCTATGTCATAGCCAACTTACTTCATCTACAGCAGAAAAGCATAACATGTTTTGAGATTTCAGTTCATCAAATTCTAAGGTATAAACATTTTCATTCCTATGTGCTACAAACAAAGTATTTGGATTATCTTTATCCTTAATCATGCAAATATTTTATTTAAATGTAACATTTAATCCCTTGTCACATAGTTGGCTAATACTGATGAGATTATGTTTGAGACCATCAACAAGTAGTACATTTTCAATAAAAACAGATTTATTCTTACCAATATTACCTATGCCGATGATCTTCCCTTTAGCATTGTCTCCAAATGTCACATGACCGTCATCCTTTGAAGTGATTGATGCAAATAGATCCTTGTTCCCAGTCATATGTCTTGAGCATCCACTGTCCAAGAACCATGTTGTCATGGAAGTTCTTGATTTGAGGCATACCTACACTGTAGAGCCCCGGACCTTTTCACATTTATGCATGACCCTTCGTAGCCATTTTTCCTTAAAGTAATGCAATTAATAAATAAGGAAGAAATTGGAAATTCCGAAACGTCAGAAATGTTCGTTTTCGAAGTACGAACCCAACGCAAGTTGAATCGTCAAAATCGGACGAACGAGTCAAAAGTTATGGCCAAAACAGTTTGGACCTGCAGACCACCGATCGCTCGGTACTCTCGTTTTTGCAGAATTTTCACTAGGGGCATTTTCGGAATAAGGGTGTTATACCTTTTTATTATATAGGATTGCCCGAGCCTTTAGGGCTCATTCTAAACACTTAGAAGAATTGGGAGATTAGAAGAGAGGAGAAAGGGTTCCTAAACCTAGGGTTTCCATTTTGAAGAGAAATCAAAGGGGTTTGAGACCCTAGACCATCCTCAAGCACGTTTTCCTTCAAGATCTCGGCTCAAGCTCGTGTGGGGCACTCTCCTCAAGCTAGGGCAGCAACTCACGGTCGTTTTGAAAAGGGGGATTTCTTCCTCACTTGATCAAGGTCGGTGCTTTTTACTACCCTCCTAGTTATAGCCTCTCCTTTCCTTATTTCTTCTTGTATTCCTTCATATATATATATATATATTATGAGATGGGTGGTATGTATGGTAAATGGAGATGGATGTTGGCGAATGGATGCCGTGTGAATGATGAAATGAATGAATGGGGAAGGGCATTGTACTAATAATAAACATACAAGTGTGATGTGAGTATAACCCACCTAGAAAAGCATGTTGTAGGGTTAATAAATAATGAACACACCATGTTTGATGAAATGCCAAGATGAATGAAATGAATAAGAAATTAAGAAAATTCATGTTTAAGGTTTATGGAAATTTGCTAGGGTTATGATGGTGTGCCTTCTTGTTTTCCCTAAATTACACAAATATTAAATTGCTCAATTGATTGATGTCTATGGATTGTTATGTATTGTTAACTCTCCAAATGTCACATTTAAATTTAAATGCAAGTATGTACACGCTTCCACAAGCACGCATGCATGACATGATTTACCAAGGTTTTCAAGAATGAGATTTAGAGGTGGGGCATATCCTACGATATGTTTTACCTCGCTTTTGGCAAGGATAAGACAATCATACATTTTCATAAGAAGGGTCTCCCTTCCCTCGCAAGTGCATACATAACATAAGAAGGGTCTCCCTTCCCTCGCAAGTGCATACATAACATAAGAAGGGTCTCCCTTCCCTCGCAAGTGCATCTCACAAGGACATCTCACAAGTAAATCTCACAAGTGGAAGGACAAGCATGAGCGTTCTAGGAAGAAGGGTCTCCCTTCCCTCACAAGTAGTTTACTTTTCCAAGCAAGCATGACAAGACATGGCATGACAAGCATAAGCATTCTAGGAAGAAGGGTCTCCCTTCCCTCACAAGTAGTTTACTTTTTCAAGCAAGCATGACAAGACATGGCATGACATGCATGATACGATAAGATAAGACAAACATGACAAGTTCTCAAGCAAGGAAATGGTATTTTCAGTCAAGTCAAGTCAAGTGCACGGTGTTTTCAAGGGTTTTATCGGCTTTTATGAATTCAAGCATGATTATGTACTCCTTTACTTTATTGTCATGATATGAATTATTCCTGCTTTACATGCTTGAATTGTTTCCTGCTTTATATATGTGAAATGCTTCCTGCTTCCTATACTGCTATGGTTTTGCTATGACTATTGGTTAGTATTTAGTATCCGCTGAGTATTCCATGCTCAGCCGTACTTCTTATGTCGGCAGGTTCTGAGGGAGCTGCTGCTCCATTTGATGTCTGTGCTCCTAGCCCTTGGGTGGAGGAGGAGTACGTCGAGGAACCTTTGGAGGAACCTCCCGTAGAGGGTTATCAGTAGGTGGTGTTAGATTCTAAGTGGTTTAGCTGTGGGTGAGCATGAGTGATTATATCCATGTATTTTGGCGGGCATGTCCGCACTTTCTTTGTTTTGTTTTCTTTTGTATTAAACTTGGACCATGTGTATATATACTTAGAGGTTTGTTAGACTTCCGTTGTGTTTTATAGTTATGCTTCCGCTGTTATCCTCTATTGTATATGTTCTGTGAGTTTTGCAGGTTGGTTCGTCAAGCAAGTCATGTAAGTAATGATTAAGTCGTCCAAGATTCACTCTAACTCCTAGGGTGGGTTTTGGGTCGCGACATACACATCCAATTCAAGTAACTCCAAAATACTTTCCCCCTGATACCCAAACAGTTTTGGATAGTACCCAAAGTGATTTAGGTTTTGGTTTGGGAGGATTAGTTCCCTTGGGAACCCATATCATTCTTGGTCCTTTATGGTTAGTTTTTAAAATAGAAGGTGTTCCTTTTGGAACCCAGACTTTTCTAATAATCTTACCATTATAGAATGCAGTAGTTGGTGGAGTTAGATTACTACTTTCTTTTGTAAAGAAGTTTTGATACTCTTTTTGTTTTGAAAGAGTATTATAACCTAGTCTAGCTTTGTTAAAAACACATCTTTGCTGTCCTAGAAGTCTCTCTAGATTCTTTTGACCATTTGTGAATGTGAGGACAGTATTGGTTAAGTCCTTGACTTTAGCATTTAGCTCATCACATTCACAAGGTGAGTTATGAGGAACATTTTGAATATCATTATCTGACTTAATTCCTCATTTTCAAGAGCCAACCACTCTTTTCTTCTTGCAAAGTCTCACATGATTGTGTAAGAGTGTGGATTTCCTTTTTAAAATATTTATTTAATTTAGCTATTCTGCCAAATTCAGTATAGAGTTCATCAAATGCTTCTCTTATTTCATCTTATAAGAGAGAATCATTTGGGGAAGAAGTTACCTCATCCTCATTTGCCATGAGGCACAGATTTACCACTTCTTCATCACTTGAATCTTCCGACTTGCTTCCCTCTGAGTCATCCCAAGTTGCCACCATAGCCTTTTTCTTGTGCTTTTGGCTCTTCTTGAGTTGAGGGCAGTAAGTCCTTATGTGGCCTGGCTTCTTGCATTTATAACACGTGAGAGGTTCCTTCTTGCTAGCTTCAGCTTTGTTCACTTCTTTTGAGAACTCCTTCTTGTATGGTCTTTTTTTGAAGTTCTTCTTATGCTTGAGGAACATTTTGAACCTTCTTGCCATCAAGGCTATATCTTCATCATCACTGCTGGTTTCCTCATCACTGATTTCAACTTGAGTAGACTTGAGAGCCAACCTTTTCTTAGTTCTAGGTTCATCAGGCATTTGATCCTTCTTTATGACTTCATGAGTCATAAGAGATCTCAGCAGCTCATCCATAGGCAGTTTGGTGAGGTCCTTAGCTTCTTGGATTGCTGTTACTTTTGGAGTCCATTCCTTGGGCAATGATCTTAAAATCTTTCTCACATTTTCTGCATTAGAATACATTTTACCCAGAGATTTAAGACCATTTAAAATGTTAGTAAATCTGGTGAACATATCACCGATAGATTCTTCTTTTTCCATTTTGAATAATTCATACTTGTGAATAAGCATGCTAATGTTTTCTTCTTTAACCTGATTAGTCCCTTCATAGGTGACTTTCAATTTATCCCATATTTCTTTAGCAGATTCACATCCAGAAACTCTGTTGAATTCTTGGGGACTTAAGGCACAGTAGAGGTTGCTAATAGCTTTAGCATTGATTTGAATGAGCTTAAAGTCAGCTTCATTCCATTCTTCCTCTACCTTAGGAATTCTGACATCATCCACAGTTTTTGTGGGAAGATGAGGGTCATTGACTATTACTCTCCAACACTCATAATCTAGAGCTTAATGTAATACATCATCCTAGTTTTCCAATAGTTATAATTTTCGCCATTAAACAGTGGTGGTCTAGTAGTGGACTGTCCTTCTCTTAGGCTTATTAAAAATACATTGTTTGCCATAATAAAATCGATTACTCAGATTGTTTAGATCTAATTAGAGTATTAGGCACTGATACCAATTGTTGGCCAGGAAATGACCCTAAAGGGGGGGGTGAATAGGGTCCTTTGGCAGATTTAAAATATAAAAATATTAACTACAAGTTCAATGAGGAGAATAGAGTATAATATGCAACAAGCTAAAACAATGGAATATTAAAAGAAGGAGAAAAGAGATAAGGAGAGTGCAAACTCAAGATTTGTTCTCGAGGTTCAGTAAACCAGCCTACTCCCCGCCTCAGCTTCCGGCTAGAGGATTCACCACGATTCCTTAATCGTACTGGCTCCTTCACAGGTGGAGTTCAAACCCTTACAATCTCTCTTATAGGTCGAGATATTACCTTACAAGCTCCCCTTTAGGCTGAGATAAAAACCTCTCAAGAGCACAACCCTCTCTTAATATAACTGAAGCAACAGCTTCAGTGCAAGAATCCTAGATTCTTGACTACTCTCAATAAATAAGTCTTGAATTGAAAATCCGAAGTGAAAGCTCCTTAAGATGAGCTGAATAAGAGTGAAATACAAACTCTAATAAAGTCCCCCAAAGGAAATGTGAATCGAATAAGCTCAAGAGGACTTTTTGGGGATATTCTAAATGTGAGAGTGAGTGAGAATCAATAGTAATGAATGAGGGATCAATAGTAGTTATTGCAGTGATCAAGTGTTGTTTGTAGTTCATAAATGAACTCATTTTCTACCATTTAGTGCCGTTGGGGTAGCATTAAATGCTTTTAGGTCCGTTGCAAACTAGCTGTTATAAAAAAATTTCTGTTTCAGACATGATTTCGTCGACGAAGTGGAGTTCCCACTTGAGTTCATCGCCGAATTCAAAAGACAGAATTGGATTTCAAAAAATTCTGAAATGACTTCGTCATGAATTTCAATCCAACCAAAGATTTCGTCGCCGAAATCAAGAGGTAGAACTGAATTAAGAAAATTTTGTCATGACTTTGTCGCTGAATTTGATCTAACTAGAGAATTCGTCGACGAATTCAGAATAAAAATTCTGAATTCAGTCTAGGATCAGACCGAAGGGATGTGATTGATTTCCTAGGTCAATTAGCTATACTCTTATCATAATTTTGTGATGAATTAAAGCTTTAGGATGATTCTCAAAAGGTATCCTAGGTTCCTATGGTCAATCTATGATACTTGAGCTTATTCACTTCACCTTTCTTTTGAGAACTTTTTACATAAGTCTCATACATTCTCAAAATAACAAGTGAATACATTTAGAATGATGAGAGATGATCTTGGCTTGACTTGGGTCTTGTGATTTTGCCTTTTGTCTTCAATGGTCCTGACTTGGACTAAGGTCTTATCTTGAATCTTCATCTTGTATTCAGTGAGTTGAACTTCCTCTTGGATAATTTTCATCCTTTATTTTTCATGATTGGAGTACTATCAACTTATGTAATCTGAAATGTTCATGCACTTAAACGGGTTTGTTAGTACCAGATATTTCATTATATTATTATGTTATTATAAAAATTATTAGGGATACTTATGGTTGTAACCCTAAGGCTAACATCACATTTAGAAATACGTCGAAATCCTTCGAATGTGACTGCGGCGAAGATTGCATTTAGACCCTTACTATTCCATCTACAACTTTCAAGTTCTACATTGGTCCATTCAGAAGAAGGTTTAGGGATGGTCTGGTTATCTATGGTCTTTGTTGGATGAATCCAACCTTGTTCAATGGAGATCCATACTCTCTCATCTAATGATTTTAGAAACGTTCTCATTCGAGCTTTCCAATAGGCATAATTATTCTCATCAAATAATTAGGGACAAGAGATGGATTCTCCCTCTTTGGAGATTCATATTCACCGAATGTAAGAATAAGATCGCACAAAAAAATTAGTGAAACTGCTTTGATACCAATTGAAAAATTTCAGTGAACCTCACATCCGATGTTTGAGTTGAGAACTCACAAGTTCGAGGGGATGATTAGGTTTCCCTACAATTCTATTTGCCATTTTTATGATTTAACAATTAAATTATTGATTAAAGGGATGATGAATTTAAAGTGCGAAAATAGAGAGAAACATGCAAATCATAACACAAGAATTTTTATGTGGAAACCCTTTCGGGAAAAACCACGGGACCTAGTCCAACCATGAGAATCCACTAAGACAAAGTTAACAAGAACTTAAAAGACTCGAACTTGACTCATTTGGACTCGACACTTCGATCATTCGGTCCTTAGTCCTCCACGCCTCGAAAAGTCATCACGTACTCACAAGTCCCGTGATCAACCGCAGTCGCTCGTACTTCTCTTTGTGTCTTGAAAACAGTTCACAATCTTCCGATCGATCTCCATCAATGACAGCTTCAGATTCCACTGACCAAATCACACATCCATGATCCTTCTCGGTTTGATCTCCTTTGCAAAGGCTTCGAAACACTCCAGCCAAGTTGTTCTATCCAGAACGGGTTGATGGTTTGATAAGAATCAATTCCTAGATGGACTCCATCAATGAAAAAGTCCAAGAAAGCTCTAATGAAGCTTTTGGCTTGCAAACTCTAGGATGAAAGCAACTAACAAAGGGGAGGAGAACAAATAGTTTTCAAAGTTTTTATGAACTCTAGAGATAACTTAAAGTACTCTCAATACACTCCCAAAATCCCAATTTTCGTAATGGAAGGGTTCTAGTTATATAGGGAATCAAAAACCAAGTTTAGGAATTGCTAAAACCCAAGAAGGAATGAAAAAAATCGAAATAGAATGATATCCCATATTAGGACCGACCTTGGGAGAAACTTGGGTCGACCCAACTCCCAACTTTGGTCGACCGAAAGGTCCTCCCGGATCGACCTCCACTTTTCTTACTTTCTGGTTTTTTATCCCATACAAAATGCTCCCACATCAGGGTCAACCCTCAATGGTTAGGGTCGAACTTGAGGTGGAGACCCGATTTTAAAACTCTATTTTTAACTCTTGGACCCTTCATGAAAGTTGTAGCTCTTTTCAACATGGTCGATTTGATATATTATGGAGCAAAATACGAGCTATGGTTTAGGAGATATACCACCTACAAGAAACCATAGTTTTTTGAGAAATTTCAGAATTTTAAACTTGTTTTGTACTATATATCTCATCACCTAGGGCCATATGATTAGTCTAAGAGAATGTTCTCCTAAGGTATCATATTATGGTTAATCTAAGTCAATTCCCACCTAAGGTAATATGATATCTATGTTACTTACCATCCTATGAGTGAACCGAAAGAAATGATCAACCGAGTCTTTAACCGGTCTTCTTCGGTCTTCAACTTCACTTGTCGTGGATGCTTGAAGGCAATGACACAAGATACACACCTAATCACCTAAACTCACTTGTTTTGACACCAGAATAAGCCAACACATAAAACATGGACTTTACAATAGTGGAAGCATGAACTAAAAACTTCTTTAACGTATATGATCTGTATTCCAAGTTTATACAAACAATATAATCCAAAAGAGAGGTGGACATGCCCACCTGTATAATGCCAAAAAAGAAACTTCACTATCACTCCACTCAATAATAATCAAGGTAGGGTCACATGTCTAGATCCCTATCCTCCTGAGGCTGCAAGGCTGCATCCTCCTCTTTGTACTCCTCTTCAACCCAAGGCTCTGGGTTGAAATTGTTAAATGGACCTGCAGACATAAAATGTACGACTGAGCATAAAATACTCAGCGTGTACAAGCTACTAGCAAATATTATTAGACAATAATAATACATGTGAGCATTGAAGATAACCATTCATAATCCATGCATTAAGCCAAACATAAAAATCATACCTCAAAACTTAACTTAATATGTGTATAACTTTCAATACCTTATCTTAAGAGCTTTCGTAGAAAACAAAACATGCCTTGTGAGTTCTTATAAATCTTATGAGTCTTATGAGCTTATGAGTTCTTTGAGCTTGTGAATTCTTGTGAGCCTTGTAACCGTTCTTAGACTTATGATCCGTAGAGACTTCTGAGATGATCGTAGACATGATTCGTAGAGATTGTGCACTGATTAGACATGATCTTGATTAGCCTTGTAAGCCTTATGAGTTCTTATAAAAGTCTTGCGAAACTTGTGATCCTTAGAGACTTGTGAGCAAATCTTAAACATGATCCCTATGAGCATTTGTGATCTTGGACTTATGATCCATAGAGAAATTGTAACCGGTCTTAGACTTTGCCAACCCAAAGTTTGGCCTTGTCAATTATAATGAACTTATGAGTCTTCTTAAGAGAATTTCCTTAAAACCATTCTTATGAATTTTAGAACATCATGCTTATGCGAAAACATCAATCATGCAAGACTTAGAGTGCTTATAAGCATACTAACACTTTAGGAATCTTAAAATATGCACATGTGTGACATATAAGCATCAAATAGGTTTGGAAAGCTTTAAACATTCAAGACATGTTGAGATAAACTTAGGTGCCTCATATAAATCATAATAAGTCTCAAACCATCCAATCACACCCTTAGGATACCATACATAGAAGTAGCATAGTAAGGAACATCATGAGCATGCTTAAAAATCATAGTTTTCATGATAGAGATTTAGATAAAGTCAATAGTAGAGAACATTTAGTCATTCAAGGTCATTAAATTCCCAACAACTCATTTATTTCTCTTTATGTGTAATAAAATTAACTAGTAGGGTGTACTTAGCTTGGAAATACTAAATCTTAGCTTAGAAGAATGATTGGACATGAACTTGAGCTTGAAAATAGAGATCTATGCTCAAGGAAGAAGATCTAAAGTTATGAAGGCTTGGGAAGTGAGGATTCAAGCTCCTCCTTGATCTCACAAGAAAACCCCATTTTTGGAAACCTAGGTTTCCTCCCTTTTCTCTTAAAAAGTTCATCTCTAAGTGTAGCACCCCGGACTTTTTCATCCTTAATAAATAGCACCTTCATAGCTAATTGGCCGTTTTCATAGTTTTCATAGTCTAATTAATAAATAAGGGAGAAATCGGAAATTCCGAAACGTCAGAAATGTTCGTTTTCGAAAGACGGATCCAACGCAAGTTGAATCGTCGAAATCCGACGAGCGAGTAAAAAGATATGGTCAAAACAGTCCAGACATAACAGAGCACCGATCGCTCGGTCATTACCTGCGATCGATCGGTCCACTACCGATCGCTCGATGGCTATCGCACGGTTAACTTTTTTGTATGGGGAAAAATTCCAGAGAGTGTGTTTTTGACCGATCTCTCGGTCATAACACCGATCGATCGGTAAGCCTCCGATCGCTCGGTCCATACCACCGATCGATCGGTCATACGCAATTTTTCTTCATTAAGGGTGTTTAAGACTTTAAACACAACCCCTTGCCTATAAATAGGCTGAGTTCGTGCCTTAGGGTTTCAGAAACCCTCTGTGCCCTATCTTAGGAGATTTTGAGAGAGAGAAGAAGGAGAGGAACTACTTGTTGATCAAGCTTGTGGAAGATCAAGGTTCTTCCACTTCCCTTGGTGATTCTCAACCAAGAACACAAGGTTATTGCTTGTTCAAGCCTTTGGGAATCAAAATCTTTGATTTCACCAAGGTAGATACACTCTACT
Organism: Tetracentron sinense; assembly: GCA_015143295.1. Lineage (NCBI taxonomy): Eukaryota > Viridiplantae > Streptophyta > Magnoliopsida > Trochodendrales > Trochodendraceae > Tetracentron > Tetracentron sinense. The sequence goes on from CM026551.1 coordinate 37,215,495, forward strand.
ACAATCTTGCAATCCTACTAGTTACTAGATATGATTCTTCTTATATATGCCCTATCTATATGTATTGATTCTATGTATGCAAAGGTGTGATTATATACTTGGATGAAGGTTACTATTATGATGCACTCTAAGTGTTTGATGAAATACCTCTAAGGGATTCTATGCTTAAATATGATGATTTTTCTTATTAAGTGCATATGCTCGCATGTCTCGCATAAACCGATGTTTTCCATGGATTTCTCAAAAGTACAAACAAGGGTTTTTCACGAAAAGACGAATAATGAATGATTCTAAGTAACTCTATGATTTCTCTAAGATCGTTTCACAAGCTCTAAGGATCATACCATGCTCACAAGGAAACTCTATGATAATGCTCTAAGATCGTCTCACAAGCTCCACGGATCACAATGAAATGCTCTAAGATCTCTAAGGTTATGCTCTATGGAAATGCTCTATGGTATTGCTCTATGCTCTATGTCTCTACGGATCACAATGACTCTAAGTAACTCCATGAACTCACAAGAACTCATAAGGCTATGATTATCGATTGACTTACACGGTTACAGTTTTTGTTTCGAATATTATCTCACATATGTTTTCACGGTTTCCATACTTTAAGGATTTTACGGATTTCATTCTCCATGTCTTGTATGCTCCATGCCTAACCGCTTTATTGTTCTTAGTTTGTATACACTGAGTATTCCATGCTCAGTCGATATTGTTATGATCGGCAGGTGCTCGGGTTCCATTCGATTTGTGTGGCGACGAACCTTGGGTCGAGGAAGAGTACCGTGACCCGGAGCCTTCCATGGATCACTATCATGACGATGGTGCTCTAGATAGGAGTCGTGACTTCGATTTCTGTTGATCGACCGACTTAGAACTTGTGTCATTTTGTTATGTGAGTGTGGGGTTTGTCCACTCCACTTTTGGGTTTCTCACACTTGTATACTTGTTGGTTCTTACTTGAGCCAAGCTATAGGAGTATTCTTTTGCTTCCGCTATGTTTAGTATTTTATTTTCCGCTGTGCATTGTATTTCGTTTCCGTTATGTATATTCAGGTACTCTGACAGGTTTCCACGTGTGCCTTATGTATCATACTGGAGGTATGGTACGGCGGTCACGAGTCAACTTACCCTTAACTCCTAGGGGGTATTTTGGGTCGCGACAGACTTGGTATCAGAGCTAGTTATGTCTAACGACAGACTTAGTTAGGTCACTCAGGCTTGGCCTAAGCGGAAGTAATTCCTATGAGTTGAACTTAGAACTCAGAAGGACTCAGTTGTCTTAGGCTTGTTACCACGACATAACCGGTATCAAGTGAATCCTTAGGTCAGTATAGGATCCGAGATTGATGTGGTCCTATGCGAGGTTCTAGTATAGGCTCTAAAGTATAATTATATGATGATGTATATATACCTCGATGTATACTATACTATGTGCGGTATAGCATTTCATGATTATTGAATTGCTATATGATATGTGAGGTTTGGTATCCAGTTAGACTCATGTTTTGCCAAATTGATCTCAGGATTCGATATCATGAGACGTGGCAATCGGGGTCGAGGTTACCATACTCGGAGGGCCGAGAGTGAAGTTCCGAGAGAAGAGGAACCGTTGTACTTCACGAATGCGATGGACTCCATAGCCGAGACTTTGGCATTGTTGGCAGCAAGGCCTATGCCTACCCCACCGTCCACGCCTGTACCTACACCGGTGCATCACACCGCGGGGCTCGAAGCTTTTAGGAGACTGCGGCCTCCTACATTCTATGGCACTCTGGACCCCATGGTGGCCGAGTCTTGGATTATGCAACTGGAGAAGACCTTCCGGGCTCTCCGTTGTACCGATGAGCAAAGGGTAGAATGGGCTTCCTTCGTGATGGAAGGTGAAGCCGAACACTGGTGGAGAGCTGCCCAAAGGCAGAGAGATGTTGCTAAGGCAGGTGTGCCCTGGACTTGGGCGGAGTTCTTAGAGACCTTCAGGGAACAGTACTTTCCCAGGTTTATTCGGGAACAAAAGGCGAGAGAGTTTATGCTTTTGGAGCAAGGGTCGATGAGCGTAGCCGAGTATGAGGCTAAGTTCACCGAGTTGTCCAGGTTTGCTCCGCACTTGGTGGCTACTGAAGACCTACAGGTCAGGAAGTTTGAGATGGGCTTGAAGGCTTTCATCCGAGATCGGGTGTCCATTCTCCAGGTAGAGTCTTGGAGAGAGATAGTAGGAAAGGCGAAGATCGCTGAAAAGAATGCGGAAGACTTTGTGAGAAGAAGAGACAGTGGCTTCGGGAAGAGCATGTCTCGGGGTCAGTCGAGTAGTTCTTCAGAGAAAAGGGCTAGGACTGCACCGTACCAGTTCTCCCAGCCGATTTCGGCTCAGAGACCTTCTTTCGCGCCTCAGGCACCGCGTCCTACGGCATCGCAAGCTACAAGGGTTATGCCTCCGGCTTCCTCCGCATCGCAGACATTTGAGGAGTGCGCCGTATGTGGTCGTCGGCATAAGACTGGAGATTGCCGAAGAATGTCAGGTGGATGCTTCCACTGTGGCGAGGTGGGCCATATGATTCGAGATTGCCCGCGCAAGCAGTCACAGTCTGGATCACAGGGAGTTCGGCCTCCAGGCAGGCAGAATTCACTTCAGGGGTCTTCATCTCAGGCCTCTAGATCCTTGCAGCCTACCCAGTAGCCTCGTCAGGCAAACCAGGGCAGAGTCTTTGCCATGACTGATAGAGACGCACAGGCATCTGATGATGTTGTGCAAGGTACGCACGAACTAGTCTTTGTCAAAGTTCTAATATTGCCATGATATATTCGTATCCATATATGTCCTATGTGGTGTTTTGCGATGTTTGTATCTATATGTACAGTTGTGTTATAACTGGGATGATTCAAATTCTCAGGTTCGTTGCTCGTAAATGAATGTTTGGCAAGAGTGTTGATAGACACAGGATCCACTCACTCGTTCGTTTCACCAAGCTTTGCCAAAGGCTTTACGTCCGAGCCAAGCAAGCTACCTAGGGAGTTGTCCATTTCAACTCCATTGGGAAAATCTATTGAGACAGATAAAGTGTATCCGGATAGTGTTGTACAAGTCATGCAGCACGAGTTGCCAGTCGACTTGATCCTTCTGGGAATTCAGGATTGGGATTTCGATGTCATCCTAGGTATGGATTGGCTCTCAACTCACCATGGACACGTGGCGTGTTTCGAGAAGGTGGTGCATTTTAAACCCGTGGGGTTAAAGCCGTTTCATTTCAGGGGACTTCAGAGAAGAGACATTGCCCGCTTTGCAACTCTTAGTCTCGAGGGTGTAGAAGTGCGAGACTCCACACCCATTCCAGTGGTATGTGAGTATATGGATGTTTTTCCAGAAACCTTGCCGGGATTGCCTCCCGATCGTGCAATCGAGTTTGTGATTGAGCTAGCTCCAGGCACAGTTCCGATTTCGAGAGCTCCGTATAGGATGGCCCCTATTGAGCTTAAGGAGTTAAAAGAGCAGTTAGAAGAATTGCAAGGCCTTGGTTTTATCCGGCCAAGTGTTTCACCTTGGGGAGCTCCGGTTCTCTTCGTAAAGAAGAAAGATGGATCAATGCGTCTGTGCATTGATTACAGGCAATTGAACAAGGTCACGATCAAGAATCGTTATCCATTGCCTCGGATAGACGACTTGTTTGACCAATTGAAGGGTGCGCAGTTTTTCTCCAAGATTGACCTTCGATCTGGTTATCATCAGTTGAAGATCAAGAAAGAGGACATTCCGAAGACAGCATTCCGAACTCGATACGGTCATTACGAGTTTTTGGTCATGTCTTTTGGACTGACTAACGCACCGGCAGCATTCATGGGTTTGATGAATCGAGTGTTCAGATCGTCTCTCGATCAATGTGTGATCGTGTTCGTAGATGATATCCTTGTGTATTCACAGTCACAGGAGGATCACACGAGAGATCTCCGTCTGGTCTTGCAGACACTTCGAGAGCATAGTCTGTATGCTAAGTTGAGCAAGTGCGAGTTCTGGCTGAACAAGGTGTCTTTTCTTGGACACGTGGTATCTGCTGAAGGTATTTCAGTTGATCCTGCAAAGATTGAAGCGGTGATGAATTGGGAAAGGCCGAAGAGTGTCACCGAGATTCGTAGTTTCCTCGGGTTGGCAGGGTATTACAGAAGGTTTGTGGAAGGATTTTCAAGTTTAGCAGCTCCGCTTACCTATCTCACACGGAAGAACACGAGGTTCACTTGGAGTGATAAGTGCGAGGCTAGTTTCTTGGAGTTGAAAAAGAAGCTTACTTCGGCTCCTGTTCTTACAGTTCCATCTGGGAGCGGTGGTTTCGAAGTCTATAGTGATGCTTCACTAGTGGGACTTGGATGTGTTTTGATGCAGCATAAACAGGTGGTCGCCTATGCTTCTCGTCAGCTGAAGGAGCATGAGCAAAACTACCCCACACATGACTTAGAGCTCGCTGCAGTCATCTTTGCACTGAAACTTTGGCGTCACTACCTCTACGGAGAAGAGTTCGTGGTGTTCACAGACCACAAGAGCTTAAAGTATCTTTTCCTCCAGAAGGAGTTGAATATGAGGCAGCGTCGTTGGATGGAGTTCATGAAGGACTACGACTGTTCCATCCAGTACCACCCGGGTAAGGCTAACGTGGTAGCCGATGCTCTTAGCAGAAAACCTTACGGAGTTATGGCTCAATTGAGAGTGCAAGAGTGGAAGTTATTATATGATATGTGTCATTTGGACACTACTCTCAGGCATGTCACCTATGGGCCGATAATGTCCAATGTGGTGGTTAGGCCACAGATCCTGAGCCAGATCAAGGAGTTACAGAGTTCCGATGTTGAGTTGCTTGCTTACCGAGACAAGTCGGTGAGTAACGGCAATCAGGAGTTCGCTTTAAATGATGATGGTGCTATCACATTTAAAGGCAGGTTGTGTGTCCCCGCCGACACAGCTTTGAGGGATGAAATTTTGAATGAAGCTCACCGATCAAAGTACACGGTACATCCGGGAGGTACCAAGATGTACCAGAATCTCAAGAAGCACTACTGGTGGCGAAACATGAAGAGGGAAGTCGCTGAGTACGTCGCCAGATGTTTGATTTGCCAGCAGGTAAAAGCCGAGCATCAAAGGCCGGCAGGTCTTTTGCAGTCCCTTCCTATTCCGGAGTGGAAATGGGAGAACATCTCGATGGATTTCATTGTGGGTTTGCCGCGAACGGCGAAGGGCTCCGATGCTATTTGGGTGATTGTGGACAGGTTGACTAAGTCTGCACATTTTATTCCGTACCGAACTACTTTCAATGCAAATCAGTTGGTAGCCCTATATGTTAAGGAGGTGGTTCGACTGCACGGTGTGCCAGTTTCTATCGTGTCTGATCGAGATCCTCGGTTTACTTCCAGGTTTTGGAAAACTTTCCAGGATGCTATGGGTTCTCGTTTAGAATTCAGTACCGCCTTCCATCCTCAGACCGATGGACAAACGGAGAGGGTGAATCAAGTAGTGGAGGATATGCTCCGAGCTTGTATGCTGGATTTTCAGGGTAGTTGGGAGGAACAGTTGCCGTTGGTTGAGTTTGCCTACAACAATAGCTATCAGGCAAGCATCCAGATGGCACCTTTTGAAGCTCTGTATGGTCGGAGTTGTCGATCACCGCTATACTGGGATGAAGTTGGTGAGAGGAAGATTCTTGGTCCTGAGTTGATAGAGCGGACCGCAGAAAGGGTCAAAATTATCCGAGAACGATTGAAAAGTGCTCAGGATAGGCAGAAGAGCTATGCGGATATACGCCGTAGAGATTTAGAGTTCCGAGTTGGAGATCGGGTCTTTGTGAAGATTTCGCCGAGTCGGGGAATCATGCGATTCGGGAAGAAGGGGAAGCTCAGTCCAAGGTATGTGGGACCATTTGAGATCGTCACAAGGGTTGGTGAGGTCGCTTACAGGGTAGCACTACCGCCTCACATGGCAGCGGTCCATAATGTATTTCACGTCTCTATGCTTAGAAAATACATTTCGGATCCGTCTCACGTCATCGCTCTTGATCCTGTTGAGATTCGAGAGGATCTTACGTTGGTTGAGCAACCAGTTCAGATTCTGGATCGTCGAGATCAAGTGTTGCGAACCAAGACTATCCCTTTAGTCCTAGTGAAGTGGCAGCATCATTCCAAGGAAGAGGCTACATGGGAGCGAGAAGCCGAAGTACGAGAAAAGTACCCCCATTTATTTGTTTAAGGCCATGGCATTCCCTTGTATTTTGCTATAGTTTTACGCATGTATGTATCGTCCAAATTTCGGGGACGAAATTTTTGTAAGGGGGGGAGAATGTAGCACCCCAGACTTTTTCATCCTTAATAAATAGCACCTTCATAGCTAATTGGCCGTTTTCATAGTTTTCGTAGTCTAATTAATAAATAAGGGAGAAATCGGAAATTCCGAAACGTCAGAAATGTTCGTTTTCGAAAGACGGATCCAACGCAAGTTGAATCGTCGAAATCCGACGAGCGAGTAAAAAGATATGGTCAAAACAGTCCAGACATAACAGAGCACCGATCGCTCGGTCATTACCTGCGATCGATCGGTCCACTACCGATCGCTCGATGGCTATCGCACGGTTAACTTTTTTGTATGGGGAAAAATTCCAGAGAGTGTGTTTTTGACCGATCTCTCGGTCATAACACCGATCGATCGGTAAGCCTCCGATCGCTCGGTCCATACCACCGATCGATCGGTCATACGCAATTTTTCTTCATTAAGGGTGTTTAAGACTTTAAACACAACCCCTTGCCTATAAATAGGCTGAGTTCGTGCCTTAGGGTTTCAGAAACCCTCTGTGCCCTATCTTAGGAGATTTTGAGAGAGAGAAGAAGGAGAGGAACTACTTGTTGATCAAGCTTGTGGAAGATCAAGGTTCTTCCACTTCCCTTGGTGATTCTCAACCAAGAACACAAGGTTATTGCTTGTTCAAGCCTTTGGGAATCAAAATCTTTGATTTCACCAAGGTAGATACACTCTACTACAATCTTGCAATCCTACTAGTTACTAGATATGATTCTTCTTATATATGCCCTATCTATATGTATTGATTCTATGTATGCAAAGGTGTGATTATATACTTGGATGAAGGTTACTATTATGATGCACTCTAAGTGTTTGATGAAATACCTCTAAGGGATTCTATGCTTAAATATGATGATTTTTCTTATTAAGTGCATATGCTCGCATGTCTCGCATAAACCGATGTTTTCCATGGATTTCTCAAAAGTACAAACAAGGGTTTTTCACGAAAAGACGAATAATGAATGATTCTAAGTAACTCTATGATTTCTCTAAGATCGTTTCACAAGCTCTAAGGATCATACCATGCTCACAAGGAAACTCTATGATAATGCTCTAAGATCGTCTCACAAGCTCCACGGATCACAATGAAATGCTCTAAGATCTCTAAGGTTATGCTCTATGGAAATGCTCTATGGTATTGCTCTATGCTCTATGTCTCTACGGATCACAATGACTCTAAGTAACTCCATGAACTCACAAGAACTCATAAGGCTATGATTATCGATTGACTTACACGGTTACAGTTTTTGTTTCGAATATTATCTCACATATGTTTTCACGGTTTCCATACTTTAAGGATTTTACGGATTTCATTCTCCATGTCTTGTATGCTCCATGCCTAACCGCTTTATTGTTCTTAGTTTGTATACACTGAGTATTCCATGCTCAGTCGATATTGTTATGATCGGCAGGTGCTCGGGTTCCATTCGATTTGTGTGGCGACGAACCTTGGGTCGAGGAAGAGTACCGTGACCCGGAGCCTTCCATGGATCACTATCATGACGATGGTGCTCTAGATAGGAGTCGTGACTTCGATTTCTGTTGATCGACCGACTTAGAACTTGTGTCATTTTGTTATGTGAGTGTGGGGTTTGTCCACTCCACTTTTGGGTTTCTCACACTTGTATACTTGTTGGTTCTTACTTGAGCCAAGCTATAGGAGTATTCTTTTGCTTCCGCTATGTTTAGTATTTTATTTTCCGCTGTGCATTGTATTTCGTTTCCGTTATGTATATTCAGGTACTCTGACAGGTTTCCACGTGTGCCTTATGTATCATACTGGAGGTATGGTACGGCGGTCACGAGTCAACTTACCCTTAACTCCTAGGGGGTATTTTGGGTCGCGACACTAAGTGTTGGAACCCTTAGACCCCCGAAAATTGGGTATATATAGTGATAGGTTAGTGAAAAACCTTTTAAAAAATGAGTTTGTGCGATCTTGCTCGAGCGGGCTTGGTCTCGCTCAGGGGGCTGCTCACTAGACTCAAAAACGTAATTTTGGTCAAGTTCACTTGAGCGGGCATTTAGCTCGCTCGAGCGAGATTTTCTACAATTCTTTGCTTCGGTGTTTTGGCACTAACTTTTGACTCGTTTATCAGATTTTGACGATTCAACTTACGCTGGACTCGTCATTCAAAGACGAACAATTTTGTTTCTAATAAACAAGTCCTAATTTTGAATTATAATTTATCTAAATTGGTGGAGGGGTTTTCTTAACCAACACGATTACACTTCGATCACACAAGAGTGTCCTTAGGATCCTCAACACACACACAATCTTTTAACTCATATCTCGACACCTGTGAGCATGGGTTTTGGAACCCTAATTAAATCTCACAGGTTTAGAGTCGCCACCTATTCATTCAGAAGGGATAAGTCCCCAGGATGTTAGATAAGGTCCTGGTCTGCAATTTGAGATTAGGGTAAGAGGTTCGGTTAAGTCCGGGGAAAGTGTTAGGCACCCGAGACTTTTATTTTATAATGGTTCCCTACTCCCGTGCAAGGCTAGGGGGTGTGTGTGTGTGTGCACCAAAGGGGGCTAATGGCCTAGTCTGATAGACTAGGGTTGAATTGACCGGGTTGGTCAAGTCTAAGATATTGGGCCCAGTAGGCCAAGGGTTAGTCCGATAGACTAGGGATTGGGCTTGGTAGGTCAAGAGAGAAGTTCGGTAAGCTAAAGTAAAGTTTGACCAAGGTTAGGGTTGCTAATAGGGATTAGGTCAAACTAACCATGGTTAGAATTACTAACCATAATTAAGGAAGGTATGATCAAGCCCGGTAGGTTAAGATTGGGCCTAGTAAGCCAAAAGGGTTTTAACCAAGCGTTAGGGTTGCTAACCGGGGTTAAAAGGATGGTTAACCATGGTTAGGGGAGCTAACAATGGTAAAAAGGTCCACAAACAGATTTTTTGGTCTTTTTGTGTTTTCTGAATGTTTTTAAGATTTTTTTAGATTTTTTATGGGTTAAGGGGGTGTTTAACCATAGTTAAATGGGTAAGTTACCATGGTTAGGGGTGCTAACCATGGTAAAAATGGCCAAAACAGCACATTTTGGACATTTTAGAATATTTCTAATTTTTGTGACATTTTTCCAGATTTTACCAAGGTCAAGAGTTGCTTAACCATGGTTAAAAGTTAACTAAGGATTGGCTTAACCCTGATTAAGGGTCCAGGAAGGTTAAGGCGGGCCCAGAGGGTATGACAGGGCCTACAATGGCATCCTACCAGGTTTGGGCCTTGTGCAAAGCCCAAAATCACAGCAAGTCAGTAATGGCGGTAATGAGATTACCGCCATTACAGTAACAGTTCTAATTAGGGTTTGTAAGGGCATTGGTTAAGTTAGGGATGACCCCACAGGGGTTCTGAACCCACAGGGGTGCAGAAGGAAGTGACCTGAAGATCCTGGGCCTTTGGTGGGCCCTGGAACTGCTCTGGAGTGGGCCAAAGACCCTGTGGTTAGTAGTCTGAAATGGCGGTAAATGAACTACCGCCACTCTACACAATCTATATTTGCATCTAAACTAATAATGGTTAAGCTACTGGTTAAGGTCTAGAATGACTAGGGGAGGTAGGTCAAAGTCAGGAGAGTACAACCATAGCCCTGGACTGGACCAAGGCCCACATTAACTAGGGTTACAGGGTCTGCAAGAGGAAAACTCCAAGAATGACAGTAATTATTCTACCATCATTCCTGATTTTCACCTGAAACATGATTTTTCCCTCCTGGGCTTGGACCGGGGTAACTTCCTGTAGCACCCCGGACTTTTTCATCCTTAATGAATAGCACCTTCGTAGCTAATTGGCCGTTTTTGTAGTCTAATTAATAAATAAGGGAGAAATCGGAAATTCCGAAACGTCAGAAATGTGCGTTTTCGAAAGACGAACCCAACGCAAGTTGAATCGTCGAAATCCGACGAGCGAGTCAAAAGATATGGTCAAAACAGTCCAGACATATAGAGAACCGATCGCTCGGTTCAATCAGCGATCGATCGGTCCATAACCGATCGATCGGTAGCTATCGCGCGGTCAGAAAGTTTGTATGGGGAAATTTTCCAGAGAGTGAGTTTTTGACCGGTCGATCGGTCATAAACACCGATCGATCGGTAGGCAACCGATCGATCGGTCATAACCACCGATCGCTCGGTCTTCGCGTTTTTGCAGAAATTTCAGTAAGGGCTTTATCGTCTTTTGGGGGTTAAACCCTTTCTCCTTAAGGCTTGCCCGAGCCTTTAGGGCTTCATTCACAACACTTAAGGGATTTTGAGAGATAGAGAGAGAGGAGAAGGGGATTGCAACTAGGGTTTTCCATTGGAGAAGAAATCAAGGGGGTGAAGACCCTAGATCGTCCCCAAGCACGTTTTCTTCAAGATTTCAACTCAAACTCGTGTGGGGTTCCCTTCTCAAGCTAGGGCAGCACTCTCTACGGTATTTTCAAGAGGGTTTCCTACCCAAGCAAGTATAGTTTGAGTAAGGGCTTTCTTCTTCCAAGTTGGAGTTTAAATCAAGGTCTACACCAAGATCAAGCTTCGATTCAAGGTTAGTACACCCTACTAACTTACCCTAGCAATAAATCTAGGTTTTCCTTATGAAATGTGATTTATGCCATTATGTTTGCCTCCCATATGAAATGTATCATCTCCAATGAACCTAAATAAGATAAGAAAAAGGTATGGATGTGTGTGGGTGTTGATGTGGCGATTGGATGCCGAGGTGTATGTTGGGTGATGTTTGTGATGGAAATGGTGGATGGGTACTTTACCAATAATGAACATACCTTGATTTTTGGATGGAAAGTAGGCACTAAAAAGAAGAAGATGAACCATTAAGGAACCTTGCATGCTATGTGTTTGACAAAATGCCTAAACTAGGAATAAATGACATAAATGAAGAAAATGAAAGTAGACCTTATGCATGTGTTCTTATGAAGGATGAACTATTCAAATGTCACGTAGATTACTCAAATTCCTATATGGTTATACTGTGGATTGAATTGCTATACACTACTCTTCATGTCACATTGTCATCATGATATTACAAGTGTTACACACACCACACATGCATGCATGAAACCGGGTTTTTTCCAAGATTGTATTTGTATATGAAATGAATCAAGAACATGACAAGGAGGTTGGTAGCCCAAGGAAGGGTGCTAGCCTCTGGCTCACAAGAGAAATGGAACAAGAACATGACAAGGAGGTTGGTAGCCCCAGGAAGGGTGCTAGCCTCTGGCTCACAAGTGAAATGCAAGAGAGAACATGACAAGGAGGTTGGTAGCCCAAGGAAGGGTGCTAGCCTCTGGCTCACAAGAGAAATGGAACAAGAACATGACAAGGAGGTTGGTAGCCCCAGGAAGGGTGCTAGCCTCTGGCTCACAAGTGAAATGCAAGAGAGAACATGACAAGGAGGTTGGTAGCCCAAGGAAGGGTGCTAGCCTCTGGCTCACAAGTATATAAGTCAAGAACAAATCAAGACATGAAATACAAGACAAGACACGATACACATACATGAGTTTTACCGAGGTTTTTGCATTCATACACGCATGTCAAGATATGGCTATGTATCTTATGCTTTCACTATTGCTTTAAATTAATATCTTGTATTGCTCACTGTTGTTATGCTTTCGCTATTGTTATGGTTAGCTAGTAGTTTGTACTCGCTGAGTATTCCATGCTCAGCCGTACTTTTATGTCGGCAGGTACTGTGGATGTCCTCGACCCCGAGCCTTGGGCCGAGGAGGAGTATGTAGAGGAGAGGGAGCCACCTATCCCATGGCAGTCTCAGGAGGATGGGGACTTGGATGTGTGGCCATACCTCGACTACTGTTGAGAGGAGAGGGTTAGAGAGTTCCTTTTTGTATTTTGATAGGTGGGCATGTCCACCTTTACTTTGATTGTAATTGGTATATGTTAACTTGGAATACTAATTGGAGTTATAGAAGAAAAGAAAAAGTTGGTTTATGCTTCCGCACTTATGTTAGTTTCCGCGCTCTGATTTTCATTGAATTATATCATGTTTAGCCTCTTGCATTACAGGATGGTTTGACAGGTACACGTAGTCACCTCTAAAGTATCCCTTAACTCCTAGGGGGTATTTTGGGGCGTGACACTTCCAGGGGATCCCTCATTGCTTTAGGGTCCCCTAGGAGTATGGGGACGCTACTATACATATGGGGGTACTGTACCCAAGCTAAAAATACTGAACTTAGACAAGATCAAACTTGCACGTACCTTGCACTACATCATCAGATGCCTGTGCGTCTCTATCAGTCATGGCAAAGACCCTGTCTTGGTTAGCCTGACGAGGCTGCTGGGTGGACGGCACAGATCTAGAGGCCTGCGATGAAGACCCCTGAAGTGAAGTCTGCCTGCCTGCCTGTAGGCCGAACTCCCTGTGGTCTAGTCTGTGACTGCTTACGCGGGCAATCTCGAATCATGTGGCCCATCTCGTCACAGTGGAAGCATCCACCTGACATTCTTCGGCAATCCCCTGACTTGTGCCGACGACCACAGACGGCGCATTCCTCAAAAGTCTACGATGCAGAGGAAGCCGGAGGCATAACCCTCATAGCCTGTGATGCTGTATAGCGCGGTGCCTGAGGCATAAAAGAAGGTCTCTGAGCCGGCATCGGCTGGGAGAACTGGTATGGTGCAGTCCTAGTCCACTTCTCGGACGATGAACCACTAGACTGACCCCGAGATGCTTTTCCCGAAGCCATTGTCTCTTCTTCTCATGAAATCTTCCGCATTCTTTTTGGCGATCTTCGCCTTCCCTACGATCTCTCTCCAAGACTCCACCTGGAGAATGGACACTCGATCTCGAATAAAGGGCTTCAAGCCCATTTCAAACTTCCTGACCCATAGGTCTTCAGTAGCAACCAAGTGAGGAGCAAACCTCGAAAATTCGGTGAACTTAGCCTCATACTCGGCTACGCTCATCGACCCTTGCTCCAAAAGCATAAACTCTCTTGCTTTTTGTTCCCGAATAAACCTGGGAAAGTACTGCTCCCTGAAAGTCTCTAAGAACTCTGCCCATGTCCAGGGCACTCCTGCCTTTGCAACATCCGTTTGCCTTTGGGCAGCTCGCCACCAATGTTCATCTTCACCTTCCATCACGAAGGAAGCCCATTCAACCCTTTGCTCTTCAGTACATCGGAGAGCCCGGGAGGTCTTCTACAACTGCATAATCCAAGACTCCGCCACCATTGGATCCAGAGTACCATAAAATGTCGGAGGCCGTAGTCTCCGGAAAGCTTCAAGCCTCACGGTGTGATGCATCGGTGTAGGCACAGGAGTACCGGTGGGGTAGGAGCAGGTCTCGCTGCCAACAACGCCAAAGTCTCGGCTATGGAGTCCATAGCATTTGTGAAATACAACGGTTCCTCTTCTCTCGGAACTTCACTCTCGGTCCTCCGAGTATGGTAACCTTGACCACGAATGCCGCGTCTCATGATGTCAAATCCTGAGATCAAGTGGCAAAACATGAGTCTAACTTGGATACCAACCTCACACATCATATAGCAGTTCAATATCATGAAATGCTATTACCGCATATAGTATACATCGAAGTATACACATAATCAAATAAGTATAACTTAGAGTGTCCTAGCGTAACTAAGATCCTTATGTTGGGTATCTACCCTTGGTAATTTGACTAAGGACAACCTCGAATAGGGTAGAATAGGATAGACTAAGATCCTAAACCGACCTAAGGATTCACTTGATACCGGGTATGTCGTGGTAACAAGCCTAAGAGAACAAGTCCATCTGAGTTCTAATTTCAACTCATAGAACTTACTTCCGCTTACTAGAGACAATCCCCTAAAGTAAGATAACTCTAGCTCCCACTTAGAGGACACTAGTCCGTGTGACCTAATGCCTAAGCTCTGATACCAAGTCTGTCGCGACCCAAAATATCCCCTAGAAGTTAGGGATACATTGAATCGTGACCGCCGTATCATACCTCCAGTATAATACATAAGGCACACGTGGAGACCTGTCAGAAACACAAACATACTAGCGAAAGCAAAAAGAATGCACAGCGGAAAATTAAAATACTAAACATAGCGGAAGCAAAGCGATACTCCTATAACTCAGTTCACGTTTGAACCAACAAAAGTATATACATGTGAGAAACCCAAAAGTGGAGTGGACAAGCCCCACACTCACATAACAAAATAACCAAGTCTGCCGATCAACAAAATTCGAAGTCTCGACACCTATCTACTACACCATCATCCTGATAGTGATACATGGATGGCTCCGGGTCGAAGTATTCTTCCTCTACCCATGGTTCCGTGCCACATAGATCAAACGGAGCCCGAACACCTGCCGATGATAACAAATATCGGCTGAGCGTGGAATACTCAGCGTATACAAACTAATAACAATAAAGCAATATAGCATAGAGCATACGAAGCATGGAGATTGAAATCTTTAAAGCATATCAAAGCGTCGAAATCATGTATAGCATATGTGATGAAATCCGAAATCCGAAACCAAAACCATATCCGTGTGAGTCATGCGATAATCATAGCCTTGTGAGTTCTTGTGAGTTCATGGAGGTACTTAGAGTCATTATGATCCGTAGAGACATAGAGATACCATAGAGCACATAGAGCATATCCTTAGAGATCTTAGAGCATTACATTTATGATCCATAGAGCTTGTGAGACGATCTTAGAGCTTATCATAGAGTTCCTTGTGAGCATAGTATGATCTGTAGAGCTTGTGAAATGATCTTAGAGAAATCATAGAGTTACTTAGAGTCGTTCCTTATTAGTCATTTTAGTGAAAAACACATTTTTGTACTTTAAGAAATCCATGGAAAACATCGATTCATGCGAGACATGCGAGCATATGAGCAAATGAGAGAATCATCATATTTAAGCATAAAAATCCCTTAGAGGTATCTCATCAAACACTTAGAGTGCATCATAATAGTAGCTTACATCCAACATAGTATAACATCCTTCCACACCAAAGCAAATCGAGATATACATATAGCATAGAGTAAGGAGAATCATATATAACATCTAGTAGGATTGCAAGATTGGTAGTAGAGTGTATCTACCTTGGTGAAATCAATGAGTTTGATTCCAAAAAGCTTGAACAAGCAAGAACCTTGAGTTCTTGGTTGATAATCACCAAAGAGAGCTTGATCTTCCTTCAAGCTTGATCACAAGTAGTTCTTCTCCTTCTTTTCTCTCTCAAAATCTCATAAGATAGGGCACAGAGGGTTTCTGAAACCCTAAGGCACGAACTCAGCCTATTTATAGGCAAAGGGTGGTGGTTACAGTCGTAAACACCCTTAATGAAGAAAATTTACGCATGACCGATCGATCGGTGGTATAGACCGAGCGATCGATGGCTTACCGGTCGATCGGTGGTTTCAATCGAGAGATTGGTTGAAAACACCCTCTCTGGAAAATTTCCTCATACAAAAAAGTTGACCGCTCGATAGCTACCGAGCGATCGGTAGAAGACTGGTCGATCGGAGGTATCACCGAGCGATCGGTGATCCCCTGTTTTGCTGAAAAACCTTGTTTTCACTACCTTAGACCTTTCCAATCCCAGTTCCAACACCTTTAGTACTTAAAACACACTCCTTAGGGATATGTAGACCTATTAAAACATGCACGCCAATTATCCAAACTCGTATATTAATCATAAGACCCTTAACCGTACAAAACCACACTTGGGCACTATTCACACACTATTCACCAATACGTGAGATAAAAATTCGGGGCTCTACAGGGTTATTCATAACCAGAGTTTATTGATTATATTCAATTTCAGTGTGATTTTATCCTTGTCTTAGGTTTTATTATATTGAGATTGAAATCATCCATCTTAATTTTCTGTGATTATTAATGTGGATCTTATGCAATGGTTTTTACTGTCAAGGAATTAAATCATAGGATATTTTATGCTAAGGGAAGACGAGTGATTTCACAACCCTAGTTTAGTGTGTATCACTCGTGCTAACCGAAGATAGGATATGCCTAGGGTTTAATCCCTTGAATCATTATAAATGGATGGGTGGAGTCTTGTAGTCACTCTCATCCCTATTGTTTACATTGTGATGGACTGGAATAAATGCATTAGGGACCAGTTATAAAGCTAGTGGCGGATTCGAACACCCTAGATCTTCTCTCACTGATATATCATCAAAAATCTTAAGTTAATTAGTTAAAATAAAATTTGTTAGTTTAATTTCCACTCTTAGGTTAAAATCAATCCAACCAAATCAACTTGTTACTCCTTGACTCACAATAAATCTTGAGAAAAAAGCAATCAAACCAGCGCAGTCCTCTGTGGTTCGACACCCCATACTAGTCACTATTCTTCCCCAAGAGAAATGGGGACGCTGCCATGCGTATGGGGATACTGTACCCGAGCTAAAAAAGCCTCTAGGGGATCCCCCATGGCTATGAAGAAGGCAGGAGCCCCTATCCTTGGTTGAAACTACGCTAAATACATAAAATGCAGAAGATAATGGACCCCTGGAAGAGGACCAACGGTCCTTACAGAGCTTTGACAAAAATGAAAAAGACAGGAGAGGTATACCCTCTCAGTTTGGACTGCAAGATGGTGGTGCGGTGGTGATGTGCTACGATGGAGCCTAGGGGAGACCTGGGACGGCTCCTAGTAGCTTAGGGTTCTGCCTTGGTGAAGGAAAATGGAAGGGAGAGGCTGGGATGCAGGTTGGCCGAACTCCAACAGAGTTTGGATATGGAAGTTTTGGAATGGGTTTAACCTTGGAGGAGGTGGGATATTTACAGAGTTAAGGGAGACCCAGGGGTGTTTAGGGGATTACTAGAGGCATGGGGGACACACCTAAGAAGGCTGGAGTGGTCCGGGAGGGGTGCAGTACTCGAATTTGCAAAGAACTGGATATGGCACTAGTAATATTACCATCATTCCTGAAGAAGGCCGAATGGGAATGGCGGTAATATAATTACCGCTATATAGGATTTTTGCCCAAAAAAGCCCAGCCCTTGCACACTTGGGCCGAAAGCACTGTCACTTGCCATGTTGGGTAATGACGGTAAATATATTACCGTCATTATTCAATTTTTTGAAAAAGGTAAGTGGGCCCCACTGGACTTGGGCTCTAAAGGCTTGTGGGCCCATGTTTGGGCCCACAGGGGAGTCTGACTATGGTTTTGAGGTTTTTGGGCCTAAAATGGGGCCCTGGGCAGACCTAGGGCTAGGGTTTAACCATGGTTTACCTAGGGTTAGGCCTAGGATTTAACTTAGGCCTTACCTAAGGTTAGGCCTAGGGTTTAGGTCCTGTTGCTAGGGTTTCAAACCAGAGTTTACCTAGGGTTGCTAGGGTTTAGCGTCTATCTAGGGTTTACCTAGGGTTAGGGTTTGTCCTAGGGTTAGGCTTGACTAGGGTTTGACCAGGGTTTGGCCAGGGTTTACCTAGGGTTAGGGTTTGTCCTATGGTTAGGCCTAGGACTTGACTAGGGTTTGACCAGGGTTACTTAGGGTTTGACTGGACTCAGCTGGGGATAACCATGGTTAATGGGCTTAACTATAGTTAGGGCAAGGTGTAAAAATTGGGTGCTTACAACACCCATTAACATTAAAGAAGGTCCTTAAGACCCTTTAAAACATGATAAGAGTGTGTTCACACTCTGTCAACCCACCGTAAAACCTAACATCGGAAATAACACCTTGATGTTATACATTCCCATTTCTTAGACACTTAGAGTATTTCTACTCTTAATTTCGAACACCTACAACCCAAACATGAACCTAGAGTATTATACTCTTTTCGTTACACACACTACACGAAACTTGAGAAAAACCCTGGTTTCCATTAAAACCAAACCATGCAAACAATAAAGCTTCAAGCCTTTAAATACTATTCACTGGCTATGCAAATGAGATCTGGGGTTCTAGAATAATGACTACATAACTGTGATCATAAATGTTACACGTGAAATTTATTAGATCATTGTTTGAACTTTAAATTATATGGTTTTTAACGTAACCGTGATCAATATCCTTTTTATTATCACAGTAATCAACATAACCATGATCATTTTCAATGACTTTTCATATTCTAATAAATAATATTAAGTTCGATTATGTTAGAGTTTAATCATGGTTTATAAACAAACGTGATTGTAGGTCCAATCTATTTATACATGCTTTGTCTACCTAATTACCCTATTTTCGATTAAGGAATAAGAGAGAACATGCATCTCGGGAGATGAAATGTGGAAAATTATTGTGAAACATTTGAGAAGGAAGTCCTGCATTCCTGAATAGGTGCAATCAATTGATCCTTCATTTAGACTTACTTTTTGTTTCCTTCTTTATTATTCTGCAACTCAAAACTTATGTTTGGGAGCTGTTGGAATTAAAGAAGGTATCTTTGATATTTTTGCTGCTCAGGTTGTATTCTTTTATTAAAACTTGTGCTTGTTTGACATATGAGAGGACATCCCAACGGAAGATACAACAAAGAGCTAAGATAACAAAACATTTTACAACAAAGAAGAAGGCCTCCTTGATATTCTGAACTTTTTTGAAAATTCTAATTTGGTTAATAATAACCCTAGGTTTAATGTTGACCAACTAGGGTTATGGGGGTGTTATTGCTTAAGAGATTCTATGGAACATGTGCTTGAGATATCATGTTTCTTTCTTTAAATAAAAATAAATATATTTTTAGTAGCATTGAATCTAAATATGTGGAATGGATCAGGTTCGGCTTCTTGGAAATCTTGGTACTGGGATAAAAAGATCAAGGTTTTGTTGCATCAAGGTTTTGAACTCAACCATATTTATCGAGAAGCTAATTCAGTAGCTGATGGCTTGGCTAATACTGGCTGTGATAGAATGAACTCTGGTATTTTTACTTCTCATGATAGTGTGCCTAGAAAAATTAAAACTCTATTTCACCTGGATAAAATAGGCATTGGAAGTCTCAGAAGTGTAAGAATTTAATTTTTCTTTATCAAGTTTGTAGGGGTAAGGTTTATGTCCCCCCCCCCCCCCTCTTTTGGGTCTATGTAGGGTAAGGTTTTTTGTCCCCCCCCCCCCCCCCCCAATTTATTAATAAACTGGTAGGGGTCCGCCAAACCCCCCACTCCCTTTGAGTGGCTTTCAATTTAAAAAAATAATAATAAGTTATTCAGAAGTGCTTATTGATTTAATCATTTACACAAGTAAATGTTATAGTTATAAGATTTATTTCCAAATGATACATGTACGAGTTTAATTATATTTACAAGATTACATCCATCAATTAAGGAATATCTTCTTTAGGTGTGAATGTTCCACATGGGTGGAACACTCACCCAACTTGAAGATACTATTTGTAAAATGAGTCGGTCTCCTTGTTAATTATTCTAACCTAATCCGAAATTATCTTTTCTTGTTGATCAACATTAACTTTAAAGTTAATGCTGATCCAAATAGAGTTTTGGAAACCCTTAAAAAAATTATTTATATACTTTACATTTGACAACTCTTTATTACAGAGAAGACGACCGGCTCAAAGAAAGTAATTAATTCCACTTAATTATAATCTCCTTTTTATTTTTCATGTCCCACTATGATTGTGATATTATTTAGGTTAATTCCAAATCACTTGGTGCCGTGAGTTGGCCCACCTCCAGCATCACCTGAGGGAAACTTTTATCCAATTATTGGGAGTTTCCTATTGAAATTAAATCCAGGACCTCCCATTGGAAACTTCTACCCATTCAATGGGACTCTGGGATTTCCCCTTTGAAAACTGAATCCGACCTCCAAATGAGATACATATATACCTTCCCCATCCTAAATAGAGGGGCGGATTCAAGCAAGCCTTTTTCTTTTTTTTCTTTTTTTTTTTGAGAGAGAGGGCGGAGAGGGGGGGATCAGTCATATGAGTCATCGTAGCTGGTTAGTAGTTGATCCATTAGTGCCACTATGGGTTGCCACATAGGGCCGGGGTGCCACATTAGACTGGGGTGAGTAGGCCACCTGCAACATCGTCGATCGAGGGATGCTTCTACTCTATTTAAAATAACCATCTTTTGTCAAGCCGACAGGACCTTCTGTTATTCTTGCTATTAGGGCATTGGATTATCAGCGAGGCCGTCTACCTATGACTTATCTGGGGCATTAGGTAGACCAAGATACAGAAAGACCACTTAAACACCCTGATTAACAAATATATAATATAGCTCTCATTGTCGTCTAAACAATTATTACCAAAAAAACAAAACATAGTAATTTTCTCTTGGTACTAACAATGAGTATCCACTATCCAGGCAATACACCATGGTTCTTGAGTAACAAAACAATGCCTAATACAATAAGAAGACTTCCCGATATTGCATGGGTCATGTAAACTGCTTCGAGAGCATCAACAACAAGCTGGAACACGCATGGGGCTTCAAGGAATCCATTTCTCTATATTGGATGACGGAGCCGAACCCGGCTTCTGCAATGCTGGAAGGGGAACAGAAGGAAATGAGGGCATGGTAGGGTGGACAGGGATTAGGGGTATTGGAGGAAATGTGGGGATGTTTGGGAAGCTAGGGAATGGGAAAACTGGAGGAATGGTATATATTGGAGACCAAACTGGGATTGGGTTTGGGTTTTCATTTGGAGGAAACAGGGGCTGTTGAAGGGATGGGAATGTGGGTATTGTGGGCTCGGCTGGAGATGCGATGGTTTCAATCGATGGTACCGGAAATATGGGGTGAAGCAACGAGGAATCCGCGTCAAGATGCATCACATGCTTCTCTACGTCTAGCAGGTGGCGAGATGCCATACATAAGTGGTCGCAGCAAAGAGAGAATAAACCCAGAAAGAGTAAGGGAAGGAACTGAGAAGCCATATATGGATCGAATGAGATGGAGTAATATGTAGAGTAAGAGAATACGCTGCTTTATAGGAGAATTTATGAGATTACGGGTTTATTTCTAGTTTCTTTGCAGTTTATATTCATGGCTTTCATGACTGCTCTACTCCGAACCTAATACTTTAATCAAGTTGTACATGTGTGCGTAGGGAGTTGGGAAATGGAGAAAACATGCATTTCGTTTCAGCAGCTTTGGTCAAGTACCGTTCGGCTGCATGCATGCATTAGGCTCTACTTTACTTACTAATATAAAGGGGAAATGCTATTGAGACCCCATTAGGGCTGAGACCACCAAGACCTCGCGCCCTAGCACGGGATTTCAGGTGGGGTCCACCATGCGAAGATGGGTCCCATCTGAAATCTCGTGCGATCCCATGCTCGGACACGAGGTCTCAGTGGTCTCGGCCCTTGGACAGTCTCAGTAGCAAATGTCCAATATAAAGAGAATTCCTTTGTTGAAAATGTTGATTGAACTTTTATATAATTTTAAAACTACCCTCTACTTATACAGAAACAAAATATTGAATGAATTTTGGTTAATTCTCATTTTGTCCTTTATATAGGTTTAAAATGTTAAGGAATTTTCTTTTTTTTCAAAACTACCTTATACACATATGAGTTCAAAATCTTGACTAAATTTTATTTAATTCCAAAACTATCCTTTACACAAATAGAAAGACAGTGATATATAAAAGATTGATTGAATTTTAGCTTAATTTCAACACTATCAGTTTGCTAAAATATAAAGAGAATTATACTTACAAAAAAAAAAAAAAAGAGACTTAAAAAGTTCATTGAAATCTAATTTAATTCTAAATAGTCATTTATTAATATATAAAGAAATGCTTTCATAACCAGACTGTCTGTCGGACTGGCTAGGTGACCAGTTCGACCGGTCCGGTTGGAACATGTCCTTTATTATATATATATATATTAAAACGTCCCTAAAGTTCTTTTATTCTCAAAATTCTCTTAAGTCAGGTTTCTATACCCAAAATATGTGACGTCCCGAACCCGTGCCTAAGGAATCATATTCCGAGATGCGTGTCCATTCATCATTATCAGGCAAGCGGAAGACTTTACTCGTGAAAATACAAGAAATTTTAATATTTATCAGATGTTTTCAATAAAGCAATATACACTGTCGTCACAATAGTCATCATCACAAACCATATACCTGTATTAATTACATTGAGTTTCTTTACAAAAGGAGGCGTCACTACTACGCCGAGTATAATCTTTACAATATCCAAAAGTCTGTAGATCTATCACCTATTGATCAACAGCTCGGAGATCTGGTGACATGAAATGTCAGTGAGTTATAAAGCCCAATAAAACCACAGTCCATCTAAACTATTATTTACATAATAAGATACATCAATAATGATATAATAAGCAATTCAGTTTGCATGTTACAGTAATAAAAAAGTATATAATAAACTGTGACCCAATGCCACTTAGGGTTATGTTACCATAACCCAGGTTCCCAACCTCATTATTTTCCAAATATGAAGTTCATTTATGAAATAGAGTTTATATTACCAAGTTACCATTTCAATCATCAATCAAGTTTCATTTCGAGTCCTTAGACTCTAATAACTGGTCACAACCCATTAATGTTCATCTTAAAGTCTTTAAAAACCAACCATACATGGAGTCGTTTAGACTCACATACATTGTTTCAGCTTTCACCCGAACACGACCAAACCTTGGGTATACCAACCCAGACCACCTGGAATCCAAAGATTCTATACCAAACCCTAAGTACACCGACTCAGACAAATACACAAAACCCTAAATACACCAACCCAGATAACTTAGAATCTGAAGATTCCACACATAACCCGAGCATTCACCCGATAAGGACATACTCCTCAATTCAACTGACTGTCAACACCTACTGTGTATCCACCGCCATCTCTCTGGCTATTGGTCACGAAGAAACCCCGACCAACCTGTCTACCGACATCTTCTGGCAAGTCGATGGAGGAACCCTAGGCCTTACTGAACACTATCTTTCCCGACTATCCACCATGAAGGAACCCCGATAGACATGGTGTCGTCATCTTCAGACCAACCAGAGAGGAATCCTGGTCTATACACTGTATAATGTTCAGTCACTTTAGACTCCCTAGAACTCTGACATCTCTTGACAAACAGTCACGGAGGAACCCTGTGCCTTAGTGGACACCGTCTCTCCTGACCTAATCAAAGAGGAACCACAAACAGACCGACATCTCCCGACTATCAATCACGGAGGAACCACAGGCCTGACTGAACACGCTTCTCCGGACCTAGTCAAAGAGGAACCACAGACTATACTTAATCCTAGTTAGGTTTTTTAACCATAGGACAACCCCAGTTAACCCAAGTCTCGCCTGATTAACTGAAACAGATAGATCTCATGCCCGTATACCAAGTCCAATAACATACCGTCCCGTTAAGAAACGCTTCCAAGTTAATTGATGTGTCCATTGCCTTACACGACACCCAAACAGGGTTTTCAACACCCTAGGGTGACGATACAACATACCCGAGACCCAATCTAAGCTCCCCGAATGTCCACCTGAATTCCAAACATCATCACATCCAAAAAAATCATTTCTGGGCAGTGGTGATTGATTGTCAGTGTTAGGCGATCGATCGCCCAGGCATTTGCATGTTGGTGATCAATCGCCCATTCAAGGTGATCGATCGTCAAATGCACAGTAAAACTAAATCCGGGATTTTTACACCCCTAGACCGAGGGATACACCCTCTACTCATTTTTCACGCACATCCAACCCTTCCATATATCATCCATGGGGTCTCCGACCCTTTTTCATCCACGCCAAACAAAAACATACATTCCACATACGAAAATTAGCTTGAAAAGTAGAAAATAGAAGAGAAGGAAGGGGTTTTACCTCCCTACATGGATTTCGAGCCATCGAGGGAAGAAATGGGCACTGCCAACACGCTCAGAAGAGCGATCAACCCCATGGTGGAGCTTCTCGCTAACTTTTAATTTCTCTCTCTAAATTTTCCTCTTTTTCTCTCTACACACCAATCGAGGCACTAGGAAAGAAATCAGACGTTGTCAATACATCGGGAGCATTGAAATATCCTAAGGTAGCTTCCCTATTCCTTTTTCTCTCTTCTTTCTCTCTCTTTCCTTTTCTCTCTAGATTTTCTCCCCAGAAATGGTTTGGCAGCACCTCCCCACTGTGAACAAACCGTGAGAATGAAGAGGGCTGGCCCCCTTTTATAGACCAAAGTTCATGTGCAAGGCACATGACCACTAATGATGGTCTCTTTGACCGAGTCAATGGGTTTGACTGTTTGACTATTTTTTAACTTTTCTCCCGTATACAACCTTCGTAACCACACTACATGACGTTTGATAGTGACGGAACTTCAGGTGATCGAACTTGGGACAGTCCGACACTTGCTATAGAAATTTCGAAGAAAAATATTGAGTTTTGACTGTAAAAAGTAAGTCCAAAAGAAAACTGTAAAACCAGTTAATTTCTTGATTTCGGACACAAAACATGTTGTCGTTTCTTCATTTGAGATAATGAACTATCAAAACGACAGACAGTCGTCCACAAGGTCTACTGACACATAGTGGTATAAGTTTCATGGATTTCTATTAGAATCCCAACAAATATGGAGTCCTAACTAAACTTCAAAAATCTGTTAAATTTCCTAGTTTTCTTGATTTTCTTACGTACAAGACCCCCACGGTCTCGCGAATCGATACGCGACGGAACTAGTACGATGGGTGATCGTCTAGATAATCGACTTGTAAGTTGTGTACGATTTTTGAGAAAAAACACTGAATTTTTGTCAGTACAATCCAATCCTGAACAAAACCTACTTTCTACCAATTTAACAAACATTTAACTAATTAACCTCAGCTAAGAACCCATAAAAGCATAATTTTATTATATTAAAATTCTGAGTCGTTACAAAATACCCTCAAATATTTTCCTATTGACAAAATGTGTCAAATATTTTTTAGTTTCAAAATGCCCCTTAGTCAAAATTCTATTCCCAAAATGCCCCTAACAAATTTTTAACACTTTACACAAAAGTCGATTGAATTTTAGCTTAATTCTATTGCCTATTATTAATTTTAACTATTATTAGTATAGGAGACTTTTTAGCCAAAAAAATAAAAGAGACTTAAAAAGTTCATTGAAATTAATTTAATTCTAAAACTGCCCTTTATTAGTATACAAAGAAATATTTTCATAACCAATCCATCCGTCAAACCGACTGGGTGACCAATTCGACTGGTCCAGTTGGAACATGTCCTTTTATTATATATATATATAATTTTTTTTTCTTAGCCAGAGCATCCCTAAAGTTATTCTCAAAATGCTCTTAAGTCAAGTTTTTATACCCAAAATGCCCTCAAATATTTTCCTATAGTCAAAATGTCCTAAATATTTCTTAGTTCTTACAATGCCTTTAAGTCAAATTCTATACCAAAAATGTCCCTCACAGTATTTTTAACCCAAACTGCTCATGCCCGTATTTATTTTCTTTATTTCTAAAATATCCCTAAAGTTATATACCCAAAATGTCGCAACCCAAAATACCCCATAGGAGTTAGGGATACTTTAGCTTGTGACTGTCGTATCATACATCCCGTATGACACAGAAGGCATACATATCAACCTGTCAGAGTACACAAGTTATAACACATAGAGGAAACAAAGCAGAAACGGTTTACAGTAAAATACTTCTATCGTTAGGTTAAAATTTGAACCAACATAACATATCCAAAAGATGGAGTGGACAAGTCCCACTCTCAACATACACAAAATATCTTCTCCTATCACTCAGCAAAAATCGAAATCCGGCCGCATATCTAGTGCTCCCTTGTCCTAGTAATGATCCATGGTAGGCTCCGGCTCATACTACTCTTCCTCTATCCAAGGCTCCGAACCATAGACGTCGAAAGGAACACGTGCACCTATCGAAGTCAATAATTCGGCTAAGCATGGAATACTCCGTCACATACAAACTACTAGCTAACAGTGAATAATATATCATGAACATGCAAAAGCTTGGAGTATAACATACGTGAAAGTAGTTTTCCAAAAAAATTTCTTAACAATATTCGTGTGAAATCAAAACCAAGTAAATCTTGTGAGGTCATGTGATAATCATGTTCTTGTGAGTTCTTGTGAATTCTTGCGAGAGTTGAAATTCCTTGTGAGCATACGAGATCTGAGTAAGCATGATTTTCTTGTGAACTTATGAGTTTGTGAACTTGTGAGCTTATGAGACATGACTGCTTGTGAGTTCATGTATATTAGGATTCCTTGTGAACTTTGAAACGATCTTAGAACACCAATCCAAAGTTTGGCCTTGTCAATTACCAACTTACTGTTTGGCCTTATCAATACTTGTGAACTTATGAGATTCTTTTTACCAAAAATCTTGCTTATGAACTTTATAAAAACCCTTTCTTCTGAGAAATCATCGAATCATGCGAGACTTGTGAACATAGAGTGCATAAAGTGCTTGTGAACATCATGATAAACTTAGAAAGCTTGTAAACATAGCATCATATTCATAGAAAATCAATACTAGTGATAGCTTACATCTCATAGCAAAATCATCATCTAATTCATCCAAGAACATACTATGTAACATAGTTTTCTTAAAAAAAATAGCATAAGGTTAGATAGTAGAGTGTATCTACCTTTCAAAACTGAATCCCTAAGGTTTATAGCTTGAGAATACTCCCTGGTAGCAAGATCCAAGCATCGGAAGAAAGTTTGAAGTGAAAACTCAACTCCACTTGATCACTAGCACAAAGCCTAGAAGAACCCCAGCTCTTCTCCCTCTTTTCTCTCAAATTTCTCCCAAAAACTCTTTCTAGGGTTGTGGTAATCCTAAGCCACGAAATGTGGGCTTATATAGGCCAAGGGGGGTTGGCCAAAGACCCTTACACCCCCCAAAATATCTCAAAGGAGTCGGTTACAAGGCCAAATCAAGCACCACAGATCTATCGGTCATGAGCACCGATAGATCCTTTGAAAAATCCTTCTCTGCCTAAAAAACCCATACAATTTTTGGCTTGACCGATCTATCAGTCGTGGGCACGGATCTATCCTTCATTAGCAAGGATAGATCGGTCACGAAACGGATCTATCCTTTGGTCATCCCTTCACCCGTTTTTCATGCTACGGTATTTCAATCATAACTTTTGACTCACTCATCGGATTTTGATGATTCAACTTGCGTTGGACTCGTCTTTCAAAAGGGAATAACTTTCATGTTTTGTAAAAATCCTAATTCTTCTGTATTCATATTCCAAAATTGCCCTAAAGGTTACTGGTCAAAAGTGATTGCTGAATTAACAGCAAACCCATTTTCGGAAAACCCACATTTCACCTAGCTTCGACTCACAATCGGGAAATATGATAAACATGAACCTCGAAGAGGGTTTCAATACTTTTTCAATGGTTCAATAATCACTTGATTCCAATAAGCGACGACGATACTAGAGATCCCTAAAGTTGATGATATGTTAAGACCTCTCCCTTCCTTGACACTTAAGTGTATTTTATACTATCGATTTGGTTTCCAAACACATACATCATACCATATGTTCCACACACCAAATCAATACCATAACACTCATTTTAAATGAGATACCTCATTCCCAATTAAACCAACACCAAGGTCAAATGAAAGACCTTGACCTTTACATACCCTGTTCACAGATACTATTCACACATTATTCATAGCACTATGAAATTAAAGTCCGGGGTTCTACACAAAATGCCCTCAAATTTTTCTATACCCCAAATGCCCCTACTGGTTTTTCGTTCTAAAAATATCCCTAAGTCATGTTTCTATACCCAATTTGTTTCCTATAATTTTTTTACTCAATTTGTCCCTCAAATTTATATACCCAAAATTTTCTTTAAATTTGTTTTAAAAAATACCCCTACTAAAGTCCCTGTTCCTAGACTCTCTCAAGTCTCCCATCCTCTCTCCTCTCTCACTTGCATCGCTCGTCCGGCTCACTAGTAAATCTTAATTCATTTCTCTATTCTATGATTTAAGCCTTAGACTGTATCTGTAAACTGCGTATAGTAGGGAATTATTAGAAATTAAGTCAAATCAACGTGATTATATGATCTTGACTATCCAATTTTTTTTCTTTATCTTTTCTAGGACTTGACTATCCAACTTCGAGAATTTCTTTTTGGCAAATACTGTAAGTCTATAAGTTCCTTCTGGTATGTTACGTTCTGTTTCAATTCCACATTTCACATACCATAGACTAATGTACGATGATGAGCGTCTTGTACATGAAAACAGGTTCTGTGCACGCATGAGACGCTAGACTTTAAAAATATACACACCCATAAAAATCCGAAAATATAAAATAAATCGTAAAACTCCAAAAAAAGAAAATCATAAAAAAGAAAATCCAAAAATAATGATTTTGCTGTGTCTTGGCATTACGTGACTTGATTCCAAAACAAAGAGATACGTAAGCAGCTCTCGACGGTTCATATATCTCATGTTACTTTTGTTACTTTTCTATTGGTCATGTTATTATTTTAGGTGAATCTTTTTAAAATGTCTTGGCATGTGTCCTTTCTAATTTGTTTCTTAATTAATATGATTCTAAGTTGAGTATGCTATATTTATTAGCATGTTTTAATTTAGGAATTATAATAAGGGTTCTAAATTAATATAATTTGGAATTCTAAATTTAGGAAGTAGGTGACTACTTTTAGGGGTCTAAGGGTGCTAACACTTTCCCATATCACATTATCTCTTACCTAAATTCTCTAAATTAAACCATATTGATTTGGATAATTCAGGACTTGTTTGGTTGGACTTTCGTTTTCTATTTTCTATATTTAAAAGCAAAATTTTGGAAATTATTACTCCAAACATGTTTGGTTGGTAAACAAGTTTTTCTTTTTTTTGTTTTTAATAATTAAAATAGGTGATAAAATTCATATATTTGTTATTTTGATTTTCCGTACTAGGAAACATTCCTATTTGGGGCTGCAATGAAAATCAGTGACTCTTTTTTTTTTAGTTTAAAATTTTCGTTTAACACAGTCTAAACCAATTTCGTGGTTTGTCGGTTCATTCGGTTCGCATTCGGGCTCGTGGTTCACCACTCTAGAGTGACCCGGTTCACTAGGAGTAGAATGAGATAATTCGTTTAGGTTCTTTTGCTTGGTTTGCTAGGTCGGTTCACTACCTAAGCATATAAAACAAATATATTTTAAGTTATATTACAAATATATATATATATCGTTTAAGCATGTAAATAATATATTACAAATACTCATTTAAAAAATAATTTTAAAAAATGCTTTTTACGAACGGTTTGTGAACTCAAAGTTCAAATTTGCCGAACCAAAAGAAAATACTAGTGAATTTGAATAAAAAATTTGACAAACCAAGATTGTTTTAAAGCCATTATGTGGTTCGCACAATTTCACGAACCAATCTGAAGTGAGCCACGAATTAATTTGGGTTCGTTCGGTTCGCAATAGAATGTAGTGAACTTGGTAACCTTGGTCTAAATACATAACGTGTCATAAGGGTAGATCCACGCACTCACTCCAAAAGGGCCTCACTAATGGAGGAGTGGACATCCTTTATACACCCGTGCATAGCCTAATACCCAACCAATGTGGGACTAAAGAGGGTTAATGACACTAAAACCAATGCGACTTATTTGCTTTTTTTGATTTATGGTTATCATTTAACACACTCTAAATACACACCCCCCAATCAAACCTATGGTAATCACTATGGTAAGGTGTCATAAGTGCAGTTCATACACTCACTCCAAAAGGGCTTTGATTAATAGAGGAGTGGAGGCCCCTTATACACCCATGGATAACGTTAAATAAAATAATAAAAAAAAACAAATTCACCGTGCAGTGGTTTGGGTGTTACTAAACCCCTTTAGTCCCAAATCAGTCACTCTCAATAATAAAAGCTTGGAAGACTCGTATTTGACCTCAGCATAGATCGACTGGTCTATATTTTCTTTTCTCAACGGATTAGGATCTAGGGACGTCTATCTGTATGTGTAACTGTAAGAACCTGCCTCACAGGACTCCTGTATCCGGTGCATCAACTTATAACACCTCCTCACTCCTACCTCCAATCTTGCGGGTTATCTTCTCCGTCGTATATTCCGCTGAATAATCCATGTACTGGCACCCAAAATGAACAGAATTGAAACCCATCCCTGTAAAACTAGAACATAAATGTGTCCTTAGTAAGTCCATAACCTTGACTGAATCTCTAATCTCCAAGCTTGAGTGGTTGTCCATAACCAGTTGATAGGTCGATGAGTAAGAAATCTTGCGACCAGGCTGTTTGCAAGCTGCTCTGCACCTTCTTCTACTAGCATAGAATCATCCAACTCTATTATCTCCTCAGGATTGGGAATGTGGAGATTTTTCTGAATTTCTTTTGCTAAATTATTAGAAAACATTTCCCCTGCTATATTGCTGATGAGAAATAGAGGAAACAAACAGATATACAAGAGAGATCATAGAAATCCTATAAGGGGGTTCCACCCCAATACATGAAGATTTGAGATGGCGATGATTCTGAGAGATCATAGGAAGATTATGTCCTCAGATTTGTCCCCTTTAATTACAATTCCTTCTGCTAGCAAATTACGCTCAGTGGTGATTCTATCTGCACTGCAACATTCTCGTCATATTTCATATCCAGGAGTAACTTCTTCGGGTTTTCAATATTCATCACCTACATTTCCTAATATGAATACAAACATGTCTTGGAAAATGGAAAAGAAATTATTAATTAAACTTTCAGATTTCGTTCCCTTGACTTTCCTTGGATTTTGCTGAAAACACCATCCTCCCAGCTTACGGTAGTGTGCTGTCTCTGTTCTAGAATGCTGATACAAAAGCCATCAACTTGGTCTTCGTACTCTCGTACAGCACCCGGCAGAATTGGCAGCAACAAATCCTTACACCCAACCCAGAGGTTTCTCAGTATTAGTTAACCATAAAATTAAGGGAAATCTAAGCCTCCATGTGCAGGCAAATATCATCAAAGCTAGACAGTGTAGACCCCAGAACCTTTTTTTACAGCTAATGGAAGTGACCAAATCTCGTTTCATTTTTTGTGGCCCTTTAAAGAGGTATATATTACTAAATGGCTGAAAGAAACTTGGAAATTCGAAAAACTGTCATCACAGAAATTTGTTTTTCCTTTTCGAAGACGAAAACAACCAAGTTTGTTTTGGAATTCGTTAAAAGTCGATTAAACGAGTCCAACAGAATATGGCCAAAACAGTGCTAGAACCTGTTAGGAACTCGTAGCTCGAAGTCGCTAAGACGTAGCCCTAGCGTCTATAAATGTTTTCATACGTTTGTGGGTCCGTGTACAACCAACCAACGGGGGTACATATGTACGGCCACAACCGGGTTGCGTGTGTTGCAACCAAACAACCCGGGTAAAACGTTCCATGCAAGCGTCCACGTGGATACTTTTTGTACAGCACCAAGGTGCCACGTTGTACATAAGACAACGGACAATGCTTTGTTGTTGTCACACTGCCCCACAACGGACACCCGTGTTTTTTGGCACTATGTCCAATAACTCAGCGGCTCAGCACTAACTGCCCCCACAAGTGACACTGTTGTCTCTGGCCACCTATCCCACAACGACACGTGTCAACACTATTTCACATCCACCGAGTTTGGTGCTATTCCAACAGCACACCGATTTGCACAATTCATGTCCACAACGAGTTTGGGGTGGCTATTGCAACAGCACACGCGTTTTTGGTGACTGTTTCACAGCACAACGAGTTTTGGCAACTATTCACGCACAAAGGTGTTTTGGCGCTATTTTCACATCCAAACGAGTTTCCAGCACTCGTGTTGTTTTTACAGAACTTTCCAGTAAGGTATTTTGTTCGTTGTCCCTCTTACCTTAAGAAGTTTTTTCACCCGACCTTTTTAAGGGCAATCATTCGACCTTCAAATAGAGATTTGCGGGAGATAATGAAGAAGGAGAAAGGCGATTCCCTAAACCTAAGGGTTCCAGTTTTGGGAAGAAATCAAAGGTGTTTTGTTTTGAGACCCTAGATCACTCCCGCCGGTTTTTTTTTTTCTCAAGATCTCGTCCAAAGCTCGTGCCGAGCTCGTGTTTCCAAGCTGCATCAAATTGTACAGTCCCGTTTTTGGAAGAGTGTTTTCCTTTCCCTCAGTCTCCTTCAGGCCCGGTACTTCTTTGCTAACCCCCTAGTTAATTTTCTCTTTCCCTTCATTTCTCCTTTATTTTTCCTTGTATTTCAACCCATGTAAATGGAGCTTTGATTGGTGTTGTGTAGAAATGGTGAATGTGAGATGGGATGGGCGACTGGATGCCATGGTTTTGATGTGATGAGAAATGGGGAAGTGGGTGCATTGTTCCAATATGAAAACATACATGGTAAGATGTCTGAGATAAAACCCACTAGAAAAAGCATGGTTTTGGTAGGGTACATCCATAATTGAAACACAACCATGTTTTTTTTGATGAAAAATTCTAAAGGGAATCAAGTGAGCGCAGGTGGGGGGGTGCTTTGTAAATTAGATAAATGCAAATCCTAATAAATTTCCTGAATTATCTTGCCCTATTGTGGCCCCCCCAGGAAATTAGTGT
Organism: Tetracentron sinense; assembly: GCA_015143295.1. Lineage (NCBI taxonomy): Eukaryota > Viridiplantae > Streptophyta > Magnoliopsida > Trochodendrales > Trochodendraceae > Tetracentron > Tetracentron sinense. The sequence continues at coordinate 37,248,376 of CM026551.1, forward strand.
GGTTTTTTCCCTGCTTTCCCCTAACTGATAAATGCAAATTACATTGCTCTCCAATCATGGGATCTTATGTTGTTTTTTTGAAATTACCCAATGTCATATTAAATTTAAATCTGTACACGGATTTTTTTCACGAGCACGGCCCATGCCCATGACCATTGATTTGTAGTCCGAGGTTTGTTTCCAAGAAAACATTGGTTATAGTTTGGGACATATTTACTAGCCGCCTAATTGTTTTTTGTTTGTGCCCTCGTTGTTTTCCACAAGAGACAATAACCACATTCCCAATAGGGTCCCCCCCCCCTCTCAACACTCACAAGTTGCATATCATAAGAAAGGGGCCTCCCTTTTCCCCTAGCAATAATACAGTATCATGAAGAAAAGGGTCTCCCTCCCTCCCGCAAGTGCCATGGCAATAAAGAATGTGTCCCCCCTTCCCTCTTCAAGGCATCTCTCAAGGCAATCTCACAAGTGTATCTCCACAAGTTACATGAATCAACAAGCAACAGCCCCCCTTGAACATGGACACACATACCAAAACAAAGCAGATTAGACAAGCCAGCTTTTCAAGTAAGAAAAGATAATTTCAAGACCAGTCAGTGGCACCGATGTTTTTTTCCAAGAGGAGTTTTATCGGCTTGTTTTCCTCGAAATGCAGCATGAAATTATGAAATTGATTTAACTTCCTTGTATTGAAAAAGATAAATTTTGTTTCTGTCTACCTTAGAATTTGCCTCCCTGCCGTTTATGTATCTATCCGTATGTTCTGACCATGTTATGTTTAGTGCTTAGTACCCGCTGAAGTAAATTTCCATGCTCAGCCGTCCTTGTCTTTATGTTCTGTCTCCAAGGTGGACAGGGCGGACGCAGCTGCTCCCTTTGTGAGATTTTTGTGGTGCCCGAGCCCCTTGGGTGGAGGGGAGTTACAATCGAGGCCCTCCTTTGGAGGCACCTCAGAAGAGGGGGTTCTTTACATTAGGTTGTTTTAGATTCTGAGTATGTATTTAGCTTGGTGTGGGTGAAGAGAGTTTTTAAGATGTCTATAATGTATTTTTTTGGTGGGCTTTGCCCTTGCACTGGTGGCCCTTTTAATGTGGTATTCCTTCTTTTGTGTAAGCTTTGTGGTTTTTAGTATGTATATACATAGAGGTTGTGCGCTCTTAGGTTTCCGGTTTGATGCTATGCTATCTAGATGGTATGTCACGTGTTTTCCGCCCGGGCCCTGTCGCCTGTTCGTGGTGTGGGCGCCTCTATTAGGTCCGTGAGCCGTCCCTCCATTGGTGGGTCTTTCGTTTTTGCGGTTGGTTTTATGTTTGTGTTCACGCAAGTCATATAAATCCCATGAATTGTCCCCCCCGTCCAAATTTTCACTCTAACTCCTAGGGTGGTTTTGGTCGCGCACAGAAAGATGGTTAAATCCCCCCAAAGAGCTAGGTTTAGTCTCTAGGGTCACTTAGAATCTTATACCCACGTGGCTGCTGAAAAGAGCATATGCAGGAAACAGGAGGAAAAAAAAGTTCGGAAGGAAGTAAGTCGGAAAGAGCGGCTTGACAAGTGTAAGACTAACCCTCCCCCCTCTACTTTAGTCTTTAGTCTAAAAATGTTGATTAAACAAGTACTGGGCCTAGGTACGACAGAACACTAGAGTATAAGTATAATGTGATGATACTTGATGACTGATGTGATGTGTATTAGTATTCTACCATAACTTACCAATGAATTATTGTGAAGGGCATGAAATAACTGTGGGGTTTCAGTTAGAGTAATGTGGTGCTATGTTCTGGACTCTTAGTCATGAGGCGGGAGCACACTGGGGTCGTGGACACACACCAGGAGCTCATCTTCTCCGAGATGAGGAGAGAGCAGCGGACCTCTCTCAGGTCTTAGGCTCTATTGCTGAGACACTCGCCATACTGGCGGCTCGGCAGGCTATACCATCATCGGCGGCACCTACTCCACCGCCCGCAGCTCCAGTACATCGTACAGCTGGAGTTGAGGCATTCAGGAGATTGAGGCCTCCATCCTTCCATGGGAGTGTGGACCCTCTTGCTGCGGAGGTGTGGATCCTCCAGATGGAGAAGATCTTTACGGTCCTCTCACCTACAGAGGAGGAGAGAGTAGCATGGGCAGCTTTCATGCTAGAGGGCGAAGCCCACCATTGGTGGTTGTCCGCATTAAGGACGCGAGATTTGACCATGCAGGGTCAACCTTGGACTTGGGAGGAGTTCAAGGATACTTTTTACAAGAAGTATTTTCCGATTGGAGTACGGGAAAAGAAAGAAAGAGAATTCATCAACCTCGAGCAAGGTTTGATGTCAGTGGCACAATACGAGGCCAAGTTCTTGTAGCTATCACGCTTCGCGACTCACATGGTTGCCACCGAGGCAATGAAGGCAAGAAGGTTTGAGCAAGGGCTCAAAGATGTTATAATGGAGAAGGTTTCGGTTTTCAGACATGCTACCTACCCTGAGGTAGTAGACAAGGCCTTATTGGTCGAGGCCAATTCAGAGACAGTGTCCAAGAAGAGGGAGTTGGCGAGAGGCCAAGCTAGTAGTTCAGCACCTCCAGAGAGGCGGGCTCGTTATCAGTATGCGTGGCCAGCACCACCGATGAGGCCATCTTATGCGCCTCCAGCTCCACGGCAGTATGTGCCTTAGGCACCGCGACCTCAGGCTCTTCCGGCCCCACAGCCTGTTGCACCTCAGACGATGAGGTATGCTCCACCTCCGACTTATACACACGAGGTCTGCACTTCATGCGGCCGAAGGCACCCGGCAGGAGATTGCCGAAGAGCATCGGGTGGATGTTTTCATTGTGGTCGCCAGGGCCATATGATCATGGATTGCCCCAGTCGGCATTTACCAGGCCAGTCCCAGGGGATTAGTCCACCAGCACGCCCAGCAGGATCATATCAGGCATCATCTCAGACTACCCGGTCTACACCTCAGTCTCGCCAGGTGAACCAGGGGTGAGTTTTTGCCTTGACAGAGGGTGATGCACTTGCATCTGACGATGTGGTGCAAGGTACGCGTTAGGAGTTATTTTCCTTATTCGTGATTGTTATGTTATGTTTTATTCCTTGTGTACGTACTTGGTATGCTATATATATATATACCTATGTGTATACACTGTTGAGGCTTGAATTGACGTAACTAGCTAAAATTTCAGGAACCCTACTAGTCAATGAGTATTTGGCTCGAGTATTGATTGATACCGGGTCTACTCATTCGTTTATCTCGCCGAGTTTTTCAAAAGGCTTTTCTGTGGAGCCAAGTCAGCTAGAACCGGAGTTAGCCTTTTCGACTCCTCTCGGCAAAACAGTATTGGCAGATAAAGTGTATAAAAATAGTGTGGTCTAAGTTGGAAGCCACGAGTTGGCGGTTGATCTCATTGTCCTTGGATTCCAAGACTTTGATGTTATATTGGGAATGGATTGGTTAGCAGCACATCATGGGCATGTAGCTTGCTTTGAGAAAATGGTACTCTTCAAGCCAGTAGAAGGAAAACCATTCCACTTTCGCGGGTTGAAAAGTAGATCTATTGCTCGTTTTGCGGCGTTGAGCTTAGCTAACCCCGAGGCAAAGGACTCTTCGACTATTCCGGTTGTGAGTGAGTTCCTGGACGTATTTCCAGAGGAGTTGCCAGGATTGCCTCCAGACAGGGAGATTGAGTTTATGATCGAGCTTACACCAGGCACAACTCCTGTTTTCAGAGCTCCATATAGAATGGCCCCTATTGAACTCAAGGAGTTGAAGACTCAGTTGGAAGAATTACAAGGCCTTGGTTTCATTCGACCAAGTGTCTCACCGTGGGGTGGCCCGGTGTTGTTTGTTAAGAAGAAAGATGGCTCGATGCGGATGTGCGTCGATTACAGGCAATTGAACAAAGTCACTATAAAGAATGGGTATCCCTTGCCTAGGATTGATGACTTGTTCGATCAGTTGAAGGGAGCGAGATTTTTCTCGAAGATAGACCTTCGATCGGGTTATCACCAGTTGAAGATTAAGGTGGAAGATGTCCCCAAAACTGCTTTCAGGACTCGGTATGGACACTACGAGTTCTTGGTGATGCCTTTTGGACTCACGAACGCGCCGGCAGCCTTTATGGATTTGATGAACCGGGTGTTCCGGCCATATCTTGATAGGTGCGTGATTGTATTTGTTGATGACATTTTGGTCTATTCCCAGACACGGGAAGATCACACACGCGACCTACGCCTTGCTTTGGAAATGCTAAGAGAGCACAAGCTATACGCCAAACTTAGCAAGTGTGAGTTTTGGTTGGAAGAGGTGGCATTCCTAGGCCACGTTGTTTCTGCAGAAGGTATCTCGGTGGATCCAAAGAAGATAGAGGCAGTCATGAGTTGGGCGAGGCCCAAGAGTGTCACGGAGATACGCAGCTTTCTTGGGTTGGCAGGCTATTACAGGAGATTCGTAGAGGGTTTCTCTAGCCTTGCAGCACCGCTCACTTACCTGACAAGGAAGAACGCCAAGTTTGTATGGAGTGATAAGTGTGAGATCAGTTTCACGGAACTGAAGAAGAGGCTTACTACGGCCCCTGTCCTTACTGTGCCATCTGGACCCTATGGGTATGAGGTGTATAGTGATGCCTCACACGTTGGACTTGGGTGTGTACTCATGCAGCACAAGAAAGTCATTTCCTATGCATCAAGGCAATTGAAGGAGCATGAGAAGAATTATCCCACACACGACTTGGAGCTTGCGGCAGTCGTATTTACACTTAAGATTTGGCGTCATTACCTTTATGGGGTGGAGTTCTATGTGTTCACGGATCACAAGAGTCACAAGTATCTCTTTTCCCAGCATCTAAGGCAACGGCGTTGGATGGAATTTTTGAAAGACTATGATTGTACCATTCAATACCACCCGGGTAAAGCAAATGTAGTGGCTGATGCTTTGAGTAGAAGACCTCAGGGGTTGTTAGCGCACATGTTGGTTCAAGAATGGAAGCTACTAGAAGATTTGGCAAATCTGGACATCAGTGTGAATGATTCTGTTCGCAGTCCTATCTTGGCAAATGTCACGGTTCGGCCATACATTATAGATTTGATCCAAGAATACCAAGCCATGGATGCGGAATTGTTGGCTTATCGGGACAAGGAAGTTGCTAAGGGTAGTGAGGACTTCTCTCTCACTAGTCGGGGTGCTATCACATTCAAAGGAAGGTTGTGTGTTCTGGCCAATGCAGATCTTCGACGAGAGATCATGGATGAAGCACATCATTCGAAGTACACAGTGCATCCTGGGGGTACAAAGATGTACCGGAACCTCAAGAGTCACTTTTGGTGGGGGAATATGAAGAGGGATGTTGCAGAATATGTGGCACGGTGCTTAGTGTGCCAGCAAGTGAAAGCAGAACACATGCGACCCGCCGGTCTATTGCATTCTCTTCCTATTCCCGAGTGGAAATGGGAGAACATATCCATGGATTTCATAGTTGGCTTGCCAAAGACGGCAAGGGGCTCAGATGCGATATGGGTAGTAGTGGATCGTTTGACGAAGTTCGCTCACTTCTTACCTTACCGAACTACTTTCAACTCTAGTCAGTTAGTCACCTTGTACATCAAGGAAGTGGTGAGGTTGCACGGAGTGCCCTTCAGTATTGTGTCAGATCGGGATCCAAGATTCACATCACGATTCTGGAAAAGCTTCCAGGAGGCTATGGGTTCCCGACTTGATTTCAGCACCGCTTTTCATCCACAAACGGATGGACAAACCGAGAGAGTGAACCAAGTCCTGGAAGACATGCTTCGGGCTTGTATGTTGGATTTCAGAGGCAGTTGGGAAGAGCACTTGCCTTTGGTCGAATTCGCCTATAAGAACAGCTATCAGGCAAGTATCCAAATGGCACCATTTGAGGCCTTGTATGGGCGAAGTTGTAGGTCTCCTCTCTATTGGGATGAGGTAGGAGAAAGGAAAGTACTTGGTCCGAAGTTGATTAAGCAAACTGCAAACACAGTTAAGATCATTCGGGATCGATTGAAAGCCGCTCAAGATTGCCAGAAAAGCTATGCGGACACGCGCCGTAGGGACTTGGAATTTCAAGTAGGGGATCAAGTTTTTGTGAAAGTATCTCCTAGCAAAGGGATCATGAGATTTGGCAAGCGAGGCAAGCTCAGTCCTCGGTATGTTGGGCCTTTTTGAGATTATCACACGGGTTGGTGAAGTTGTTTATCGTGTAGCTCTCCCATCTCACATGGCCGCAGTTCATAACGTCTTCCATGTGTCTATGCTTCGGAAGTACATTACGGATCCTTCGCATGTCATAGACTTGGAACCGTTGGAGATCCGAGAGGACCTCACCTTGATTGAAAGGCCAGTTCAGATTTTGGATCGAAGGGATCAGATGCTTCGCAACAAGACAATCCCTTTGGTTCTGGTGCAATGGCAACACCATGCTCGGGAAGAAGCTACATGGGAGCGTGAAGCCGAAGTCAAAGCAAAGTACCCAGAATTAATTGAATGAGTTATTGTATGAAGTCTGTATATGACTTGTAATGTTCTTTTTGGTTTGTAATGCAAGTATCGTCTGAATTTCGAGGACGAAATTTTTGTAAGGGGGGAGGATGTAGAGCCCCGGAACTTTTTACAGCTAATGAATGACACTCTCGTTGTCATTTTGTCCTTTAAAGAGGTATAATTAATAAATAAGGAAGAAATTGGAAATACTTAAATGTCAGAAATGTTCCTTTTCGAAGTACGAACACAACGCAAGTTGAATCGTCTAAATCGGATAAACGAGTCAAAAGATATGGCCAAAACAGTCTAGACCTGTAGGAAATCATAGCTCGGAAGGCGCTAAGGACGTAGCACTAGCTCTGATAACGTATACGTTGTGGGTACGTTGTACAACTCACAACGGGTACGTTGTACAACTCACAACGGGTGCGTTGTGCAACAGACAACGGGTGCGTCGTGCAGCTCACAACGGGTATGTTGTACAGCACCACGGGCACGCTGTACATAAGACAACGGACAACGTGTTCAGCACTGTCCACAACGGACAACGTGTTTGGCACTGTTCATAGCTCAGCGAGCTCAGCACTATGCACAACACAACGGACACGTGTTCGACACTATCCACAACGGACAACGTGTTCAACACTATTCATAGCACAACGAGTTGGTGCTATTCACAGCACAACGAGTTGGCACTATTCACGGCACAACGAGTTGGTGCTATTCACAGCACAACGAGTTGGTACTGTTCACAGCACAACGAGTTGGCACTATTCACAGCACAACGAGTTGGCGCTATTCACAGCACAACGAGTTCAGCACTCGTGTTTTTACAGAAATTTAGTAAGGGTATTTTGGTCTTTTGGTCGGTTCACTCTTACCTTAAGAGTTTAACCCGAACCTTTAGGGCATCATTCGACACTTAGAGAGATTGGGAGATAAGAAGAGAGGAGAAGGCGATTCCTAAACCTAGGTTTTCTAGTTTGGAGAGAAATCAAAGGGTTTTGAGACCCTAGATCACTCCCAGTCCGGTTTTTCTTCAAGATCTCGGCCCAAGCTCATGCGAAGCTCGTGTTCCAAGCTAGGGCAGCAACTTACAGTCGTTTGGAAGAGGGATTTCTTCCTCATCTCTTCAAGGTCGGTACTTTTTGCTACCCTCCTAGTTATAGTTCTTCTTTCCCCTTCATTTCTCTTTATTTTCTTTATTTACACATGTATTATGAGATGGATGGTTGTGAATGGTGAATGGAGATGGAATGGGCGATTGGATGCTAATGGTTTTGTGTGATGAATAAATGGGGAAGGGCATTGTTCCAAATAATGAACATACATGTATGATTTGAGTAAAACCCACCTAGAAAAGCATGTTGTAGGGTAAATCCATAATGAACACACCATGTTTGATGAAATGCCAAAGTGAATAAAGTGAGTTGTAAATTAGTAAATGCATGCCTAATAAATTCTGAATATTGCTAGGGCCCATGATAGTGTGTTTCCTGCTTTCCCTAAATGATATGAATATTACATTGCTCAATCATTGATGCTATATGTGTTGTGAAATTACCCAATGTCATATTTAAATTTAAATGCAAGTATGTACACGGTTTCCACGAGCACGGCATGCATGACATGATTTATCGAGGTTTCCAAGAACATGGTTAGAGGTGGGACATATCCTACGATATGTTTTGCCTCGTTTTTCACAAGAAGACAAGAACCAACATTTCACGAGGGGTCTCCCCTCACTCACAAGTGCATATCATGAAGAAGGGCCTCCCTTCCCTCGCAAGTACATACATATCATGAAGAAGGGTCTCCCTTCCCTCGCAAGTGCATGGCATAAAGAAGGGTCTCCCTTCCCTCTCAAGGCATCTCTCAAGGCATCTCACAAGTGTATCTCACAAGTTACATGATCACAAGCAAACATGCATGACATGACACGACATACAAGAATCAAGCAAGATAGACAAGACAAGCTTTCAAGTACGAAAAGATATTTCAAGACAAGTCAAGTGCACGATGTTTTCAAGAGGATTTATCGGCTTTCTACGAAATGCAAGCATGATTATGAATTGCTTTACTTCCTTGTATGATATGAATTGTTTCTGTCTAACATATATGAATTGCTCCTGCTTTATGTATGCTATCCGTATGTTATGACTGTTGGTTAGTGTTTAGTACCCGCTGAGTATTCCATGCTCAGCCGTACTTCTTATGTCGGCAGGTGATGGCGGAGCAGCTGCTCCATTTGATATCTGTGCTCCGAGCCCTTGGGTGGAGGAGGAGTACATCGAGGAACCTTTGGAGGAACCTCCAGTAGAGGGTTACCATTAGGTGGTTGTAGATTCTGAGTGGATTAGCTGTGGGTGAGATGAGAGTTAGATTTATGTATTTTGGCGGGCATGTCCGCACTTTCTTATGGATTCCTTTTTGTGTAAGCTTGGATTTTAAGTATGTATATACATAGAGGTTTGTTAGTCTTCCGCTGTGCTATGTTAGAGTATGTTTCCGCTGTTTACATCCTCTATTGTATATGCTCTGTGGGTTTTTGCAGGTTGGTTTGTCAAGCAAGTCATATAATCCATGATTAGTCGTCCAAAGTTCACTCTAACTCCTAGGGTGGGTTTTGGGTTGCGACAGAAAGCCCTGATCTAATGATATTATAATGTGTGAAATATTATGATGTATGATTTATTGTCATGTCATTCTATAACCACCTTACCAAGACTTTAATGAGAATCTCTTGACCAATTCAAAGTGTTTGGAATGGAAAAGAAATCTCAAGTTTGTGTTTACCATCTAAAGAATTGCCTAAGTTCTCACTACTAATGTTAAATCTCATTTGAGATGTTTACTAAATACAAAAGGGCTACTAGGCAGCTTACTATATAAAAGGACAAGTGGACACCAAGTTGACTAGGGAAACCCAGTCACAAAGAATATGATAGACATCATTGGATTCATAAATCTTAATTCTTGGTGCTGAGATAAATTGAGATAAATTTATGAGATTAGAGGATATGATCCTCGACAAACTCCCGGAGTCCTTTAATATGGTTATGTTGAACAAATAGGAAACCAGATTGTCTGAATTCCTACATGTTGCATATGGCTAAGAACCTTTGAAGAGTTCAATGCCACTTGCAAAGATGTTCAGAAGAGTTGGGTTTTCTAAATCCTGAGCATTAAATCAAAGGAAAGAAATCCAAGATTTTCCATTGGAAAGGTATTCTTGTAGAGCCCCAAAATAACCCCTAAGAGTTAAGGGATACTTTAGGTGTGATTATATGTACCTGCCAAACCATCCTGTAATGAATAAGGTGAATATAATACTAACACAATGATAATCAGAGTGCGGAAGCTAAACATAGGTTGCGGAAGCGTAAACTAATTTTTCTTTTCTTTATAAGTTTGTATCCCAAGTGAAAATACATAAAACGTATCCAAGCCTAAGGTGGACAGGCCCACCTATCAAAATATCAAAATACACAAACCCTCTCGTACTCTCCCCTCAACAGTAGTCGGGGTACGGCCACACGTCGAGGTCTCGGTCCGCCTGAGACTGTAGCGGAATAGACGGCTCTCTCTCCTCTATGTACTCTTCCTCGAACCAAGGCTTCGGGTCGAGGGCTCCCTCAGTACCTGCCGACATGAAAGTACGGTTGAGCAAGGAATACTCAGCGAGTACAAGCCACTAGCAAACCATAACAATAATAAAACACAACAACAGTAATACAATACAGAGGAATAAGAGGAACATCACAAAAGAAAATATATTAAACATTGTACGACACAATCATCTTGACGTGCGTGCATGAATGCGAAAACTCGGATAAAACCCATACTTGGAGATCCGTTTCATGTCTCGGTATGGCATGAGAAAATCATGTATGCATGCATGCATGAATGCCTTGTCATCATCTTATGAACTTGCATCTTGTAACTTGTGAGCCAGAGGCTAGCACCCGAATCTCCCTGGGCTGCCAACCTCCTTGAGATATGGTTTTCTTGTGAGCCAGAGGCTAGTACCCGAATGTCCCTGGGTTACCAACCTCCTTGACAATACGTGAATTTTAATTACTTGTTTAGTTTTCTTGTGAGCCAGAGGCTAGTACCCGAATGTCCCTAGGCTACCAACCTCCTTGACATGTAGTATTTTTAGTTTTCTTGTGAGCCAAAGGCTAGTATCAGAATCTCCCTGGGCTACCAACCTCCTTGACATGGAATGTTTTCTTGTTGATTATTATATGCATATGCTATTGAAATCTCGGTTCATGCATACATGCTTGCTCGTGTTCGTGGCAATGGTGAAAATCATGGGAATACAGATAACAAGAGAGATATGGCATCACAATCCAATTCATAGTATAAGCATAGGTAAACTTGAGTAATCTACATGGCATTTGATCAATTCGTCATTCAGAAGAACACATGCCTAAGACCTACTTCCATTTCTTCATTTTAGTCATTTATTCATAGTTTAGGCATTTTGTCAAGCACAAACCTACAAGGTTCCTTAATAGTTCATCTTCTTCTCTTTAGTGCATATTTCCCATCCAACCATCAAGGTAAGTTCATTATTGGTAAAATGCCCATCCTCTATGTCTCATTCCACACACCACACATATCATACATCATACATTCAGCATCCCATCGCCTCAATCAACACCCCATACACATCCATACCCTTTTCTTATTTTATTTATATTTATTGGAGATGTTACATTTCATAGGGAAGGAAAACATAATAGCAAGAATCACATTTCACATTGAGGATAACTAGATTTTTGCTAGGGGAAGTTAGTAGGGTGTACTAACCTTGAATCAAGGCTTGATCTTGGTTGTAAACCTTGATTGGAGCTCCAACTTGCAAGAAGAAGGACTCTTGCTTAAAGAAGGCTTGAGTGGGAAGGAAACCCTCTTGAAAATACCTTGGAAAATGCTGCCCTAGCTTGGAGAAATGAGCTCCATGAGTGCTTGAGCCTTGAACTTGAAGAAAATGAACTTGAGATGATCTAGGGTCTTCACCCCTTTGATTTCATCTCAAAAGCAAAACCCTAGGTTAGGAATCTCCTTCTCCTCTCTCTCTATCTCCCAAATACTCTAAGTGTAGTGAATGGGGTCCTCAGGGTTTGGGCAAACCCTTTAAGGCAAGAGAAAATCGCCCAAATGACAAAAAGACCCTTAATGAAATTTCTGCAAAAACGTGATGACCGAGCGATCGGTGTTTTTGACCGAGCAACCGGTCAAAAGCGCGCTCTCTGGAAATTTTCCCCATACAAAAATTTAACCAGTCGATAGCCTCCAATCGATCAGTTTTGGACCGATCGATCGCTACTAATGACCGAGCGATCGGTGCTCTGCAGGTCCCGACTGTTTCGACCATATCTTTTGACTCGCTTGACGGATTTCGACGATTCAACTTACGTTGGGTTCGTCTTTCGAAAAGGAACATTTCTAACATTTTAGAATTTCTAATTTCTCCTATATTTATTAATTAGACTACGAGAAAGGCCAATTAGCTAAGAAAGTGCCATTCATTAAATATAGAAAAGTCCGGGGTGCTACATTCTCTCCCCTTACAAAAATTTCATCCTTGAAATTTGGACGATACATACATGCAAAAAACCATAAAAAATACAAGGGAATGTCAAGGCCCTAAACAAATAACTGAGGATACTTTTCTCACACTTCGGCTTCTCATTCCCATGTAGCTTCCTCCCTTGAATGGTGTTGCCATCTTACCAAGACCAAGGGAATGGTCTTGTTGTGCAAGACTTGATCTCGCCTATCTAAGATCTGCACCGGTTGCTCAACTAGTGTAAGATCCTCTCAAATTTCCACTGGATCAAGCTCTATGACATGGGAAGGGCCTGAGATGTACTTCAGGAGCATGGAGATGTGAAACACGTTGTGGACCGCCGCCATATGAGCAGGCAAAGCAACACGGTAAGCCACCTCACCGACTCTAGTAATGATCTCGAACGGGCCCACATATCTCAGACTGAGCTTGCCTCTCTTTTCGAAACTCATAACACCCTTGGTTGGTGAAACCCAAATAAATACAAAATCACCAACTCGAAACTCAAGGTCTCTCCTTCGGTTGTCGGCGTAGCTCTTCTGTCTATCCTGTGCGGTCTTCAACCTTTCCCGGATAAGCTTGACCCTATCCATGGTTTGTTCAATTAATTCGGGGCCCAAAATTTTTCTTTTCCCAACTTCATCCCAATATAACGGGGATCTACAACTCCTTCCGTACAAAGCCTCAAAAGGGGCCATCTGTATGCTAGCCTGATAATTGTTATTGTAGGAGAATTCCACCAAAGGTAAGTGATCTTCCCAACTTCCTCTAAAATCTAGCATACAAGCTCGGAGCATGTCTTCTATCACCTGATTCACCCTCTCGGTTTGCCCATCCGTCTGTGGATGGAAAGCTATGCTAAAGTTTAACCGGGAACCCATTGCACCTTGAAAACTTTTCCAAAACCTGGACGTGAATCTCGGGTCCTGATCCGACACAATGCTCACTGGCACCCCGTGCAACCGGACTATCTCTTTGATATACAATGCGGCCAACTGATTTGAATTGAAAGTAGTTTGGTACGGTAAGAAATGGACGGACTTCGTGAGTTTATCAACAACAACCCATATAGCATCGGTCTTTCTAACTATCTTTGGTAACCTCACAATGAAGTCCATAGAGATATGTTCCCATTTCCACTCAGGAATAGGGAGAGACTATAAAAGTCTAGCCGGTCTCAAGTGTTCTGCTTTCACCTGTTGGCACACCAAACATCGTGCCACGTACTCCGCAACCTCCCTCTTCATGTTTCACCACCAAAAGTGACTCTTGAGGTTCCGGTACATCTTCGTACCCCCGGGATGCACCATATACTTGGACCGGTGAGCTTCATCCATAATCTCACTCTGAAGGTCTGCATTGGCTGGGACACAGTCTTCCCTTGAATGTAATAGCGCCCTGGCTAGTGAGAGAGAAGTCCTTACTACCCTTGGCAACTTCCTTTTCCCGGAAAGCTAACAAGTCAGCATCTGTGGCTTGATACTCTTGGATCAAATCTATGATATACGGCCGAACCGTGACATTTGCCAAAACAGGGCTACGGACGGAATCATTCACACTAATGTCTAGATTAGCCAAATCTTCCAATAATCTCCATTCTCACACTAACATGTGAGCCAACAACCCCGGTGGTTTTCTACTCAAGGCGTCAGCCACTACAATCGCTTTTCCCGGGTGATATTGTATAGTGCACTCGTAATCTTTCAAGAATTCTATCCAACGCCGTTGGCGTAAATTTAGTTCATTCTGGGAAAAGAGGTACTTGAGACTCTTGTGATCCGTGAACACATAGAACTCTACCCCGTAAAGGTAATGGCACCAAATCTTGAGTGCAAACACGACCGCAGCAAGCTCCAAGTCGTGAGTGGGGTAATTCTTTTCATGCCCCTTCAGTTGCCTTGATGTGTAGGCAATGACTTTCTTGTGCTGCATTAGGACACACCCAAGTCCCACATGTGAGGCGTCACTATAAACCTCATAACCAACATGTCCCGATGGCACAGTAAGGACAGGGGCTATAGTAAGCCGCTTCTTCAGTTCCGTGAAACTGATCTCGCACTTATCGCTCTATACAAACTTGGCATTCTTCCGTGTCAGGTGAGTGAGAGGTGCAGCCAAACTGGAGAATCCCTCCACGAATCTCCAGTAATACCCTGCCAATCTGAGGAAGCTACGTATCTCCGTGATGCTCTTGGGCCTCTCCCAACTCATGACTACCTCAACCTTGGCTGGGTCTACAGAAATGCCCTCGGCCGACACTACGTGGCCTAGGAGCGCCACTTTCTCTAACCAGAATTCACACTTGCTCAATTTGGCATATAGCCTATGCTCTCTCAACATCTCCAAGGCAAGGCGGAGGTCTCGTGCGTGATCTTCCCGTGTCTGGGAATACACCAAAATGTCGTCGATGAACACAATCACGCATCGATCCAAGTATGATCGAAACACCCGGTTCATCAAATCCATGAACGCCGCCGATGCATTCGTCAGCCCAAAAGGCATGAAAAGGAACTCGTAATGCCCTTACCGAGTCTTGAAAGCCGTCTTTGGAACATCCTCTGACTTGATCTTTAACTGATGATACCCCGATCTAAGATCAATCTTGGAGAAAAATCTCGCTCCCTCCAGTTGGTCGAACAAGTCGTCGATCCTTGGCAAGGGATAACGATTCTTGATAGTTACCTTGTTTAACTGACGGTAGTCTATGCACATCCTCATCGACCCGTCCTTCTTCCTTACAAAGAAGACCGGAGCTCCCCATGGCGAGACACTTGGTTGGATGAAACCAAGTTGTTGTAACTCTTCAATCTGCTTCTTCAATTCTTCAAGCTCTATTGGAACCATTCTATACGGTGCCATTGAAATCGGAGCGGTGCCCGGAGCAATCTGGGAAGTTCTTCAAGCTCTATAGCAAACTCGACTCTCGATCAGGAGGCAATCCGGGAAGTTCTTCCGGGAACACGTGTAAGAACTCACTCACAACCAGAATGGAGGAAGAGTTCGGCGCCTCTGGGTTTGCTAAGCTCAAAACCGCAAGGCGAGCAATATCCCTTTCTCTCAATCCTCGGAAGTGAAAAGGTTTAACTCCTTCCGGCTTGAAGTTCACCATCTTTTCCAAACACGCAACATTTCCAAATCTTGAAAATCCAGGATGATAAAATCGCCTAACAGTTCATTCTCCCCCACTTGCACCACACAATCTCTAAATATCTTGTCCGTATCCACGGACTTGCCGAGCGGAGTTGTAATGGTCAATTCTCGTTGTAACGGAGTAGCCTCAGTCGAAAAGCCCTTTGCAAAACTTGGTGAGACAAAAGAGTGAGTGGATCCTATGTCTATCAACACTCAGGCGAGACACTCATTCACTAATAAAGCACCTGTGCGATTAAGTAACTAATATCAGTAGATTTCAAATAGTAACAAGCATCATACATAGGTAACCCCTAGTAATAGTCACATAACCAACCATAGAAATCTTACACAACTTAAATTCTAGGATTCTTACGTACCTTGCACGACATCGTCGGATGCACGTGCGTCTCTCTCTGATAGGGCGAAGACTCGGCCCTGTGTGGCTGGGCGAGGAGGCCGTGTAGACGGTGAGGCCCTCGAAGCCTGAGAAGAGCTAGGCTGAGATGTCTGCCTAATCGGGGGTCTGCTCCCTGAAGACTGAGCTGGCAATTGACGTTGGGGACAATCTCTAACCATGTGACCATGGTCACCACAATGGAAGCAACTTCCTGTAACCCTCCGGCATTCTCCCGCGGGATGCCTCCTTCCACAAAGGGTGTATATATCGTGCAAATAGGTGGGAGGAGCATATCTCGTAGCTTGAGTCACTGCGGGGCGAGAAGTCTGAGCAAAATTCGGGCGAAAAGTTGGTGGAGCAAAAGGGCGGGGAGCCTGTGGTGCTGAATATATCCTCTGTGACTGAGCCAGCCCTGCGGACTGATACAAGCTAGTCCTTGCTCTTTTCTCCCCTAAACTACTCAACTGTCCTTTCTCCATTCCTCTTCTTTTGAAGAACTCCTCAGAGTTCGACTCACCAAAAGTGCCTTGTCCACAAATTCTGAATATGTCTCATGTCTGAACATTGAGACTCGGTCCTTAAGGTATGCCTTCAACCCCCTCTCAAATTTCTGGGCTTTCATAACCTCGGTCGCTATCATATGTGGAGCAAACTGAGATAACTCCAAAAATTTGGCTTCATGAGCCGTTACTGACATATTACCTTGCTCCAAGATAATGAACTCCACTTTCATCTTGTCTTTCATCCCGACCGGGAAGTACTTCTTGTTGAAAACATCCAAGAATTCCTCCCAAGTCCAGTCTTGACCTTGTCGGGTCAACTCTCGGGTCCGAAGTGCAGACTTCCACCATTGATCGGCCTCACCTTCAAGCATGAAGGCGGCCCAAGTAACCCTTTCCACCTCCGTAGGCGCCAATACAGAAAATATCTTTTCTAATTGCCGAATCCATCCCTTGGCAACAAGCGGGTCAATACTCCCACAAAAGGTTGGAGGCCTCATCCTCCGGAAAGCCTCAATTCTGGCTTATGCTCTATTAGGAGGAGTAGGTATAAGCGTGGCATTAGGCGGAGTGGCCGGTTGCCTTGCCGCTAGCATAGCCAAAGTCTCGGCTATTGAAGCAAAAGCTTGGGCAAAGTCGGGTTGATCATCACCCGATGGAGCATCACCTCCATTGCCCCGAGTATTGTATCCGTGACCCCGAGTATTGCATCTCATGATTTCTTCTGAGATCGACAATACAACATGAGTCTAACTTGGATACGCATTTTAGAAATAGTTTCATAATTCACTCTAGATATATTCATCAAGCATGTTCACTAAGCACAAATAATGCACACATGGTATACCATACAATATCATAGCATACAATCCGTGTTCCTAGCGTAGGACTTTAAGTTTGGTTGAAGTTCAACCAGTTTTGACTAAGACTAACTTGTAGTATATACTTGTAATACAACTCTTTCCTAAAACCTAATGCTTTGTTCAAAAATGGTATTGAGTACTAAGCGACCCTAGGGACTCTAATGCCTAGAGCTCTGATACCACCTCTGTGGCTTCCCAAAATACCCCCTAGGAGTTAAGGGATACTTTAGGTGTGACTATACGTACCTGCCAAACCATCCTGTAATGAATAAGGTGAATATAATACTAACACAATGATAATCAGAGCGCGGAAGCTAAACATAGGTTGCGGAAGCGTAAACTAATTTTTCTTTTCTTTATAAGTTTGTATCCCAAGTGAAAATATACATAAAATATATCCAAGCCTAAGGTGGACTGGCCAACCTATCAAAATATCAAAATACACAAACCCTCTCGTACTCTCCCCTCAACAGTAGTCGAGGTACGGCCACAAGTCGAGGTCTCGGTCCGCCTGAGACTGTAGTGGAATAGACGGCTCTCTCTCCTCTATGTACTCTTCCTCGACCCAAGGCTTCGGGTCAAGGGCTCCCTCAGTACCTGCCGACATGAAAGTAAGGCTGAGCATGGAATACTCAGCGAGTACAAGCCACTAGCTAACCATAACGATAATAAAACACAACAACGGTAATACAATACAGAGGAATAAGAGGAAAATCACAAAAGAAACAATATTAAACATGGTACGATACAATCATCTTGACGTGCGTGCATGAATGCGAAAACTTCGATAAAACTCATACTTGGAGATCCGTTTCATGTCTCAGTATGGCTTGAGAAAATCATGTATGTGTGCATGCATGAATGCCTTGTCATCATCTTGTGAACTTGCATCATGTAACTTGTGAGCCAGAGGCTAGCACCTAAATCTCCCTGGGCTGCCAACCTCCTTGAGATATGGTTTTCTTGTGAGCCAGAGGCTAGTACCCGAATGTCCCTGGGCTACCAACCTCCTTGACATGTAGTATTTTCAGTTTTCTTGTGAGCCAAAGGCTAGTACCCGAATCTCCCTGGGCTACCAACCTCCTTGACATACAATGTTTTCTTGTTGATTATTATATGCATATGCTCTTGAAATCTCGGTTCATGCAGACATGCGTGCTCGTGTTCGTGGCAATGGTGACAATCATGGGAATACGGATAACAAGAGAGATATGGCATCACAATCCAATTCATAGTATTAGCATAGGTAAACTTGAGTAATCTACATGGCATTTGATCAATTCACCATTCATAAGAACACATGCCTAAGACCTACTTCCATTTCTTCATTTTAGTCATTTATTCATAGTTTAGGCATTTTGTCAAACACAAAACCTACAATGTTTCTTAATAGTTCATCTTCTTCTTTTTAGTGCATGTTTTCCATCCAACCATCAAGGTAAGTTCATTATTGGTAAAATGCCCATCCTCCACGTCCCATTCCACACACCACACATATCATACATCATACATTCGGCATCCCATTGCTTTAATCAACACCCCATACACATCCATACCCTTTTCTTATCTTATTTATATTTATTGGAGATGTTACATTTCATAGGGAAGGAAAACATAATAGCAAGAATCACATTTCACATTAAGGAAAACTAGATTTTTGCTAGGGGAAGTTAGTAGGGTGTACTAACCTTGAATCAAGGCTTGATCTTGGTTGTAAACCTTGATTGGAGCTCCAACTTGCAAGAAGAAGGACTCTTGCTTGAAGAAGGCTTGAGTGGGAAGGAAACCCTCTTGAAAATACCTTGGAAAGTGCTGCCCTAGCTTGGAGAAATGAGCTCCATGAGTGTTTGAGCCTTGAACTTGAAGAAAACGAACTTAAGATGATCTAGGGTCTTCACCCCTTTGATTTCTTCTCAAAAGCAAAACCCTAGGTTAGGAATTTCCTTCTCCTCTCTCTCGATCTCCCAAATACTCTAAGTGTAGTGAAAGGGGTCCCAGGGTTCGGGCAAACCCTTTAAGGCAAGAGAGAACCGTCCAAATGACAAAAAGACCCTTAATGAAATTTCTGCAAAAACGCGATGACCGAGCGATCGGTGTTTTTGACCGAGCGACCGGTCAAAAAAATGCTCTCTGGAAAATTTTCCCATACAAAAAGTTAACCAGTCGATAGCCTCCGATCGATCGGTTTTGGATCGATCGATCGCTACTAATGAAGAGCGATCGGTGCTCTACAGGTCCCGACTGTTTTGACCATATCTTTTGACTCGCTCGTCGGATTTCGACGATTCAACTTGCGTTGGGTTCTTCTTTTGAAAAGGAATATTTTTAATGTTTTAGAATTTCCAATTTCACCTTTATTTATTAATTAGACTATGAGAAAGGCCAATTAGCTATGAAAGTACCATTCATTAAATATAGAAAAGTCCAGGGTGCTACAATTCTGGTAGTATGGACAAGGGCTCTTCTGAGAAAAAAGGAAAGTATAAGGATTGTGCTTCATGGTGAAGCAATTGGTATTGGATCAAGAAAAACCTTTGGAAGGATTGTCCAGTTTGTATACTCATCAAGTCCAATTTAATTGTTGGAACCTCTAGCTCCTAATGCTTGGTTTGATCTTGCACAAGTGCAATAGTTGCATGTTTGTTAAGGAGAAGGAGAAATCCGAGTAGATAAAACTCTGTGTTTGCGGAATTGCACACCTCGAGACGACTTGCTGCTGATGACGACTTGCTGGTTTTGAGGAGCTGCATCTCTGTGTTTGCGCGGTCATGGCGTTTGCTGCTGGGGATCAGCCGGCAATAGTCTCCCCTTCCGTAAAAGACCCTGATCCTTTGGTCCCTGCTTCCAATTGGTCTTCACTGTTTGCATCGAATCGTGATAAATCCAATGGACTAACCCTAGAATATATTCCCCCTCAAAAGATCCAGGGCAAGAATCTTGTTTCTTATCCCCAGATTGAAGTAGATAACGATATTGCTCGATGGTCTTGTGCTCTTGTGGGTTTTGTCCTTGGACCAAAACCCTTTTTTCAGCATTTGAAGAATTTTGTCCTCAAAGCTTGGGCTCCAAAAGGTCATTTGGAAATCTCTTCTTTAGATAATGGCCTTTTCGTCTTCGATTTCAGTTGTGATGAAGACAAGATTCGAACTCTAGATTCCGGGCCATGGTTCCTCAACCAGAAACCCCTAATCCTTCGCCCTTGGTCCCCATCGATGATGTAGAGCCCCAGACTTTTTCATGCTTAATACATGACACTTTCGTTGTCATCTTGCCTTTTTAAGAGGTATGATTAATAAATGAGGAAGAATTTGGAAATTTTGAAATGCCAGAATTGTTCCTCTTCGAAGTACGAACACAACGCAAGTTGAATCGTCAAAATCGGACGAACGAGTCAAAAGATATGGCCAAAACAGTATGTACCTGTAGGAAAACGTATACTGTGTGCATCCGTTGTACAGCTCACCACGAGTTGGCACTATTCACGCCACCACGAGTTTGCACTATTCATGGCACCACGAGTTGCACTATTCACGCCACCACGAGTTGGCACTATTCATGGCACCACGAGTTGCACTATTCACGCCACCACGAGTTGGCACTATTCACGCCACCACGAGTTGGCACTATTCATGGCACCACGAGTTGCACTATTCACGCCACCACGAGTTGGCACTATTCACGCCACCACGAGTTGCACTATTCACGCCACCACGAGTTGGCACTATTCACGCCACCACGAGTTGGCACTATTCACAGTCACCACGAGTTGGCACTATTCACAGCACCACGAGTTGGCACTATTCACGCCACCACGAGTTGGCACTATTCACAGCACAATGTGTTCAGCACTATTCACGGTCCTCGCGTCATTGCAGAAATCCCAGTAAGGGTATTACGGTCTTTTGGTCAGTTCACTCTTACCTTAAGAGTTTAACCCGAGCCTTTAGGGCTTCATTCGACACTTAGAAAGTTTGAGAGAATAGGAGAAAGGGGAGAAGGCGATTCCAACCTAGGGTTTCCATTTTGGAGAGAAATCAAAGGGTTTTGAAACCCTAGATCAACCTCCAGCCCATTTTTCTTCAAGATCAAGGCACAAACTCGTGAGGAGCATCTCCTCAAACTAGGGCAGCAGCTACACAGTCGTTTTGGAAAGGGGTTTCTTCCTCATTTCTTCAAGGTCGGTACTTTTTACTACCCTCCTAGTTATAGTTCCTCTTTCCCCTTCTTTCCTCTTCATTTTCTTTCATTTACACATGTGCTATGAGATGGATGAATGGTAAATAGTAAATGGTAAATGGTGAATGGTGAATGGAGATGGGGTGGGCGATTGGATGCCAATGGTTGTGTGTGATGAACAAATGGGGAAGGGCATTGTTCCAATAATGAACGTACATGTATGATTTGAGTAAAACCCACCTAGAAAAGCATGTTGTAGGATAAATCCATAATGAACATACCATGTTTGATGAAATGCCAAGGTGAACACAGTGAGCTGAAAATCTGGAAATGCATGCCTAATAAATTAGGAATATTGCTAGGGACTATGATAGTGTGTTTCCTGCTTTCCCATAATGCTATGAATATTACATTACTCAATCTTTGATGCTATATGTGTTGTGAAATTACCCAAATGTCATCTTTAAATTTGAATGCAAGTATGTACACGGTTCCCACGAGCACGGCATGCATGGCATGATTTATCGAGGTTTTCAAGAACATGGTTAGAGGTGGGACATATCCTACGATATGTTTTACCTCGCTTTTCACAAGAAGACAAGAACCAACATTCCACGAGGGGTCTCCCCTCACTCACAAGTGCATATCATGAAGAAGGGTCTCCCTTCCCTCGCAAGTGCATACATATCATAAAGAAGGGTCTCCATTCCCTCGCAAGTGCATTACATAAAGAAGGGTCTCCCTTCCCTCTCAAGGCATCTCACAAGTGCATCTCACAAGTGCATCTCACAAGTTACATGATCACAAGCAAGCATGCATGACATGACATGACATACAAGAATCAAGCAAGATAGACAAGACAAGCTTTTACGTACGAAAAGATATTTCAAGTCAAGTCAGGTGCACGATGTTTTCAAGAGGATTTATCGGTTTTCTACGAGTTTCAAGCATGATTATAAACTGCTTTACTTCCTTGTATGATATAAATTGTTTCCGTGTGACAAATATGAATTTCTCCTGATTATGTATTGCCATGTTTATGCTATAATTGTTGGTTAGTATTCAGTACCCGCTGAGTATTCCATGCTCAGCCGTACTTCTTATGTCGGCAGGTTCTGAGGGAGCTGCTACTCCATTTGATGTTTGTGCTCCTGGTCCATGGGTGGAAGAGGAGTATGTCGAGGAGCCTTTGGAGGAACCTCCAGTAGAGGGTTACCAATAGGTGGTTGTAGATTCTGAGTGGTTTAGCTGTGGGTGAGACGAGAGTCAGATTTATGTATTTGGGCGGGCATGTCCGCACTTTCTTTTGGATTCTTTTTGTGTAAACTTGGATTGATTATGTATATACATAGAGGTTTGGTAGACTTCCGCTATGCCATGTTAGAGCATGTTTCCGCTGTTTTTTCCTCTATCGTATATGCTCTGTGGGTTTTGCAGGTTAGTTGTCAAGCAAGTCATGATTAGTCGTCCAAAGTTCACTCTAACTCCTAGGGTGGGTTTTGGGGCGCGACAGATGAAACTTGAAAAACCCCAGGTTTCCTCTCTTCCTATCTGGATCAAACTCCCTAGACTTCAGCTTCACCTGTGGGGAGAACGTTTGTTGAGTCGTTTGGCTAGTGCCGTCGGTATACCCCTTTTCTCAGACAAAGTCACGGCTGAAAGAGGTAGACTCTCTTACGCCCGTTTGTGTGTGGAGATTTCCGTGACGGATGAGCTTCCAGATCTGATTGATGTGCAAAGACCAGATGGCTCCATTTTTCACCAGAAAGTCCAATATGATTGGAAACCTCTGTGATGCCCTAGATGTGTGTTATTTGGACACTCTGAAGCTAAATGTGAAACCAAACAGGTTTTCGTCCCAAAAGCTGTGACAAATACTCTGGGGAATCGAGATGCTGAACCACCTATTTCTGCCAGCACTCCTCCTGCTGGGCCTGCTGACCTGCTTGATGCTCGAATGATAGAGTCTCCCACCTTGCTGGAGAAGGGAGAATATGGTGGTCATTCTTCTCATACTGAGTTGCTGAGGGAAGTGAGCCCCAGTGTTCACAATGTTACAGAAGATAGTGATGGGGACGAAGATGATTCTTCTGTTGCAGTTGGGTTCGCTTCATATCGCCCATCACCTGTTCGACAATTTGCTTCTTTGAAAGCCCGAAATGAAGCTCTCCACAGTAACCCTCTCATTGATTGGGAACTCCAGGACAACTTAGCTCATGAGGAAGACATGGACCTTCTACAATCTCTCAGCCCTGCTCAACCAAAATTCATTCCTGATCATAACGTGGGAACTGCGAATGCCTATCTTGGACACATCATTGCTCCCCAGGATGGTGATACAATGCTCAGTCCAAATAGGTTTGATGCTCTTGCATCTCTCGATGAAGATTCTCGCTCTGTTTTGCACACCCCCTCTGCAGCTCGATCAAGTTGCGGGGCATTCAAGAAATCTTCCCAGGCTAGAGGAACCCCTCATTCTACCCAGGCCAGTCGGCGTGCAGAGTTAGATAGTAAGGCTTGTGATAATTTATCTGTTGGGGACCACCCAAATCTCTAAATATTTTAAATGAATAAGATTGCTGCCTGGAACATTCGCGGTCTCAATGATCCCCTCAAGCAAGCGGAGATCAGAAAACTTATTGATGTTCACAAGCTATCCATGCTTGCGATTTTGGAAACCAGAGTTCCTAAAGCCAATTTCCTGAAAAATTTCAAGCATATTGCCCGTGGTTGGCGTTATGCCGATAATTATGATCACTCTACTCTTGGTAGGATCTGGGTGTTATGGGATCCTAACTACTATCATGTCCAAGTTCTCAAAGCCACTGACCAATTTATACACTGTAAAGTATCTGAATGCAACTCTTCGGTGACTTTCCTCTCTTCCTTCATTTATGCTTCAAACAGTGAGTCGGATCGTTGCTATCTCTGGCAAGATCTCCTTTCCATAGATAGTCCTCTAGAACCGTGGATTATGCTTGGAGACTTTAATGTTATTCGCTTTCAAGGGGAAAAGGTTGGAGGAGCTACTTTTCAACCACGCAACTCTAGTTCATTTAATGATTGTCTCCATCACCTGGGCATGTTCGATATCAAGAGCAAAGGTCTATTTTGTACTTGGAGCAATTCTTCAACCTCCGGCACTCGCCGTATTCAATGCAAACTGGACAGAGTCCTCATTAACATTAACTGGTGCACTCGCTTTGTTGGATCAGAGGCTGATTTCTGATCACTCCCCCATGATTGTCCTGCTCAGACCTCCACCGCCAAGAGGACAAAGACCTTTTAAAATTTTCAATTTCTGGACGGATCATCCTGATTTCAAGGCCATAGTTTCTGAGGTTTGGCAGTCTCCAGTGGTGGGCAACCCAATGTTTCAACTAGTTCAGAAACTTAAGGCCCTCAAAGTTCGACTCAGGGGATGGAGCAAAGAGAACTTCAGCAATCTCAACTCTCGAGTGGCCCATTCTAAACAAGTTCTGGAGGTGGCCCAAATGCAGCTTCATTCTAATCCTCATGACAAATCTCTTATTGCAGTGGAAAAGAGTTTTCTTCGGGATTACTGCCTTCTAGCAAGATCAGAAGAAGCCTCTATCAGACAAAAATCCAGACTCTTGTGGCTATCCTTGGGGGATAATAATACTAAATTCTTTCATAAGAGTCTTGCATCTCGACGAGGCTTCAATCGAATCTCTTCAATTACTGATAATGATATTCTCCTCAACCAAGAAGATGAGATTAGTTCAGCAGGCGTCAAATACTTTGAAAACCTCTTATCTAGACCTTCGGCTGAGAGAGATTTAGCCCCAGAGGACATCCCCTGTTTTGCTACTGTTGACTCTCAAGACTATCCTCTCCTTACCAGTTCCATTACACCCTCTGAAATCAAATGGGCTTTTTTTGACTGTCATGATGAAAAGTCCCCTGGTCCTGATGGATATACTGCTCTTTTCTTCAAAGTTTGTTGGGACATTGTTGAATGAGATGTTGTCAAGGCGGTTCAGAATTTTTTCAGATCCTCCAGAATGCTGTCTGAGCTGAACTCAACTCTAATATCGTTAATACCAAAAGTGCCCAGACCGAACTCTTTTTCGGATTATCGCCCTATCTCCTTATGCAACACTGTATACAAATGTATCTCAAAAATCCTTGCAGCTCGCCTCAGTTTGGTTCTTCCTTCCATTATAAGTGGAAATCAATCGGCTTTTTTAAAGGGGCGCAATATTTCTGACAGTATTCTTCTCACCCATGAGCTTGTGAGGAACTATCATCGCGACAAAGGCAGTCCACGATGTGCTATCAAGATTGATCTGATGAAGGCTTTTGACACGGTGCGATGGGATTATCTGATTTTAGTTCTGCAGAAGATGCAATTCCCTGATATCTTTATTCAATGGCTAATTCATTGTTTCACCACGCCTCGCTTCTCTGTGGTCATAAATGGATCTCCCCAAGGTTATTTTAGTAGCTCTCGTGGCCTTCGCCAGGGGGACCCTCTATCGCCCTTTCTATTTGTCATTGCTATGGAAGGCTTCTCATCCCTGCTCAATCAGGCTGCCAGAGTTGGTCTTATATCTTTGCGTCCAAGGTGTGATAATCCCCTCCTTACTCACATTAGTTTCGCTGATGACTTATTTGTTTTTCCTAAAGCAGACCAATGAACAGCCTCGGAACTTGGAGCAGTTCTAGTCAAATTTTCATCAATCTCAGGCCTCCATCCCAATTCTAATAAAAGCCAGATGTTTTTTGCGGGGACAGCTCCCTCTACTCAATCCCTTTTCAAACGCATTTTGAAATTTTGAATAGGAAGTTTGCCTGTGTCACGCCCCAAAATACCCCCTAGGAGTTAAGGGATACTTTAGAGGTGACTACGTGTACCTGTCAAACCATCCTGTAATGCAAGAGGCTAAACATAATATAATACAATGATAATCAGAGCGCGGAAACTAAACATAAGTGCGGAAGCATAAGCCAACTTTTTCTTTTCTTCTATTACTCCATATAGTATTCCAAGTTAACATATACTAGATACAATCAAAGTAAAGGTGGACATGCCCACCTATCAAAATACAAAAAGGAACTCTCTAACACTCACCTCTCAACAGTAGTCGAGGTATGGCCACACATCCAAGTCCCCATCCTCTTGAGACTGCCATGGGATAGGTGGCTCCCTCTCCTCTACATACTCCTCCTCGACCCAAGGCTCGGGGTCGAGGACATCCACGGTACCTGCCGACATAAAAGTACGACTAAGCATGGAATACTCAGCGAGTACAAACTACTAGCTAACCATAACAATAACGAACGCATAACAACAGTGAGCAATACAAGATATTAATTTAAAGCAATAGTGAAAGCATAAGATACATAGCCATATCTTGACATGCGTATATGAATGCAAAAACCTAGGTAAAACTCATGTCTCGGAAACCTTTTTCGTGCCTCGGTCAAATCATGTATGTGTATCGTGTCTTGTCTTGTATTTCATGTCTTGATTTGTTCTTGACTTGTATACTTGTGAGCCAGAGGCTAGCACCCTTCCTTGGGCTACCAACCTCCTTGTCATGTTCTTGTTCCATTTCTCTTGTGAGCCAGAGGCTAGCACCCTTCCTTGGGCTACCAACCTCCTTGTCATGTTCTTGATTCATTTCTCTTGCGAGCCAGAGGCTAGCACCCTTCCTTGGGCTACCAACCTCCTTGTCATGTTCTTGTTCCGTTTCTCTTGTGAGCCAGAGGCTAGCACCCTTCCTTGGGCTACCAACCTCCTTGTCATGTTCTTGTTCCGTTTCTCTTGTGAGCCAGAGGCTAGCACCCTTCCTTGGGCTACCAACCTCCTTGTCATGTTCTTGTTCCGTTTCTCTTGTGAGCCAGAGGCTAGCACCTTTCCTTGGGCTACCAACCTCCTTGTCATGTTCTTGATTCATTTCTCTTGTGAGCCAGAGGCTAGCACCCTTCCTTGGGCTACCAACCTCCTTGTCATGTTCTTGTTCCGTTTCTCTTATGAGCCAGAGGCTAGCACCCTTCCTTGGGCTACCAACCTCCTTGTCATGTTCTTGATTCATTTCATATACAAATACAATCTTGGAAAAACCCGGTTTCATGCATGCATGCGTGCTTGTGTGTTTGTCAATAGTGGTAATCATGATGACATACTTGAATGGGCGGATCACATGACTATGGCATTTCAATCCTTAACATAGTGGTATGAAAATTTAGGCAACATATAGTACATTTGAGCAATTTATCATTTCTAAGAACATTTACACAATTTCTATTTCCATTTTCTTCATTAAGTCCATTTATCCCTTGTTTAGTCCTTTTATCAAACACCCGGTGGGCCACATTTCTTAGTCCTTCCATTTCCTTTATTTAGTGCGTATTTTTCATCAAGACATCAAGGTACATTCGTTATTTGTAAAGTGCCCATCTTCCATTTTCCTTTTCACACATCACACAACATCCATACGGCATCCAATCGCCTCAATCGACATCCCATCCACACATTTATTCCATTCCCCTTATCTTGTTTATATTTGTTGAGTTAATACAATGCATAGGGAAGGAAAAGCATAATATATATAATCACCATTTACACTAGAAAACCTAGGTTATTGCTAGGGAAAGTTAGTAGGGTGTACTAACCTTAGATCAAGGTTTGATCTTGAAGAAACCTTGAAATAGAAGCTCTATTTGGAAGGAGGAAGCCTTTGCTTGAAGGGGACTTGAGTTGGGGGAAGAAACCTCTTTCAAAACGTGAGTGAGTGCTGCCCTAGCTTGGAGAATGCACCTCCACACGAGCTTGAGTTGAAATCTTGAAGAAAACGTGCTTGGGGACGATCTAGGGTCTTCACCCCTTTGATTTCTTCTCCAAAAGCAACCTAGGTTTAGGAAACCCTTTTCTCTTCTCTCTTATCTCCCAAATCTCTCTAAGTATAGTGAATGATGCCCTAAGGCTCGGGCAAGCCTTAAGGAGAAAGGGTTTTACCCCCAAAAGACGATAAAGCCCTTACTGAAATTTCTGCAAAAACGCGAAGACCGAGCGATCGGTGGTTATGACCGATCGATCGGTTGCCTACCGAGCGATCGGTGTTTATGACCGATCGATCGGTCAAAAACTCACTCTCTGGAAAATTTCCCCATACAAAATTTCTGACCGTGCGATAGCTACCGATCGATCGGTTATGGACCGATCGATCGCTGACTGGACCGAGCGATCGGTGCTCTGTATGTCTGAACTGTTTTGACCATATCTTTTGACTCGCTCGTCGGATTTCGACGATTCAACTTGCATTGGGTTCGTCTTTCGAAAACGCACATTTCTGATGTTTCGGAATTTCCAATTTCTCCCTTATTTATTAATTAGACTACGAAAACGGCCAATTAGCTATGAAAGTGCCATTCATTAAAGATGAAAAAGTCCGGGGTGCTACAGCCTGTCAAATACCTTGGCATGCCCCTTATTTCTGGTCGTCTATCTGTTGCTGTTTGTCAACCGCTGCTCGATAGGATTCTCAACAAGATTCAAAACTGGAAAGCTAACTTCCTCTCCTATGCAGGGCGACTGGAGCTCATTAAATCTACCTTGAACAGCATGCATATCTACTGGACCAAGTTGCTCATTCTCCCCAAATCTGCTGCAAATTTCTTTGGTCTGGCTGTGATCTTCGACAAAAAATTCATCCTATCTCCTGGTCTACTATTTGCAGGCCAAAGAATGAAGGTGGCCTAGGCATTCGTAAACTTATGGACTGGAATCAAGCAAGTATTATTCGCCAAGTATGGGCTATTGCTTCCCACACCGATAGCTTATGGGTGCAGTGGTGTTACAAGAAACTTATCAGACACAATTTTTTCTGGACAATGAAAATTCCCGTTGAATGTTCTTGGAGCTGGCGGAAAATTCTTCAATTAAGAGATCTGGCCAAAGATCATATTACTCATTCCATAGTTGATGGATCCAGAACTTCCCTTTGGCATAATCCTTGGCATTCACTGGGCATTCTCTTTGAGCAATTCGGTGAGCGCCTTCAATATGATTCGGGTCTTCCAAGAGATGCTACAGTTGCCTCTATCATCTCTAACTCTTCCTGGAATCTGCCACCTGTAGTTTCAGCAGATCTCTCAACAGTTTGGAATGCTCTTCAACAGACGGATATCAATTCTTCCTTACCAGCTGATCGTGTGATTTGGAAACTTAATAGCAAAGGATCTTACTCTCTCAAGTCAGCCTGGAATAGCCTTCGCTCGAATCATCCCTCTGTTCCTTGGTGGAGCCT
The DNA here is from genome assembly GCA_015143295.1 of Tetracentron sinense. Taxonomy (NCBI): domain Eukaryota; kingdom Viridiplantae; phylum Streptophyta; class Magnoliopsida; order Trochodendrales; family Trochodendraceae; genus Tetracentron; species Tetracentron sinense. The sequence goes on from CM026551.1 coordinate 37,277,777, forward strand.
TGTTTGGTCTGGTAAGTTTATTCCCCGTCACTCCTTTATCTCCTGGCTTGCCATATCCAACAAACTTCTTACTCAAGACCACCTCCTATCCCTCAATATCATCACCCATTCCCGTTGTATTTTCTGTTGGGCATCTTCTGAAAGCACCCAACACTTATTTTTTGAATGCCTCTTCACTAACCAAATCTGGAAAACCATCCTTCGCCTTTGTCGCTACTCTTCCAGACAAATTTTGCCTTGGAACAACGAGATTGATTGGGCTGCTACAACTTTTCATGGTCGGCAACTTATCCAAAACATCAAGAGAATAGCCTTCAGTGCTACTATATACCACATATGGAGTGAAAGAAACAATCGAATCTTCTCCAACACCTTCAAGCCCGTGGACTACATCACTGCCTCCATAATTACAGATACCAGGCTCAAGATTGAGGCCTTAAATGCTCAAGTGGAAGACACGGCCTCAACTAGAGAATTCCTTAATGCTTGGCAGATTACTGTTGGTTTCTTTCTTAAACCGCAGAGATGGTGCTCATGGTCCCCGCCTCCTCTAGGCTTCTGGGTTCTAAATAGTGATGGCTCAATTAGAAATGGTGCAGCGGGTTTCGGTGGCATTCTGCGTGATTGCAATGGTCATCCTCTTCTAGCTTTCGCGGAAGGAGTGGAGGGAACTGATATCCTACAGCTGGAAATCCTAGCCATTGAAAGAGGCATTGATCTAGCTACGGCCCAAGGTATTCAGCACCTCCATATTAATACAGACTCGCTGCAAGCCTCTCAGTTACTGAACGCTTCTAATGATCCTCCTTGGTACTTGGCGAATTTAGTTATGAGATGTATTCTCAAGCTATCCCACTTTTCAGCATTTTCTATTCATCATATTTGGCGGGAAAGTAACTCGGTAGCTGATTTTCTAGCCAAATTTTGTATTCTCAATAGCTCTATTGTTCTTTTGCCAAGGGAGTTTCCCTCTGCACTTTTATCCATTTTGGAAAAGGACAGATCGGGTTGTAATTACCTTAGATTGTAATCCCTTTTCTTTTTTAATTTATATATCTGGTCGGGGTCTGCCTAACCCCAGCTTACCTTCCAAAAAAAAAAAAAAAAAGTTGGATGATCGTAATTATATGAATCTTCCATTAAGAGGTAGCTAACTTTATTTCACCTTCTTTGAAAAGTTCAAGGAATTCCGCATTGAAATAAAGAAACAGCTAGGTAAGTCTTCCATGATTGAGAAGAGTACCTCTTAATAGAAATTTCATAATTTACTCTCATTACATCTTGTCTCAGATAATTCCCATAACAAACCATAGCATGATGGTGTTGTTAAATCGAATTATATTGGATATGATTTGATGGAAGATGAGATTGGGATTCGCATTAGAGATACTTAGTCTCTATTCCTGGATAACAAAAGATATTTGTAAATAGGAATGTAAGTTTCCTAGAAGAGAAACTGAATCTAGAATTGTTCTAGAAGCAGAAGCCTAATAGACCAATAACTATGAGAATTGATAGAGATCAACTCTCTACTTTCACTATACCTAAATAGTACACTAGAACCCACATTTCCCAGAATCTGTAGTTGGACTAACTTTTATTCTAATGAAATAATCAAACTATTTGATTTTCATCTAAGAATTAAAGTATCCTTTGTGTGTAAATTGGTTAGTGGGAGCATAATTACTTTCTTGGCTCTATGCAAAGATAATATTATTTTCATTGTGAATGAAGTATGAATATTATTCTTCTCTTAGTTTTGATCTAGTAATTTTGCAATGAATGACAAAAACTTTGACATCATGTTTTCTTAGTCCTAAATGGTTTAGAGACAAAAGGAAAATGATATTGTTATTCTCCCAATAACAATTATGTTTTTGTGCAAGTAAGATTCCAAGAAAAGAGTTTCTACCTTTATGGAATGGAATCAGTTTTCTCTTAGATATGTGATATATTGAGAAAATATACTTGTACTAGACCGGATATTCATCACATATTGATGTGATAAGATATTGGTCAGATTAGTCCAAATCAATTGCATAATGGTAAAACACAAGCATGTTAACTTTGGAAAATGACTGTTGGACAGTATCATTTTTGTTTAGTCTTTTAAGACTATGGTTATCGATAATAAATTTGCAAGAGTTACAAGTGTTATTGTATCACTACAATAGTTGTGGTAAAGCAGACATGATAGACCCATGTATATTAAGTTATGCTTCAGCTGGTGTTTGAGAAACATCACTCAGAAGACGGGCATTACATCTAATTGGCCTAGAGTGCAAGTGGGAGATTGTTGGACATATATGCCCTCAAAAGCCAATAAGAAACTTTTCTATGTTGATTAGACAAGCATCATATTCACACAACCAACTATAAAGGGTATTTATATTAATTACTGTCTCAAATGATGATGACATAAAGTTCCATAGGTAACATTGTAGTAAAATCATGTAAAGGTTGTGAGGAGATATGATTTTCCGGTTCCTTGTAAACCTAATATTGTTCGAAGCCTTTAGAGTACTGGTTGGGCGCCGTACTTCATCATGGCTTGCACATGTGTAGTTCTATGAGATAGTGTGATGAATCTCATTCACAGAGAATGGTGACTCTTGACTAACATGTGAGTATATGTAACAAGTACATAATACTGAACGGGGTCACTAGTGGCTACCCTATGGAATACACTGTCAGATTGTATTAGGGTTATCCATTTGACAAATTGTCCTTAGACCTGAGAGGTTAACATCTTCTTAGACATTTGTCTATATCACTTTGATGTGCCAATCGACAATGTCCAATACACAGGACTAACTCCGGGTACGTTGGGTCATGTACACAATGTTTGGAGAAGTGTGTAAACATTCAATAAGGAATCCACAACTCCTTAATTAGAGATAATGATATCAAGGTGATACTTGTTGAATTGAACTGTTAAATACAGTACTGGTGCTTTTCGGTAAAATGGTTTTTATTGAAGTTGATATTTTTAATATGGAAAAGTATATATAAATATATATGTCAGTTCTTTTCTAATGTTTCTTCAAAAGTGTTTTGGAGGTTCAGTTCAATGAAAAAGTAATCATGAGAAATGGTTCTATTCATAAACTAGGGACTAAGACAGTGGAATTGTTCCAATCCCGGAAGCTTACAAGTGATATCGGAATGTGGAAGGATTTATTTGTAAATATATTGTGAGATGGTACTTACAAGCAATTCTCTAATTTCTGGAGGTTAATCACATTGTGTTAATGGACATTAATTGTGATTGGTGGAAGTCTAGGGACTTAGATAATATTCTATGATCCTAATGGAGTTTTAGGAAAGGTGTTTCGTAGTAACAATGCTTTAACCAAAAGGTTGAGTACTTGGTCCCACAACCGGAAATAGGAGATCCCTTTAGATCCCACACACAAGGACCTTCTTAAAGTATTTAATTTAATTTATAGTTAAATTAATTAAGTTCTCTAAGTAATCACTATATGGTATAGTGAAGCTCTAAAAGGTGGAATCACATTGGATGTGAAAAACCAAATGGGTAGGACCCATTGAGAATTATTATAGAAGAATAATTCAAGTGACCAAGAGGGTTTTGGAAATCCTTTAGGCGTGTGGGGTGGGACCCACCTAGGGTGGGACGCCCACTTCATGGAGATATTAATAATTATAATTGTTATTATTATTTAATTAGTATCTAATAGCTAATATCCTTATTGGATAAGGTTAGTTAGTTAGTTACTAATTAAAGATTCCTTGTTGGACAAGGAGTCTATTAGTTTCTTGCTAATCAAGGAATCCTAATTAGATTAGGATAAGGATAAGATTAGTTGGACACTAATGGATGAGATTAGTTTCTATTTTTGATTATTCCTAATTAATTATGGAGAAACCAAATAGGAAAGTAATTGAGGAATCCTTATTGGATAAGGATTAGGAAACTTTGGTTGCAAGCAACCAATAAAGCCTATAAAGAGGGTTGGACGTCCAAGGCTTTGGGCATTATTTAATTTTCTAGAATTTTCAGATTTGGAAACCTCTCCCCTCTCCTCAAATCTCACGCCCAGCCCCTCTCTCTAGTGGTGTACGGTCACCCCTCTCCCCTTTCTTCCCTTGTGTGTTCTAAGTTTTTTAATAATCAAGAAGAAGAAGATCAAGAATCTTGATCATCAAGAAAGGTTCTTGATAATAAAGATTGGATCTTTTAGTCAAGATTCCTAGAGCTGGGAATTTGGAAGGGCCATTAGCTTCTATTTGAGAAAGCTTTAAAGGAAAAAGAAAGTTCGTGTGAATCGACAGGAGACTTGACACTTGTGAAGTTTTGCTTGTACTATTCTTATGTGGATTTGACTTAACAATTTCAAAGTCGCAAAGGTGAATGTTATTCTAACCTTCATTGAATAAAATCAATTAGAATCCTAGTCAGATCTTGGGATTCGATGTATGCCCCCCAAGAATTGTGTTTCTAAAATTAAAAAGAAGCATACTTTCAAATTACCCATAATGAATACACAATAGATTAAAAAGAAGCATTTATTAATCAAATTAATAAGGTTCTAACAATCTAAATGACTTTTCTGGGCATCATGTCCAACACGGATTCCATCAAAACGAATTCTCACACTTAGGATGGGTCATAATAGATGCGTTAGAGGAACCGACTTCAAAATCCGACCCCTAGTTTGGATTTGGTGTGCGTTTGTTGTTTTGGGACTAAATATACTTTCTAAGTATGGACTTTGGTCTCAAGGTGCCCAAATCTAGCAAACGACATCGGATTCCATCGAAATGAATTCCCACACTTTGGTTGGGTCGAAATAAACCCATTAGAAGAAACAACATCAAAATCGGACCCCGGTTTGGATTCGGGGCGCGTTTGTATGTTTAGGCCGAAATATACTTTCTAAGTATGAATTTCGGGCCTCTCGGTTCCCAAATCGGGCAAACGACCTCGGATTCCATCGAAACAAATTCCCATACTTAGATTGGGTCGAAATACACGTGTTAAAAGAAATGGCATCCAAATCCGACCCCCGATTCGGATATGGGGTTAGTTTGTAGGTGTAGGCCGAAGTATAATTTCTAAGTACAGATTTCGGGCTTCTAGGTGCTCGAAACTGGCAAACGACCACGGATTTCATGAAAACTAATTCTCATACTTAATTTGGTTCAAAATACATGCGTTAGAGGAATCAGCATTGAAATCCGACCCCGGTTTGGATTTGGTGTGCGTTTCTATGTTTAGGCCGAAGTTTACTTTGTAAGTATCAATTCCGGGCCTTTCGGTGCCCAAATGGGGAAGTCGGACTCGGATTCCATCGAAATAAATTCTCACACTTTGGTTGGCTCGAAATATATGCGTTAGCAGAAATCACATCGCAATCCAAACCCGATTTTGATTTGGTGCGCGTTTGTATGTTTAGGCTGAAGTATACTTTCTAAGTTTGGATTTCGGGTCTCTCGATGCTCAAATCGGGCAAACGACCTCGGATTGCATGAAAACGAATACTCACACACAATTTGGGTTGAAATACTTGCGTTAAAAGAAGCGACATGAAAATCCAACCCCTGGTTTGGATTTGGTGCCCGTTTTTAAGTTTAAGACAAATTACACTTTCTAGGTATGGATTTTCGGCATCTCGGTGCCCAAATCGGGCAAATTAAATCGCATTCCATCTAAACGAATTCTCAGCCTTAGGATGGGTCATAATGGACGCGTTAGAAGAACCGACTTCCAAATCCGACCCCTAGTTTGGATTTGGTGCGCGTTTGTTGTTTTAGGCCTAAATATACTTTCTAAGTATGGACTTTAGTCTCTAGGTGCCCAAATCTGGCAAACAACCTCGGATTCCATCGAAATGAATTCCCACACTTTGCTTGGGTCGAAATACACATGTTAGAAGAAACGGCATCCAAATCCGACCCTCGATTTGGATTTGGGGTGCGTTTTAGGTGTAGGCCGAAGTATACTTTCTACGTATGGATTTTGGGCATCTTGATGCCCAAATCGGGCAAATTGACTCAGATTCCATCGAAAGAAATTCTCACACTTAGGATGGGTCATAATAGACGCGTTAGAAGAACCGACTTCAAAATTTGACCCCTAGTTTGGATTTGGTGCGCGTTTTTTGTTTTAGGCCTAAATATACTTTCTAAGTATGGACTTTGGTCTCTTAGTGCCGAAATCTGGCAAACGACCTCGGATTCCATTGAAACGAATTCCCAGACTTTGGTTGTGTCGAAATACGAGCGTTAGAAGAAACGACATCAAAATCGGACCCTGGTTTGGATTCGAGGCGCGCTTGTATGTTTAGGCCGAAGTATACTTTCTAAGTATGAATTTTGGGCCACTCGGTTCCCAAATCGGGCAAACAACCTCGGATTCGATTGAAAGAAATTCCCTGACTTAGATTGGGTCGAAATACACGTGTTAGAAGAAATGGCATCCAAATCCGACCCCCGATTTTGATTTGGGGCGTGTTTGTAGGTGTAGGCCAAAGTATAATTTCTAAGTATGGATTTCGGGCTTCTGGGTGCTCAAATCGGGCAAACATCCTCGGATTTCATCAAAATGAATTCTCACACTTAAGTTGTGTCAAAATACACGCATGAGAGGAAACAACGTCGAAATTCGACCCCGGTTTGTATTTGGTGTGCGTTTGTATATTTAGGCCGAAGTTTACTTCGTAAGCATGGATTGCGGGCCTTTTGATGCCCAAATCTGGAAATCGGACTCGGATTCATATGAAATGAACTCCCACACTTAGGTTGGGTCAAAATACATACGTTAAAATAGACGGCATCAAAATCCAACCGTTGGTATGGATATGGTGCGCGTTTGTATGAGTAAGCCGAAGTATACTTTCTAAGAATAGATTTCGGGCTTCTCGTTTGTATGTTTAGGCTGAAGTATACTTTCTAATAGATTTCGGGTCTCTTGATGCTCAAATCGGGCAAACGACCTCGGATTGCATCAAAATGAATACTTACACATAAGTTGGGTCGAAATACATGCGTTAAAAGAAACGACATGAAAATCCGACCCCTGGTTTGGATTTTGTGCGAGTTAGTAAGTTTAAGCCGAATTATACTTTCTAGGTATGGATTTTTTCCATCTCGATGCCCAAATCGGGCAAATTAACTCAGATTCCATTAAAAAAAATTCTCACATTAGGATGGGTCGTAATAGACGCGTTAGAAGAACCGACTTCAAAGAGCGACTCCCAGTTTGGATTTGGTGTGCGTTTGTATGTTCAGGCCAAAATACACGCGTTAGAAGAAATGATATCAAAATTGACCCCGGTTTGGATTTGGGGCACGCTTGTATGTTTAGGCCGAAGTATACTTTTAAGTATGAATTTCGGGACTCTCGGTGTCCAAATCGGGCAAACGACATCGGATTCCTTTGAAACGAACTCCCACACTTAGATTAGGTTGAAATACACATGTCAGAAGAAACGACATTGAAATCCGACCCCCGATTTGGATTTGGGGCAGTTTGTAGGTTTAGGTCGAAGTATACTTTCTAATTATGGATTCCGAGCTTCTAGGTGCTCAAATAGGGCAAACGACCTTGGATTTCATCAAAACGAATTCTCACACTTAATTTTGGTCAAAATACATGTGTTAGAGGAAACAACATCAAAATCCGACCCCGGTTTGGATTTGGTGCGCGTTTCTATGTTTAGGCCGAAGTTTAGTTTGTAAGTATGGATTACGGGTCTTTCGGTGCCCAAATGGGGAAGTCGAACTCAGATTCCATCAAAAAAAATTCCCACACTTAGGTTGGGTCGAAATACACACATTAAAATAAACGGCATCGAAATCCGACCCCTGGTATGGATACGGTGCGCGTTTGTATGAGTAGGCCGAAGTATGCTTTCTAAGTATGGATTTCAAGCTTCTAGGTGTCCAAATAGGGCAAAAGACCTCGGATTTCATCGAAACAAATTCCCACACTTTGGTTGAGTCGAAATATACGTGTTAGAAGAAACAACATCGAAATTCAAACCCCGAATTTGATTTGGGGCGCGTCTGTATGTTTAGCCCACAGTATACTTTCTAAGTATGAATTTCGGGCCTCTCGGTTCCTAAATCGGGCAAACGACCTCGGATTCCATCGAAACAAATTCCCAGACTTAGATTTGGTAGAAATACACGTGTTAGAAGAAATTGCATCCAAATCTGACCCCCGATTTGGATTTGGGGCGCGTTTTAGGTGTGGGCCGAAGTATAATTTCTAAGTGTGGATTATGGGCATCTCGGTGCCAAAATCAGGCAAATTGACTCGGATTCCATCGAAATGAATTCTCACATAATAGACACGTTAGAAGAACCGACTTCAAAATCCGACCCCTAGTTTGGATTTGGTGCGCGTTTGTTGTTTTGAGGCCTAAATATTCTTTCTAAGAATGGATTTCGAGCTTCTCGGTGCCCAAATTGGGCAAATTAACTCGGATTCCATCAAAATGAATTCTCACACTTAGGATGGGTCATAATAGATGCGTTAAAAGAACCGACTTCAAAATCCGACCCCTAGTTTGGATTTGGTGTGCGTTTGTTGTTTTAGGACTAAATATACTTTCTAAGTATGGACATTGGTCTCTAGGTGCCAAAATCTGGCAAATGACCTCGGATTCCGTCGAAAGGAATTCCCACTCTTTGGTTGGATCAAAATACACGCGTTAGAAGAAACGACATCAAAATCGGACCCCAGTTTGGATTCGGGGCGCGTTTGTATGTTTAGGCCGAAGTATACTTTCTAAGTATGAATTTTGGGCCTCTCGGTTCCCAAATTGGGCAAACGACCTCGGATTCCATCGAAACAAATTGCCAGACTTAGATTGGATTGAAATACATGTGTTAGAAGAAATGGCAACCAAATTCGACCCCCGATTCTGATTTGGGGCGCGTTTGTAGGTGTAGGCCAAAGTATAATTTCTAAGTATGGATTTTAGGCTACAGGATGCTCAAATCGGGCAAACATCCTCGGATTTCATGAAAATGAATTCTCACACTTAAGTTGGGTTGAAATACACGCATCAGAGGAAACAACATCGAAATCCGACCCCGGTTTGGATTTGGTGCGCGTTTCTATGTTTAAGCCGAAGTTTAGTTTGAAAGTATGGATTGTGGGCCTTTCGGTGCCCAAATGGGGAAGTCGGACTCAGATTCCAATGAAATGAACTCCCACAGTTATGTTTGGTCGAAATACACGCGTTAAAATAAATGGTATCGAAATACGACCCATGGTATGGATATGGTGTGTGTTTGTATGAGTAAGCCGAAGTATACTTTCTAAGAATGGATTTCGGGCTTCTCAGTGCTCAAATAGGGCAAACAACCTCGGATTTCATTGAAACGAATTCCCACACTTTGGTTGGGTTGAAATATACGCCTTAGAAGAACCGGTATCAAAATCCTACCTCATATTTGGATTTGGTTTGCGTTTGTATGTTGAGGCTGAAGTATACTTTCTAATAGATTTCGGATCTCTCGATTCTCAAATCGGACAAACAACCTCGGATTGCATCAAAATGAATACTTACACACAAGTTGGGTCGAAATACTTGTGTTAAAAGAAATGATATGAAAATCCGACCCCTGGTTTGGATTTGATGCGCGTTTGTACGTTTAAGTCGAATTACACTTTCTAGGTATGGATTTTGGGTATTTCGGTGCCCAAATCGGGCAAATTAACTCGGATTCAATTGAAACGAATTCTCACACTTAGGATGGGTCGAAATAGACACGTTAGAAGAACCAACTTCAAAATCCGACCCCCAGTTTGGATTTGGTGTGCGTTCGTAGGTTTAGGCCTAAATATACTTTCTAAGTAGGGACCTCGGTCTCTAGGTCCCCAAATCAGGAAAACGACCTCGGATTTCATCGAAACGAATTTCCACACTTTGGTTGGGTTGAAATACACGCGTTAGAAGAAGCGACATAAAAATTGGACCCCGATTTGGATTCGGGGCACGTTTGTATGTTTAGGCCGGAGTATACTTTCTAAGTATGAATTTCGGGCCTCTCGGTTCGCAAATCGGGCAAACGACCTCGGATTCCATCGAAACAAATTACCACACTTTGGTTGGGTTGAAATACACACGTTAGAAGAAACGACAAAAAAATCGGACCCCGGTTTGGATTCAGTTCCCATTTGTATGTTTAGGCCGAAGGATACTTTCTAAGTTTGGATTTCGGGTCTCTCGGTTCCCAAATCGGGCAAACGACCTCGGATTGCATCAAAACGAATACTCACACACAAGTTGGGTCAAAATACTTGCGTTAAAAGAAACGACATGAAAATCTGACCCCTGGTTTTGATTTAGTGCGCGTTTGTATGTTTAAGCCGAATTACACTTTCCATGATTGGATTTTGGGCATTTCGAGGCCAAATCGGGCAAATTAACTCGGATTCCATCGAAACGAATTCTCACACTTAGGATGGGTCATAATAGATGTGTTAGAAGAACCGACATCAAAATTCGACCCCTAGTTTGGATTTGGTGCGTGTTTGTTGTTTTAGGGCTAAATATACTTTCTAAGTATGGACTTTGGTCTCTAGCTGCCCAAATCAGGCAAACGACCTCGGATTTAATCAAAATGAATTCTCACACTTAATTTGGGTCAAAATACATGCGTTAGAGGAAACAACATCGAAATCCTACCGCGGTTTGGACTTAGTGCACGTCTCTATGTTTACGCCGAAGTTTACTTTGTAAGTATGGATTCCGGGCCTTTCGGTGCCCAAATGGGGAAGTCGGTCTCGGGTTCCATCAAAACGAATTCCCACACTGAGGTTGGGTTGAAATACACACCTTAAAATAAATGGCATCGAAATCCAACCCCTGGTATGGATATGGTGCGCGTTCATATGAATAGGCCGAAGTATTCTTTCTAAGTATGGATTTCGGGCTTCTCACTGCCCAAATAGGGCAAAAGACCTCGGATTTCATCGAACCGAATTCCCACACTTTGGTTGAGTTGAAATATACGCATTAGAAGAAACGACATCGAAATCCAAACCCCGATTTTGATTTGGGGTGCATTTGTATGTTTAGCTCAAAGTATACTTTCTAAGTATGAATTTCGGGCCTCTCGGTGCCCAAATCGAGGAAACGACGTCGGATTCCATTCAAACGAATTCCCAGACTTAGATTGGGTCGAAATACACATGTAAGAAGAAATGGCATCAAATTCCAGCCCCTGATTTGGATTTGGGGTGCGTTTTAGGTGTGGGCCGAAATATATTTCTAAGTATGGATTTTGGGCATCTTGGTGCCCAGATCAGGCAAATTGACTCGGATTCCATCAAAACGAATTCTCACACTTAGGATGGGTCATAATACAAGCATTAGAAGAACAGACTTCAAAATCCGACCCCTTGTTTGGATTTGGTGTGCGTTTGTTGTTTTAGGCCTAAATATACTTGCTAAGTATGGACTTTGGTCTCTAGGTGCCCAAATCTAGCAAACGACCTCAGATTCCATCGAAATGAATTCCCACACTTTGGTTGGGTCAAAATACACTCGTTAAAAGAAACGACATCAAAATCGGACCCCGCTTTGGATTCGGAGTGCGTTTGTATGTTTAGGCCGAAGTATACTTTCTAAGTATGAATTTCTGGCCTCTCGATTCCCAAATCGGGCAAACGACCTCGGATTCCATCGAAATAATTTCCAGACTTAGATTGGGTCGAAATACACGTGTTAGAAGAAATGGCATCCAAATCCGACCCCCGATTTGGATTTGGGGCGCGTTTGTAGGTGTAGGCCCAAGTATAATTTCTAAGTATGGATTTCGGGCTTCTGGGTGCTCAAATCGGGCAAACATCCTCGGATTTCATCGAAACGAATTCCCACACTTAAGTTGGGTCAAAATACACACATGAGAGGAAACAACATTGAAATCCGACCCCCAGTTTGGATTTGGTGTTCGTTTGTATTTTAGGCCGAAGTTTACATTGTAAGTATGGATTACGGGCCTTTCGATACCCAAATCAGGAAATCGGACTCGGATTCCAACGAAATGAACTCCCACACTTAGGTTGGGTTGAAATACATGCATTAAAATAAATGGTATCGAAATTCAACCCCTGGTATGGATATGGTGCACGATTATATGAGTAAGCCGAAGTATACTTTCTAAGAATGGATTACGGGCTTCTCGGTGCCCAAATAGGGCAAACGACCTAGGATTTCATCGAAATGAATTCCCACACTTTGGTTTGGTCGAAATATACGCCTTAGAAGAAACGGCATCAAAATCCTAACCCTGATTTGGATTTGGTTCATGTTTGTATGTTTACGCTGAAGTATACTTTCTAATAGATTTCAGGTCTCCCGGTGCTCAAATTGGGCAAACGACCTCGGATTGCATCAAAACGAATACTCACACACAACTTGGCTCAAAATACATGCGTTAAAAGAAAAGACATGAAAAACCAACCCCTGGTTTGATTTTGGTGCAAGTTAGTAAGTTTTAGCCGAATTATACGTTCTAGGTATGAATTTTTGGCATCTTGGTGCCCAAATCGGGCAAATTGACTCGGATTCCTTCAAAAAAAATTCTCACATTATGATGGGTCGTAATAGACATGTTAGAAGAACCGACATCAAAATCCGACTCCCTGTTTTGATTTGGTGCGCGTTTGTAGATTTAGGCCTAAATATACTTTCTAAGTATGGAATTTGGTCTCTAGGTGCCCAAATCAGGCAACCGATCTCGGATTCCATTGAAACGAATTCCCACACATTGGTTGGGTCGAAATACACGTGTTAGAAGAAATGACATAAAAATCGGACCCCGGTTTGGATTTGGGGTGCGTTTGTATGTTTAGGCCAAAGTATACTTTTCGGTATGAATTTCGGGCCTCTCGGTGTCCAAATCGGGCAAACGACCTCGGATTCTATCGAAATAAACTCCCACACTTAGATTGCGAAATACACGCGTTAGAAGAAATGACATCAAAATTGGAACCCCGATTTTGATTTGGTGCGCGTTTGTATGTTTAGGGCGAAGTATACTTTCTAAGTATGGATTTCGGGTCTCTCGATGCTCAAATCGGGCAAACGGCCTCGGATTGCATCAAAACGAATACTCACACACAAGTTGAGTCGAAATACTTGCGTTAAAAGAAACAACATGAAAATCTGACCCCTGGTTTTGATTTGGTGCGCGTTTGTAAGTTTAAGCCGAATTACACTTTCTAGGAATGGATTTTGGGCATCTCGGTGCCCAAATCAGGCAAATTAACTCGGATTGCATCGAAACGAATTCTCACACTTAGGATGGGCCGAAGTATACTTTCTAAGTATGAATTTCGGGCTTCTCGGTTCCCAAATCGGGCAAACGACCTCGGATTCCATCGAAAAAAATTCTCAGACTTAGATTGGTTCGAAATACACGTGTTAGAATAAATAGCATCCAAATCCAACCCCCGATTTGGATTTGGGGCGCGTTTGTAGGTGTAGGCCCAAGTATAATTTCTAAGTATGGATTTCGGGCTTCTGGGTGGTCAAATCGGGCAAACATCCTCGGATTTCATCAAATCGAATTCTCAAACTTAAGTTTGGTCGAAATACACTCATGAGAGGAAACAATATCGAAATCTGACCCCAGTTTGGATTTGGTGCGCATTTGTATATTTAGGCTGATGTTTACTTTGTAAGTATGGATTGCGGGCCTTTCGATGCACAAATCAGGAATTCGGACTCGGATTCCAACGAAATGAACTCCCACACATAGGTTGGGTCGAAATACATGTGTTAAAATAAACGGTATTGAAATCCGACCCCTGGTATGGATATGGTGCACGTTTGTATGAGTAGGCCGAAGTATACTTTCTAAGAATGTATTTTGGGCATCTTAGTAAGCCCAAATAGGGCAAACGACCTCGGATTTCATCGAAACGAATTCCCACACTTTGGTTGGGTCGAAATATACGTCTTAGAAGAAACAACATCGAAATCCTAACCCTGATTTGGATTTGGTTCGCGTTTGTATGTTTAGGCTAAAGTATACTTTCTAATAGATTTCAGGTATCTCGATGCTGAAATCAGGCAAACGATATCGAATTGCATCAAAACGAATACTCACACACAACTTGGGTCGAAATACATGCGATAAAAGAAATGACATGAAAAGCCGACCCCTGGTTTGGATTTGGTGCAAGTTTTTAAGTTTAAGCCGACTTATACATTCTAGGTATGGAGTTTTGGCATCTCGGTGCCCAAATCGGGCAAATTAACTCGTATTCCATCAAAACTAATTCTCACATTAGGATGGGTCATAATAGATGCATTACAAGAACAGACTTCAAAATCCGACTCCCAGTTTGGATTTGTTGCTCGTTTGTAGGTTTCGTCCAACATATACTTTCTAAGTATGGACCTTGGTCTCTAGATGCCCAAATCAGGCAAACGACCTCGGATTGTATCGAAACGAATTCCCACACTTTGGTTGGGTCAAAATACATGCGTTAGAAGAAACAACATAAAAAGTAGAGCCTCGTTTGGTTTTGTGGCGCGTTTGTATGTTTAGGCCGAAGTATACTTTTAAGTATGAATTTCATGCCTCTCGGTGTCCAAATCGAGCAAACGACATCGGATTCCGTCGAAACGAACTCCCACACTTAGATTGGGTCGAAATACACATGTTAGAAGAAGCGACATCCAAATCTGACCCCCGATTTGGATTTGGGGAGCGTTTGTAGGTTTAGGCCTTCTAAGTATGGTTTTCGGGCTTCTAGGTGCTCAAATTGGGCAAACGACCTCAGATTTCATCAAAATGAATTCTCACACTTAATTTGTTTCAAAATACAGGCGTTAGAGGAAACAACATTGAAATCTGACCCCGGTTCGGATTGTTGTGCGTTTCTATGTTTAGGCCGAAGTTTAGTTTGTAAGTATGGATTACGGGCCTTTTGGGGCCTAAATGTGGAAGTCAGACTCGGATTCCATTGACACGAATTCCCGCACTTAGGTTGGGTCGAAATACACAAGTTAAAATAAATGGCATCGAAATCCGACCCCTGGTATGGATATGGTGCGTGTTTGTATGAGTAGGCCGAAGTATGCTTTCTAAGTATGGATTTCGGGCTTCTCGGTGCCCAAATAGGGCAAACAACCTCGGATTTCATCGAAATGAATTCCCACTAATTGGTTGAGTCGAAATATACTGGTTTGAAGAAACGACTTCGAGATCCAATCCCCAATTTTGATTTGGGGCGCGCTTGTATGTTTAGCCCGATTTTGATTTGGTTCACGTTTGTATGTTTAGGCTGAAGTATACTTTCTAAGTATGGATTTCGGGTCTCTTGATGCTCAAATCAGGAAAACGACCTCGGAATGCATCAAAACGAATACTTACACACAAGTTGGGTCGAAATACTTGCGTTAAAAGAAACGACATGAAAATCCGACCCCTGGTTTGGATTTGATGCGCGTTTGTAAGTTTAAGCCGAATTACATTTTCTAGGTATGGATTTTGGGTATCTCGGTGCCCAAATCGAGCATATTAACTCGAATTTCATCGAAATGAATTCTCACACTTAGGATGGGTCGTAATAGACGTGTTTGAAGAACTGACTTCAAAATCCGACCCCCAATTTAGATTTGGTGTGCGTTTGAAGGTTTAGGCCTGAATATACTTTCTAAGTAGGGACTTTGGTCTCTAGGTGCCCAAATCAGGCAAACGAACTCGGATTCCAACGAAATGAATTCCGACACTTTGGTTGGGTCGAAATACACGCGTTAGAAGAAATGACATATAAATCGGACTCCGGTTTGGATTCGGGGCGCCTTTGTATGTTTAGGAAGAAGTTTACTTTCTAAGTATGAATTTCGGACCTCTCGGTTCCCAAATCAGGCAAACAACCTCAGATTCGATCAAAACGAATTCCCACACTTTGGTTGGGTCGAAATATACGCGTTAGAAGAAATGACATTGAAATCTGAATCCCGATTTTGATTTGGCTCGCGTTTGTATGTTTAGGCCGAAGTATACTTTTTAAGTATGGATTTCGGGTCTCTCGATGCTCAAATCGGACAAACGACCTCGGATTGCTTCAAAATGAATACTCACACACAAGTTGGGTCGAAATACTTGCATTAAAAGAAATGACAAGAAAATCCGACCCCTGGTTTCGATTTGGTGTGCGTTTGAAAGTTTAAGCCGAATTACACTTTCTAGGAAAAAATCGGACTCCGGTTTGGATTCGGGACGCGTTTGTTTTTTTAGGCCAAAGTATACTTTCTAAGTATGAATTTCAAGCCTCTCGGTTCCCAATTCGGGCAAACGACCTCGTATTCCATCGAAATGAATTCCTAGACTTAGATTGGGTTGAAATACACGTGTTAGAAGAAAATGGCATCCAAATCCAACCCCCGATTTGGATTTGGGGCGCGTTTGTAGGTTTAGGCCGAAGTATACTTTCTAAGTATGGATTTCGGGCTATTGGGTGCTCAAATCGGGCAAACGACCTCGGATTTAATCAAAATGAATTCTCACAGTTAAGTTGGGTCAAAATACACACGTTAGAGGAAACAACATTGAAATCCGGCCCTGGTTTGGAATTGGTGCACGTTTGTATGTTTAGGCCGAAGTTTACTTTCTAAGTATGGATTTCGGGCTATTGGGTGCTCAAATCGGGCAAACGACCTCGGATTTAATCAAAATGAATTCTCACAGTTAAGTTGGGTCAAAATACACACGTTAGAGGAAACAACATTGAAATCCGGCCCTGGTTTGGAATTGGTGCACGTTTGTATGTTTAGGCCGAAGTTTACTTTCTAAGTATGGATTTCGGGTCTCTCGATGCTCAAATCGGGCAAACGACCTCGGATTGCATCAAAACGAATACTCACACAGAAGTTGGGTCTTGCGTTAAAAGAAATAACATGAAAATCCGACCCCTGGTTTGGATTTGGTGTGCGTTTGTAAGTTTAAGCCATATTACACTTTCTAGGTATGGATTTTGGGCATCTTGGTGCCCAAATCGGGCAAATTAACTCGGATTCCATCGAAACTACTTCTCACACTTAGGCTGGGTCCTAATAGACACGTTAGAAGAACCAACTTTAAAATCCGACCCTTAGGTTGGATTTGGTGCGCGTTTGCTGTTTTAGGCCTCAATATACTTTCTAAGTATGGACTTTGGACACTAGGTGACTAAATCAGGCAAACGACCTCGGATTCGTTCGAAATGAATTCCCACACTTTGGTTGGGTCAAAATACACGCGTTAGAAGAAACGACTTCAAAATCTGACCCCGGTTTGGATTTTTAAGTATGAATTTCGGGCCTCTTGGTGCCCAAATTGCAGAAAAGACATTGGATTCCATCGAAACAAACTCCCACAGATAGATTGGGTCGAAATACACGTGTTAGAAGAAACGACATCCAAATCCGACCCCCGTTTTGGACTGGGGCGCGTTTGTAGGTTTAGGCCGAAGTATACTTTCTAAGTATGGATTCCGGGCTTCTGGGTCCTCAAATCGGAACGATCTCGGATTTGATCAAAATGAATTCTCACACTTATGTTGGGTCAAAATGCACGCGTTAGAGGAAACAACATCGAAATCCGACCCCAGTTTACTTTGTAATTATGGATTGGGGGGCTTTCGGTGCCCAAATCGGGAAATCGGACTCGGATTCCAACAAAACGAAAACCCACACTTAGGTTCGGTCGTAATACACGCGTTAAAATAAACAACATCAAATCCTACCCCGGTTTGGATTTGGTGCGCGTTTATATGAGTACACCGAAGTTTACTTTCTAAGTATGGATTTCCCGCTTCTCGGTGCCCAAATAGGGCAAACGACCTTGGATTTCTTCGAAACGAATTCCCACACTTTGGTTGGGTATAACGAAATATACGCGTTTGAAGAAACGGCATCGAAATCCTAACCCTGATTTGGATTTGGTTCGCGTTTATACGTTTAGGCTGAAGTATACTTTCTAAGTATGGATTTCGGGTCTCTTGATGCTCAAATCGGACAAACAACCTCGGATTGCATCAAAATGAATACTCATACACAAGTTGGGTCGAAATACATGCGTTAAAAGAAATGGGATGAAAAGCTGACCCCTGGTTTGGATTTGGTGCGCGTTGTAAGTTTAAGCTGATTTATACTTTCTAGGTACG
Organism: Tetracentron sinense; assembly: GCA_015143295.1. NCBI lineage: Eukaryota > Viridiplantae > Streptophyta > Magnoliopsida > Trochodendrales > Trochodendraceae > Tetracentron > Tetracentron sinense. Next base: position 37,295,922 of record CM026551.1, read on the forward strand.
GATTTTGGGCATCTCGATGCCCAAATCGGGCGAAATTAACTCGGATTCCATCGAAACGAATTCTCACACCTAGGATGGTTGGTAATTGATGCGTTAGAAGAACCGACTTCAAAATCCGACCCCCAATTTGGATTTGGTGCACGTTTGTAGGTTTGGGCCTAAATATACTTTCTAGGTATGGACTTTAGTCTCTAGTGGCCCAAATAAGGCAAACGACCTCGGATTCCATCAAAACGAATTCCCAGAGTTAGATTGGGTCAAAATAAACGTTTTAGAAGAAACGACATCCAAACCCAAACCCCGATTTGGGTTTGGGGCGCTTTTGTAGGTTTAGGCCGAAGTAAACTTATAAGTATGGATTCGGTTCTAGTGCTCAAAGCGGGCAAAGAAATCAGATTTAATCAAAATTTATTATCACAATAAGTTGGAATCGAAATAAATGAGGTAGAGGAAAAAACATGAAATCAAAACCAGGTTGGATTGGGTGGCGTTTGTGTGTTTTGAAGAAGTTTAATTTATAAGTATGTATTACAGGTATAGCGATACCAAATCGGGAAAACGAAACAGATGCATCAAACGAATAATCAACACAAGTTGGGTGAAAATTAATTGAGTAAAAGAAACGATTTAAAAATTCGACACATAGTTTGGAGGGTGCGTGTGGGTAGGTTTAGCGAATTACACTTTATAGTAAGATTTGGACAGCTGGTGCCAAATTGGGCAAAATTAACTGGATACCATCGAAATAACCACATTAGGTGGGTCAAATAACACGTTAAAAAAATGCATCAAAATCCGACTTGGTTGGATGGTGCGAGTTTGTATGAAATAAAGCGAGTATGCTTTGAAGTATGGATTCGGGCTTTCACGCTACCGACAGATCGACATCTAGTTGAATGGGCCTGGCGTCGCACCCAAAATACCACCTAGGAGTAGGATACGTTTGACTCGGCCCCCGCCCGTATCCACTCCATATATACTCAGGCACACGTTAAACCTGTCCCAGATACCTTCTTACATGCGAAACGAAATACATGACCTCGGAAAATAATACAAACAAACTCGAAGCAACTGAATACCTCCAACTTGGCTCCAGTAAGCCAACAAGTAATACTGTGTGACAACCTAAAAAAAAAGTGGATGGACAAACCCCACACTCACATAACAAAATGACCACCAGTTCTAAGTCGTCGATCAACAACCAAATCGCAGTCACACCCTATCTAGACACCATCGTCATGAAGTGATACCCTGGAATTCTCCGGGCCACGTTACTCTTCCTCAAACCCAAGTTCGTCGCCACACAAATCGAATGGAACCCGAGCACCTGCCGTCATACAATATCGACTTGAGCATGGAATACTCAGTGTATACAATCTAAGGAACAATCACATCGGTTAGCATGGAGCTACACTACAGGGAGGAATGAAAGCCAACATCCTTAAAGCATGGAAACCGCTGAAAACATCTTTAGATAAGATCGCAACCAAACCTGTAACCTTGTAAAGTCAATCGATCTCATACGAAAGCCGTAGATTCTTGTGTAGGTTCATGGAGTTACTTAGAGTTCATTATGATCCTTATCACATCGATCATAGAGCAAATACCGTAGAGCATGTCCTAGAGCATAACCTTAGAGATCTTAGAGCATTTCTTATGACCTGGAGCTTGTGAGACGTCTTAAACATTATCAATAGAGTTTCATTGTGAGCACCGTATGCTCCTTAGAGTTATAAACTATTCTTAGAGAAATCATAGAGTTCCTTAGAACATTCATTATTCGTCTTTTTCGTGAAAAACCTTTATTTGTACTTTGAGAAATCCCTGGAAACCATCGGTTCTCTAACCTGCTAGATTGCACTTATAAGAGAAACAATCCTAGTTAAACATAGAATCTCCCTTGAGGATTCATCAACACTTAGAGTGCCTCAGAATGTAACCGCAATCCAAGTATATAATCACACCTTTTTTCATACATCAAAGCAAATAACACATAGATAGGGCATAGATAAAAGAATCATACTTATAACTAGTAGAGATTTGCAAGGATTTAGTAGATGTATCTACCTTAGAGAAATTCAATGGATTTGACTCCCAATCGGAACAAGGCAGACAGTGAGTTCTTGTTGGAATCACCAAGGGAAGGGAAGAACCTTGAATCTTCCACACCAAGCTTGATCAACAGTTTTTCCTCTCCTTGTCTCTCTCTCAATCTCCTAAGATAGGGCACACGAGGGTTTCTGAAACCCTAAGGCACGACTCATCCTATTTATAGGCAAGGTTTTGTTTAAGCTTACACACCTTAAATGAAGAAAAATTGCGTATAACCTCGATCGGTGTTTATATGATTGTGTAGGCCCCGGAGCGATCGGTGGCTTACCGGTCCGATCGGTGTTGTGACGAAGCTGTACAAATACACCTCTCTGGAGATTTTTCCCAGACAAAAAAGTTTAACCGTGCGGACAGCCACGAGCGATCGGTGTTTACCGTCGATCACCTGTACTGAACGAAGCGATCGTTGCTCGGTTTGTCTGGACTGTTTTGACCATATCTTTTCTGCAACACCGTCGCCCTCGTCGGATTCGACGTCACTTGCGTTGGATCCGTCTTTCGAAACGAACATTTCTGACGTTTCGGAATTTCCGATTTCTCCCTTCTTTGCTAATTGTAGACTACGGCAACTATGAAAACGGCCATTACTATGAAGGTGTCATTTCAGTAAGGATGAAAAGGAGTCCCGGGTGCTACATTCTCCCCCCCTTACAAAAATTCGTCCCCGAAATTTGGACGATAGCATCCTTGCGTAAACTATAACAAATACGGGAAATGCCATGGCCTTAAAACAATAAATTGGGGACTTTCTCGTACTTCGGCTTCTCGCATCCCATGTAGCCTCTTCCTTGGATTGATGCTGCCACTTCACTAGGACTAAAGGGATAGTCTTGGTTCGCAACACTTGATCTCGACGATACCAAATCTGAACTGGTTGGCTCAACCAACGTAAGATCCTCTCGAATCTCAACAGGATCAAGAGCGATGACGTGAGACGGATCCGAAATGTATTTTCTAAGCATAGAGACGTGAAATACATTATGGACCGCTGCCATGTGAGGCGGTAGTGCTACCCTGTAAGCAACCTCACCAACCCTTGTGACGATCTCAAATGGTCCCACGTACCTAGGACTGAGCTTTCCCTTCTTCCCGAATCGCATGATTCCCCGACTCGGCGAAATCTTCACAAAGACCCGATCCCCAACTCGGAACTCTAAATCTCTGCGGCGTATATCCGCATAGCTCTTCTGCCTATCCTGAGCACTTTTCATCGCTCCCGGATAATTTTGACCCTTCTGCGGTCCGCTCTATCAACTCAGGACCAAGAATTTTCCTCTCACCAACTTCATCCCAGTATAGCGGTGATCGACAACTCCGACCATACAGAGCTTCAAAAGGTGCCATCTGGATGCTCGCCTGATAGCTATTGTTGTAGGCAAACTCAACCAACGGCAACTGTTCCTCCCAACTACCCTGAAAATCCAGCATACAAGCTCGGAGCATATCCTCCACTACTTGATTCACCCTCTCCGTTTGTCCATCGGTCTGAGGATGGAAGGCGGTACTGAATTCTAAACGAGAACCCATAGCATCCTGGAAAGTTTTCCAAAACCTGGAAGTAACCAAGGATCTCGATCAGACACGATAGAAACTGGCACACCGTGCAGTCGAACCACCTCCTTAACATATAGGGCTACCAACTGATTTGCATTGAAAGTAGTTCGGTACGGAATAAAATGTGCAGACTTAGTCAACCTGTCCACAATCACCCAAATAGCATCGGAGCCCTTCGCCGTTCGTGGCAAACCCACAATGAAATCCATCGAGATGTTCTCCCATTTCCACTCCGGAATAGGAAGGGACTGCAAAAGACCTGCCGGCCTTTGATGTTCGCTTTTACCTGCTGGCAAATCAAACATCTGGCGACGTACTCAGCGACTTCCCTCTTCATGTTTCGCCACCAGTAGTACTTCTTGAGATTCTGGTACATCTTAGTACCTCCCGGATGTACCGTGTACTTTGATCGGTGAGCTTCATTCAAAATTTCATCCCTCAAAACTGTGTCGGCGGGGACACACAACCTGCCTTTAAATGTGATAGCACCATCATCATTTAAAGCGAACTCCTGATTGCCGTTACTCACCGACTTGTCTCGGTAAGCAAGCAACTCAACATCGGAATTCTGTAACTCCTTGATCTGGCTCAGGATCTGTGGCCTAACCACCACGTTGGACATTATCGGCCCATAGGTGACATGCCTGAGAGTAGTGTCCAAATGACACATATCATGTAATAACTTCCACTCTTGCACTCTCAATTGAGCCATAACTCCGTAAGGTTTTCTGCTAAGAGCATCGGCTACCACGTTAGCCTTACCCGGGTGGTACTGGATGGAACAGTCGTAGTCCTTCATGAACTCCATCCAACGACGCTGCCTCATATTCAACTCCTTCTAGAGGAAAAGATACTTCAAGCTCTTGTGGTCTGTGAACACCACGAACTCTTCTCCGTAGAGGTAGTGACGCCAAAGTTTCAGTGCAAAGATGACTGCAGCGAGCTCTAAGTCATGTGTGGGGTAGTTTTGCTCATGCTCCTTCAGCTGACGAGAAGCATAGGCGACCACCTTTTTATGCTGCATCAAAACACATCCAAGTCCCACTAGTAAAGCATCACTATAGACTTCGAAACCACCGCTCCCAGATGGAACTGTAAGAACAGGAGCCGAAGTAAGCTTCTTTCTCAACTCCAAGAAACTAGCCTCGCACTTATCACTCCAAGTGAACCTCGTGTTCTTCCGTGTGAGATAGGTAAGTGGAGCTGCTAAACTTGAAAATCCTTCCACAAACCTTCTGTAATATCCTGCCAACCCAAGGAAACTACGGATCTCAGTGACACTCTTCGGTCTTTCCCAATTCATCACCGCTTCAATCTTTGCAGGATCAACTGAAATACCTTCAGCAGATACCACGTGTCCAAGAAAAGACACCTTGTTCAGCCAGAACTCGCACTTGCTCAACTTAGCATACAGACTATGCTCTCGAAGTGTCTGCAACACCAGACAGAGATCTCTCGTATGATCCTCCTGTGACTGTGAATACACAAGGATATCATCTACGAACACGATCACACATTGATCGAGAGACGATCTGAACACCCGATTCATCAAATCCATGAATGCTGCCGGTGCGTTAGTCAGTCCAAAAGACATGACCAAAAACTCGTAATGACCGTATCGAGTTCGGAATGCTGTCTTCGGAATGTCCTCTTTCTTGATCTTCAACTGATGATAACCAGATCGAAGGTCAATCTTGGAGAAAAACTGCGCACCCTTTAATTGGTCAAACAAGTCGTCTATCCGAGGCAATGGATAACGATTCTTGATCGTGACCTTGTTCAATTGCCTGTAATCAATACACATACGCATTGATCCATCCTTCTTCTTCACGAAGAGAACCGGAGCTCCCCAAGGTGAAACACTTGGCCGGATAAAACCAAGGCCTTGCAATTCTTCTAACTGCTCTTTTAACTCCTTAAGCTCAATAGGGGCCATCCTATACGGAGCTCTTGAAATCGGAGCTGTGCCTGGAGCTAGCTCAATCGCAAACTCGATTGCACGATCGGGAGGCAATCCCGGCAAGGTTTCCGGAAAAACATCCATATACTCACATACCACTGGAATGGGTGTGGAGTCTCGCACTTCTACACCCTCGAGACTAAGAGCTGCAAAGCGGGCAATGTCTCTTCTCTGAAGTCCCTTGAAATGAAACGGCTTTAACCCCACGGGTTTAAAATGCACCACCTTCTCGAAACACGCCACGTGTCCATGGTGAGTTGAGAGCCAATCCATACCTAGGATGACATCGAAATCCCAATCCTGAATTCCCAGAAGGATCAAGTCGACTGGCAACTCGTGCTGCATGACTTGTACAACACTATCCGGATACACTTTATCTGTCTCAATAGATTTTCCCAATGGAGTTGAAATGGACAACTCCCTAGGTAGCTTGCTTGGCTCGGACGTAAAGCCTTTGGCAAAGCTTGGTGAAACGAACGAGTGAGTGGATCCTGTGTCTATCAACACTCTTGCCAAACATTCATTTACGAGCAACGAACCTGAGAATTTGAATCATCCCAGTTATAACACAACTGTACATATAGATACAAACATCGCAAAACACCACATAGGATATATATAGATACGAACATATCATGGCAACATTAGAACTTCAACAAAGACTAGTTCGCGCGTACCTTGCACAACATCATCAGATGCCTGTGCGTCTCTATCAGTCATGGCAAAGACTCTACCCTGGTTTGCCTGACGAGGCTGCTGGGTAGGTTGCAAGGATCTAGAGGCCTGAGATGAAGACCCCTGAAGTGAATTCTGCCTGCTTGGAGGCCGAACTCCCTGTGATCCAGACTGTGACTGCTTGCGCGGGCAATCTCGAATCATATGGCCCATCTCGCCACAATGGAAGCATCCACCTGACATTCTTCGGCAATCTCCAGTCTTATGCCGACGACCACATACGGCGCACTCCTCAAATGTCTGCGATGTGGAGGAAGCCGGAGGCATAACCCTCGTAGCTTGCGATGCTGTAGGACGCGGTGCCTGAGGCGCAAAAGAAGGTCTCTGAGCCGAAATCGGCTGGGAGAACTGGTACGGTGCAGTCCTAGTCCTCTTCTCTGAAGAACTACTCGTCTGACCCCGAGACATGTTCTTCCCGAAGCCACTGTCTCTTCTTCTCACGAAGTCTTCCGCATTCTTTTCGGCGATCTTTGCCTTCCCTACTATCTCTCTCCAAGACTCTACCTGGAGAATGGACACCCGATCTCGGATGAAAGCCTTCAAGCCCATCTCAAACTTCCTGACCTGTAGGTCTTCAGTAGCCACCAAGTGCGGAGCAAACCTAGACAACTCGGTGAACTTAGCCTCATACTCAGCTACGCTCATCGACCCTTGCTCCAAAAGCATAAACTCTCTCGCCTTTTGTTCCCGAATAAACCTGGGAAAGTACTGTTCCCTGAAAGTCTCTAAGAACTCCGCCCAAGTCCAGGGCACACCTGCCTTAGCAACATCTCTCTGCCTTTGGGCAGCTCTCCACCAGTGTTCGGCTTCACCCTCCATCACGAAGGAAGCCCATTCTACCCTTTGCTCATCGGTACAACGGAGAGCCCAGAAGGTCTTCTCCAGCTGCATAATCCAAGACTCGGCCACCATGGGGTCCAGAGTGCCATAGAATGTAGGAGGCCGCAGTCTCCTAAAAGCTTCGAGCCCGCGGTGTGATGCACCGGTGTAGGCACAGGCGTGGACGGTGGGGTAGGCATAGGCCTTGCTGCCAACAATGCCAAAGTCTCGGCTATGGAGTCCATAGCATTCGTGAAATACAACGGTTCCTCTTCTCTTGGAACTTCACTCTCGGCCCTCCGAGTATGGTAACCTCGACCCCGATTGACACGTCTCATGATATCAAATCCTGAGATCAATTTGGCAAAACATGAGTCTAACTTGGATACCAAACCTCACATATCATATAGCAATTCAATAATCATGAAATGCTAACACCGCATTTAGTATACATCAAGGTATACACGTAAGAATACCATCACAACTTAGAGTACCCTAGCGTAGCTAAGACATTTGCATTGGGCATCTATCTTTTCTAGGATCCTACACTAACCTAAAGATTCACTTGATACCGGTTATGTCGTGGTAACAAGCCTAAGACAACTGAGTCCTTCTGAGTTCTAAGTTCAACTCATAGGAATTACTTCCGCTTAGACCAAGCCTGAGTGACCTAACTAAGTCTGTCATTAGACATAACTAGCTTTGATACCAAGTCTGTCGCGACCCAAAATACCCCCTAGGAGTTAAGGATACTTTGACTCGTGACCGCCGTATCATACCTCCAGTATGATACATAAGGCACACGTGGAAACCTGTCAGAGTACCTGCATATACATAGCGGAAACGAAATACAATGCACAGCGGAAAATAAAATACTAAACATAGCGGAAGCAAAATGAATACTCCTATAGCTTGGCTCAAGTAAGAACCAACAAGTATACATGTGTGAGAAACCCAAAAGTGGAGTGGACAAACCCCACACTCACATAACAAAATGACACAAGTTCTAAGTCGGTCGATCAATAGAAATCGAAGTCACGACTCCTATCTAGAGCACCATCGTCATGATAGTGATCCATGGAAGGCTCCGGGTCACGGTACTCTTCCTCGACCCAAGGTTCGTCGCCACACAAATCGAATGGAACCCGAGCACCTGCCGATCATAACAATATCGACTGAGCATGGAATACTCAGTGTATACAAGCTAAGAACAATAAAGCGGTTAGGCATGGAGCATACAAGACATGGAGAATGAAATCCGAACAATCCTTAAAGCATGGAAACCGTGAAAACATATGTGAGATAATATTCGAAACCAAAACTGTAACCGTGTAAGTCAATCGATAATCATAGCCTTATGAGTTCTTGTGAGTTCATGGAGTTACTTAGAGTCATTATGATCCTTAGAGACATAGAGCATAGAGCAATACCGTAGAGCATTTCCATAGAGCATAACCTTAGAGATCTTAGAGCATTTCATTGTGATCCGTGGAGCTTGTGAGACGATCTTAGAACATTATCATAGAGTTTCATTGTGAGCACGGTATGATCCTTAGAGCTTATGAAACGATCTTAGAGAAATCATAGAGTTACTTAGAATCATTCATTATTCGTCTTTTCGTGAAAAACCTTTATTTGTACTTTGAGAAATCCATGGAAACCATCGGTTCATGCGAGACATGCGAGCATATGCACTTAATAAGAGAAATCATCGTATTTAAACATAGAATCCCTTAGAGGTATTTCATCAAACACTTAGAGTGCATCATAATAGTAACCTTCATCCAAGTATATAATCACACCTTTTTCATACATAAAATCAATACACATAGATAGGGCATAGATAAAAAGAATCATACTTAGTAACTAGTAGGATTGCAAGATTGTAGTAGAGTGTATCTACCTTAGAGAAATCAATGGATTTGACTCCCAATGGCTGGAACAAGCAAGAACAGTGAGTTCTTGGTTGGAAATCACCAAGGGAAGTGGAAGAACCTTGATCTTCCACAAGCTTGATCAACAAGTAGTTCCTCTCCTTCTTCTCTCTCTCAAAATCTCCTAAGATAGGGCACAGAGGGTTTCTGAAACCCTAAGGCACGAACTCAGCCTATTTATAGGCAAGGGGTTGTGTTTAAAGTCTTAAACACCCTTAATGAAGAAAAATTGCGTATGACCGATCGATCGGTGGTATGGACCGAGCGATCGGTGGCTTACCGGTCGATCGGTGTTATGACCGAGAGATCGGTCAAAAACACACTCTCTGGAATTTTTCCCCATACAAAAAAGTTAACCGTGCGACAGCCATCGAGCGATCGGTAGTGGACCGATCGATCGCAGGTAATGACCGAGCGATCGGTGCTCTGTTATGTCTGGACTGTTTTGACCATATCTTTTTACTCGCTCGTCGGATTTCGACGATTCAACTTGCGTTGGATCCGTCTTTCGAAAACGAACATTTCTGACGTTTCGGAATTTCCGATTTCTCCCTTATTTATTAATTAGACTACGAAAACTATGAAAACGGCCAATTAGCTATGAAGGTGCTATTCATTAAGGATGAAAAAGTCCGGGGTGCTACACCTGGGCTTGGGCCTGGACATACGGGTTATGTACTAAGGTTTTTGGGCCTGGACACACGGGTTATGTACTAAGGTTTTTGGGCCTTAATGATTCTGAGGTTTGGGTCAGGCCCTATAGGTCATGGGTTATGCTAAGGTCACCTAGGGTTTGGACCTAAGGGTAGGGTTTAACTAAGGCGAGGGTTTAGGACACGGTTTTGAGTCCTAGGGTTTGACTAGAGGCTTACCTAGGTTTAAGGGACTTGGTAGGGGAGGTAACCATAGTTAAAATATTTTAACTACAGTTAGGATGAGGTGTAAAAATTGGGTGCTTACATGTATATTTAGGCCGAAGTTTACTTTGTAAGTATGGATTGCGGGCATTTCGTTGCCCAAATCGGGAAATCGAACTCGGATTCATACGAAATGAACTCCCATACTTAGGTTGGGTCGAAATACATGCGTTAAAATAAATGGCATCGAAATCCGACCCTTGGTATGGATATGGTGCGCGTTTCTATGAGCACGCCGAAGTATACTTTCTAAGAATGGATTCCGGGCTTCTCGGTGCCCAAATAGGGCGAACAACCTCGGATTTCATCGAAATGAATTCCCACACTTTGGTTGGGTCGAAATATACGCCTTAGAAGAAACGGCATCAAAATCCTAACCCTGATTTGGATTTGGTTCACGTTTGTATGTTTAGGCTGAAGTATACTTTCTAATAGAATTCGGGTCTCTCGATGCCCAAATCGGGCAAACGACCTCGGATTCCACCAAAACGAATACTCACACACAAGTTGGGTTGAAATACATGAGTTAAAAGAAACAACATGAAAAGCTAACCCCTGGTTTGGATTTCGTCCGAGTTAGTAAGTTTAAGCTGAATTATACTTTCTTGGTATGGATTTTTGGCATCACAGTGCCCAAATCGGGCAAATGAACTCGGATTCCATCGAAATGAATTCTCACAATAGGATGGGTCGTAATAGATGGGTTAGAAGAACCGACTTCAAAATCTGACTCCCAGTTTGGATTTTGTGCGCGTTTGTAGGTTTAGGCCTAAATATACTTTCTAAGTATGGACTTTGGTATCTAGGTGCCCAAATCAGGCAAACGACCTCGGATTCCATCGAAATGAATTCCCACACTTTGGTTGGGTCGAAATACACACGTTAGAAGAAACGACATCAAATTCAGACCCCGGTTTGGATTTGAGAGGCGTTTGTATGTTTAGGCCAAAGTATAGTTTTAAGTATGAATTTCGGGCCTCTCGTTGTCCAAATCGGGCAAACGACATCGGAATCCTTCGAAACGAACTCCCACACTTAGATTGGGTTGAAATACACGTGTTAGAAAAATGACATCCAAATCCGACCCCCGATTTGGATTAGGGGCGCGTTTGTAGGTTTAGGCCGAAAGCATACTTTCTAGGTATGGTTTTCGGGCTTCTAGGTGCTCAAATCGGGCAAACGACCTCAGATTTCATCAAAACGAATTCTCACACTTAATTTGGTTCAATATACATGAGTTAGAGGAAACAACATCAAAATCCAAGCCCGGTTTGGATTTGGTGCGCGTTTCTATGTTTAGGCAGAAGTTTAGTTTGTAAGTATGGATTCCAAGCCTTACGGTGACCAAATGGGGAAGTCGGACTCGGATTCAATTGAAAAGAATTCCCACACTTAGGTTGGGTTGAAAAACACCTGTTAAAATAAACGGCATCGAAATCCAACCCTTGGTACGGATACGGTGCGCTTTTGTATGAGTAGGCCGAAGTATGCTTTCTAAGCATGGATTTCGGGCTTCTCATTGCCCAAATAGGGCAAACGACCTCGGATTTCATCGAAACGAATTCTCATACTTTGGTTGAGTCGAAATATGTGCGTTAGAAGAAACGAGATCGAAATCCAAACCCCGATTTTGATTTGGGGCACGTTTGTATGTTTAGCCCAAAGTATACTTTCTAAGTATGAATTTTGCGCCTCTAGGTTCCCAAACCAAGGAATGACCTTGGATTCCATCGAAACGAATTCCCAGACTTAGATTGGGTCGAAATACATGAGTTAGAAGAAACTGCATCCAAATCCGACCCCCGATTTGGATTTGGGGCGCATTTTAGGTGTAGGCCGAAGTATACTTTCTAATTATGGATTTTGGGCATCTCGGTACCCAAATCGGGAAAATTGACTCGGATTCCATCGAAACGAATTCTCACAATAGGATGGGTCGTAATAGATGGGTTAGAAGAACCGACTTCAAAATCTGACTCCCAGTTTGGATTTTGTGCGCGTTTGTAGGTTTAGGCCTAAATATACTTTCTAAGTTTGGACTTTGGTCTCTAGGTGCCCAAATCAGGCAAACGACCTCAGATTCCATCGAAATGAATTCCCACACTTTGGTTGGGTTGAAATACACGTGTTAGAGGAAACGACATCAAAATTGGACCCCGGTTTGGATTCGGGGCATGTTTGTATGTTTAGGCCGAAGTATACTTTCTAAGTATGAATTCCGGGCCTCTCGGTTCCCAAATCAGGCAATCGACCTCGGATTCCATTGAAACCAATTCCCAGACTTAGATTGGGATGAAATACGCATGTTAGAAGAAATGGCATCCAAATCCAACCCGCGATTTGGATTTGGGGCGCATTTGTAGGTGTAGGCCAAAGTATAATTTCTATGTATGGATTCCGGGCTTCTGGGTGCTCAAATCGGCCAAACATCCTCGGATTTCATCAAAACGAATTCTCACACTTAAGTTCGGTCGAAATACACGCATGAGAGGATACAACATCGAATTCCAACCCCGGTTTGGATTTGGTGCGCATTTGTAGGTTTAGGCCTAAGTATACTTTCTAAGTATGGACTTTGGTCTCTAGGTGCCCAAATCAGGCAAACGACCTCGGATTCCATCGAAACGAATTCCCACACTTTGGTTGGGTCGCAATACACGTGTTAGAAGAAATGACATCAAAATTGGACCCCGGTTTGGATTTGGGGCGCGTTTGTATGTTTAGGCCGAAGTATACTTTTAAGTATGCATTCCGGGCCTCTCGGTGTCGAAATCGGGCAAACGACTTCGTATTCCTTCAAAACGAACTCCCACACTTAGATTGGGTCGAAATACATGTGTCAGAAGAAATGACATCGAAATCCGACCCCCGATTTGGATTTGGGGTGCGTTTGTAGGTTTAGGCCGAAGTATATTTTCTGAGTGTAGAGACCCGAATCTTTTTCATGTTTTTAGTGCATTGCATTAAGGATATTTTAGTCTTTATAAGATGTTAAAGTGTGTGTATTCATATCTAATTATGGTGATGTAAACTAGGCTTAATCAACTTGTAACGCATGGATGTCATAGCACATCCTAAACTTTAGGAAGCTCTAGTTTTAGCACCGTTTACTGGAATTGTGTGATTCTTAAACCATTAGAAAGGTGTTGGAACCCTCTTCGAGATTCATGTTTAGTGTTTTTCCTCATTTTGAGTTTAAGTCAAGTCAATAGTGAGTTTTGTCTAATGGAATTGCAGATCAGTCAACTTTGGGGATATTTTGGTCTATAAATTAAGTGGAAATTGGAAATTCTAAAATGCCAGAAATGTTCATTTTCGAGAGACGAATCTAACGCAAGTTGAATCGTCAAAATCCGATGAACGAGTAAAAAGTTATGGCCAAAACAGTAAAGGGAGTCAAAACCTGCAGGAACCGATCGCTCGGTCAAAACCAGTGATCGATCGGTCCAAAACCGATCGATCGGTATCTATCGACTGGTCCAAAATTTTGTATGGGGAAATTTTCCAGAGAGTGTGTTTTTGACCGATCGCCCGGTCATAAACACCGATCGATCGGTAGACAACCGATCGCTCGGTCATTACCACCGATCGCTCGGTCCTTCGTGTTTTTGCTGATTTTTAGTATAGGCTTTTTGGTCTTTTCGTTCTCAGACCTTGGGGCTATAAATAGGGGGTCCTACTCGAAATATTAAAATACTCCACCTAGTTCTAACCTAATTTGGCAAAAAGGGGGAGAAACCCTAGGGTTTTGAGAGAGGGTTTTCTTGGAGAAGGAGGAGATTGATAGGAGATTGCAAGAAAAGTTTGGGAAGCTTCTCCAAATCGTCTCGGGAGCGTTTTGAATCCAAGGGAAGGATTCCTAAGGTCGATATACTATCCTAATCAACTCTATTTTAAGGTTTTGTGAATGTTGATGTGCTAAGAATTGTAGAAATAGATAGTTGATGCATTTTCCCTAATTTTCTATGAAATAAGCTAATTATGGATGGGAATGTGAATGGATATGTGGATTGGAAATGTGGGTAGAATGTATGGAGGATGGGAAATGTATGGAGGATGGGATTAATTTGTGGATGTGGATGAATATATTGATTGTATGGATGAATTATGGTTTGATGAATGCTTGAAAATATAGAGGAGAAATGGATTCATATTATACGTACACAAGGTGTTTGTGAAAAGGCTTGAATGGATAAATGCTATTATACTCTTATGAAATGGTGGTAAATTGATTATGAATTGCGATATGAATTATGATAAGATATGTATATGTGAATGGTTTGTTAAGTATGTCTAATTATTTGCATGGAAATTGATAGTCGGGAAGGTAAGAACTTAGAGGAACATCTCTCAAACCGGGAATTCTCTAACTATTTGGTATGGGACATATAGTGCAGTTTCCATGGTGGGAGATCGGAACCTAAGCAATTACCAACTCGAATATTAATTTTGACACTTAAGCACATATGCACGTGTATGTTAAGATAAGAGTCTCACAAGTCACACATATGGACTACAAGCATGAACATGGCATACTTATGACATTCTGAATAAGCATAAGCATGGCATGGTCCGTATCCGCCAAGAACGGCATGTCTCATTACAGTGTGGTCTGAATAAGTGCATAAGGCATGGTCCGTATCCGCCAAGAACGGCATGTCTCATCCTGGTATGATCTGAATAAGTGCATAAGCATAAGTGTAAGCATCTCACAAGCACGTGGTCTCATAAGCATAAGCAACTCATAAGTGTATTGTCTTCCAAGTCTAAGATTCTCACAAGTACACAAGTCAAGGTGATGATATGATGAATATGCGCACACGTTCTTCCGCACTCTGATTATGTTATTATGCTATTGGATATGTTTCTGACTAAGTGCAGGTATATTATTATTGTTGATTGGATTTTCTATACACTGAGTACCTTTGTACTCAGCCGGACTTTTGTCTTGGCAGGTATAGAGCAGGAGTACACGGTGGAGCCGTGGGTTGAGGAAACATACATTGAGGAAGGAGGTGAAGGTGAGCCTTCTGAGGAGGGAGCCGGAGACTTGGGCGGCTACACCTCTTAGTTTACATTTCTTTTCATTGACAGAGTTTTGTAATTGACTTTTAGAGGATGTTGCTCAGTAGACTTCTCATTAGTTGTGTATCAGACTTGTTGGTTCATTGTGAGTTGTATATATAGACCTTAGACTTGTGCAGGTTGGATTGGGTTTATATATCGGAATTTTATTACTCTCATTTTTGGAGACTCGTGTAGTAGCCTTGTATGCATGATTTTAAACAGGTAAAGTGAATGTGGCGATTCCAAAGTCCTATTTTAGCCTTAGTAGGATTTGGGGTCGTTACAGAGGTGGTATCAGAGCACTAGGCATTAGGTTCCCTTGGGCTAAGTTGTCCTCTTAGTAGGAGTCATGTTATGTCACTCCGGGTCTGATACCAGAGGATATCAATCAAAGCACAAGGCATTAGAGCCCTTAAGGCTAAGGTGTTAAGTATAGGGTATAGGAAGATGTCAACCTCAGGGAAGCAACATCAAGTTTAGGATTCTAATTGTTCAGGATTGGGTTATGATTAAGTGTAGATTTAGGAATTTTATGTGAGTTTATTCCTAAATAAGTTGTTTTCTTCTTCTCAGGACTGTAAGCATGAGAAGGGGTGGAAGAAACCATAGGAATGGAGGAGGCAGTGTGACAGATGGGGATTCCCCAGATGGTGCTTCCCAAGCCAATGTGAGTCGGGCTATGGAATCTATTGCTGCAGCCATGGAGAGGCAGGCTGAAATTATGGCTCAGCAAACTGCATTGCTAGCAGCTGGTCAAGCTAGACAGGAGAGGCAGGTTGATGTTCACCCACCTCGTCATAACGGAGTGGAAGCTTTTAGGAGGATGAATCCTCCAGCCTTCTATGGTAGTACGGATCCCTCAGTTGCCGAGTTATGGATCATGCAACTAGAGAAGATTTTCACCGTGCTTGAGGCTACCGATGAGCAGAGGGTGAAATGGGCCTCCTTCGTCATGGAAGGCGAGGCTGAACATTGGTGGAGGGCCGCATCTAGGCAGAGGAATGAAGTGCGAGCGGGACAAGAGTGGACTTGGGGAGAGTTCCTCGACATCTTCTACGAGAGATACTTCCCGGTGTTTGTGAGAGATCAGAAGGAGATTGAATTCTCTACCTTAGAGCAAGGAAGGATGTCAGTGGCCGAGTATGAGGCCAAGTTTGTAGAGCTCTCTAGGTTCGCTTCTCACTTGATTGCTACAGAGAGAATGAAAGCAAAGAGGTTTGAGCGAGGTTTGAAGGATTTTATTCGGGAGAAAGTTTCGATACTTCAGCTCGAGACTTGTAGGGAAGTGTACCAGCGTGCTTTGATAGCTGAGAAGAATTCAAAAGAATTGTTGAAGAAGAGGGAGAAGTTGCAAGCAGGTAGGTTTGGTCCTCAGGACAAGAGGCCAAGGGTGTCGGGTCCTATGCCTATTGCTAGGCCTACCCTTTATCAGAGGCCGACTCAGGTAGCCCCACGAGCAGCTCAGGTGGCTCCGCCTACTACTGGCATTTAGCTGTTTGATGTATGCCGCCAGTGCGGAAAGAGGCACAGAGTAGGAGAGTGTAGGGCAATTACTGGAGGTTGTTTCCATTGTGGAGAGGTCTCACACCGGATCCGAAATTGCCCACTCCGCATTCAGTAGGGGATTCAGTCGACTCAGCCACAGGGAGTCAGGCCCCCAGGTAGGCAGTCCACACAGCAGAGGCCACCACAGGGTTCTAGACCTCAGCAGCCTCACCAGCTAGCTCAGGGTCGAGTGTTTGCTACCTCGGAGCGGGATGCACAGGCGTCCGACGACGTTGTGCAGGGTACGTTTAATTGTGCTTTAGTCAATTAAAATATTGTTCTGATGCTATGGGTATGATATTAAATGTTATGTGGTATGATGTAAGATGCATGTATATATTCATGATTTGACAAATTAGCTTTGTGTATTAATTCAGGCTCATTGTTGATAAATGATTTCCTTGCTCATGTTTTGATCGATACTGGTTCCACTCACTCCTTCGTCACACCTAGTTTTGCACGAGAATTTCCGATGGAGCCAAGTCTGTTAGATCGTGAATTGTCTATCACTACTCCTGTCGGTAGTTCAGTCATCACTGATAAGGTCTATCGAAACTGCGACATTCAAGTAGGCCAGAGAGAGATGTCAGCTGATCTGATTGTCCTTGAGTTCCAAGACTTTGACGTCATTTTAGGCATGGATTGGCTTTCCAAATACCATGGGCATGTCGACTGTTTTGGGAAAGTGGTCAACTTTAGACCAATCAGTGAGCCCTCTTTTCGTTTCCAAGGGTTGAAGAAGAAGGACTTAGCTCGTTTCGCGGCATTGAGTCTTACTACCTCGGAAGCACCAGATTTCTCAAGTACCCCTATTGTAGAGGAATTCATGGATGTCTTTCCTAAAGACTTACCGGTTTGCCACAGGATAGAGAAGTAGAGTTTGCAATTGAGTTGGCTCCGGGTACGGCACCCATCTCTAAAGCTCCGTATAGGATGGCTCCAGCAGAGTTGAAAGAGCTTAAGGAGCAGATTGACGAATTGCTTGGTCTTGGATTTATCCGCCCAAGTGTATCACCTTGGGGAGCTCCAGTGTTGTTTGTGAAGAAGAAGGATGGTTCGATGAGGATGTACATCGACTATCGGCAACTGAACAAGGTCACCATCAAGAACAAATATCCTTTACCTAGGATCGATGACTTGTTTGATCAGTTGCAAGGAGCTAAGTATTTCTCCAAGATCGACTTAAGGTCAGGCTACCATCAGCTGAAGATAAAGGTGGAAGATGTGCCTAAGTCTGCTTTCAGGACCAGATATGGGCATTTTGAATTCTTAGTCATGCCGTTCGGTTTGACAAACGCCCCGGCAGCATTCATAGATCTCATGAACAGGATCTTCAAGCCAACTCTGGACCGCTTTGTGATCGTGTTTGTGGATGACATTTTAGTGTACTCCAGGACACAGAAGGAGCATGAGATGCATCTCCGGATCACCCTGAAGATACTCCGTGAGCATA
The DNA here is from genome assembly GCA_015143295.1 of Tetracentron sinense. Lineage (NCBI taxonomy): Eukaryota > Viridiplantae > Streptophyta > Magnoliopsida > Trochodendrales > Trochodendraceae > Tetracentron > Tetracentron sinense. The sequence goes on from CM026551.1 coordinate 37,314,018, forward strand.
AGCTATATGCTAAGCTTAGCAAGTGCGAGTTTTGGCTAGAAAAAGTAGCATTTCTAGGCCATGTGGTGTCAGAAGAGGGGATTTCAGTTGACCCTGCTAAGATAGAAGCAGTGGAAGGATGGGGGAGACCTAAGAGTGTTACAGAGGTTCGAAGTTTCTTGGGCCTAGCTGGATATTATCGAAGATTTGTAGAAGGATTTTCCAGTTTGGCAGCTCCGCTTACTCATCTAACTCGAAAGAACGCTAGATTCGAGTGGAATGAGAAATGTGAGAAGAGTTTTCTTGAGTTAAAGAAGCGTCTCACCACCGCTCCGATCTTGACTGTTCCATCGGGTAGTGAAGATTTTGTGGTGTATAGTGATGCCTCACTCGTTGGGTTAGGTTGTGTTCTTATGCAACACGGAAAGGTGATTGCCTATGCTTCTCGGCAGTTGAAAGACCACGAGAAGAACTATCCTACCCATGATTTGGAGTTAGGAGCCTTGGTTTTTGCTCTTAAGATCTGGAGACACTACTTGTACGGTGCGCAGTTTGAAGTTTTCACCGACCACAAAAGTCTAAAGTATTTATTCTCGCAGTACCACCCGGGAAAAGCGAATGTAGTGGCAGATGCGCTAAGTAGGAGACCTACTGGGTTCTTGGCACACTTGATGGTCCAAGAATGGAAGCTACTAGAAGAGGCGTCTAGCCTTAATGTAGGCTTCGGTGTTGGAGCTTCTGGAGCCTTGTTGGCTAACATTATGGTCAGGCCAACCTTATTGGACAGGATTAAAGACTTGCAGTGGAATGATGGAGAACTGCACGCTGCCATGAATAAGTCACTGAGCAGCGGGTTTGAGGATTTCTCTTGGAGAGATGGTGGAGTTTGTTTCAAGGGTAGACTTTGTGTTCCGGATGATGAGGATTTAAGAAGGGAGATTCTGGATGAAGCACACAAGTCTAAGTACACCGTGCATCCGGGAGGTACTAAGATGTACCAGAACCTTAAGAAGTATTTCTGGTGGAAAGGTATGAAGAAAGATGTGGCTACCTTTGTATCCAAGTGTTTGGTGTGTCAGCAGGTGAAGGCCGAACACAGGAGGCCGGCAGGACTCCTTCAGTCTCTTCCTATTCCCGAGTGGAAGTGGGAAAATATCTCCATGGATTTTGTTGTTGGTTTGCCAAAGACGGCCAAGAACTTTGATGCCATTTGGGTTGTGGTTGACCGATTGACTAAATCAGCTCATTTTCTTCCATATCGGACTACTTTCAACTCCAATCAATTGGCTAACCTCTATATCAAAGAGATAGTTCGTTTGCATGGAGTGCCTGTTAGCATTGTTTCTGATCGAGATCCGAGATTTACATCCAAGTTCTGGAAGAGTTTTCAGCAGGCCATGGGTTCCCATTTGGATTTTAGTACGGCATTTCATCCGCAGACAGATGGGCAAACTGAAAGAGTGAACCAGATCATAGAGGACATGCTACGAGCTTGCATGTTAGACTTTCAGGGTAGTTGGGTTGATCACTTGCCGTTGGTTGAGTTTGCCTACAACAACAGCTATCAAGCTAGCATTCAGATGGCACCGTTTGAGGCACTTTATGGGAGGAGTTGTCGTTCACCTTTGTGTTGGGACGAAGTTGGTGAGAGGAAGCTTTTGGGTCCCGAGCTCGTTGGTCAGACTGTGGATAGAGTTCAGTTGATCAGGGAGAGGTTGAAAGCAGCTCAGAGTAGACAGAAGAGCTATGTCGATACTCGGAGGAGAGATCTTGAGTTCCAAGTCGGAGATTTTGTATTTGTTAAGATCTCACCTACGAAGGGGGTGATGAGGTTTGGCAAGCGAGGCAAGCTCAGTCCGAGATATGTGGGTCCTTTTGAGATCATCACCCGAGTCGGGGAAGTTGCTTACCGGGTCGCCTTGCCACCTCACATGGAACGTGTGCATAATGTCTTTCACATCTCTATGTTGAGGAAGTACATAGCGGATCATTCACATGTCATTCATTTGGAACCGTTGGAAATTCGGGAAGATTTGACTCTAGTGGAGCAACCGGCTCGAATTTTGGACCGGAAAGAGTAAGTTTTGCGTTCTAAGGTCATTCCTCTTGTGCTCTTGCAATGGGAGCATCACTCTAGAGAAGATGCTACTTGGGAGAGAGAAGCCGAGGTCCGCGAAAAGTACCCGCACTTATTCACCTAAGGTACGTAATTTCGAGGACGAAATTCTTTTAGGGGGGGAGGATGTAGAGACCCGAATCTTTTTCATGTTTTTAGTGCATTGCATTAAGGGTATTTTAGTCTTTATAAAATGTTAAAGTGTGTGTATTCATATCGAATTATGGTGATGTAAACTAGGCTTAATCAACTTGTAACGGATGGATGTCATAGCACATCCTAAACTTTAGGAAGCTCTAGTTTTAGCACCGTTTACTGGAATTGTGAAAAGGCTTGAATGGATAAATGCTATTATACTCTTATGAAATGGTGGTAAATTGATTATGAATTGCGATATGAATTATGATAAGATATGTATATGTGAATGGTTTGTTAAGTATGTCTAATTATTTGCATGGAAATTGATAGTCGGGAAGGTAAGAACTTAGAGGAACATCTCTCAAACCGGGAATTCTCTAACTATTTGGTATGGGACATATAGTGGAGTTTCCATGGTGGGAGATCGGAACCTAAGCAATTACCAACTCGAATATTAATTTCGACACTTAAGCACATATGCACGTGTATGTTAAGATAAGAGTCTCACAAGTCACACATATGGACTACAAGCATGAACATGGCATACCTATGACATTCTGAATAAGCATAAGCATGGCATGGTCCGTATCCGCCAAGAACGGCATGTCTCATCCTGGTATGATCTGAATAAGTGCATAAGCATAAGTGTAAGCATCTCACAAGCACGTGGTCTCATAAGCATAAGCAACTCATAAGTGTATTGTCTTCCAAGTCTAAGATTCTCACAAGTACACAAGTCAAGGTGATGATATGATGAATATGCGCACACGTTCTTCCGCACTCTGATTATGTTATTATGCTATTGGATATGTTTCTGACTAAGTGCAGGTATATTATTATTGTTGATTGGATTTTATATACACTGAGTACCTTTGTACTCAACCGGACTTTTGTCTTGGCAGGTATAGAGCAGGAGTACACGGTGGAGCCGTGGGTTGAGGAAACATACATTGAGGAAGGAGGTGAAGGTGAGCCTTCTGAGGAGGGAGCCGGAGACTTGGGCAGCTACACCTCTTAGTTTACATTTCTTTTCATTGACAGAGTTTTGTAATTGACTTTTAGAGGATGTTGCTCAGTAGACTTCTCATTAGTTGTGTATCAGACTTGTTGGTTCATTGTGAGTTGTATATATAGACCTTAGACTTGTGCAGGTTGGATTGGGTTTATATATCGGAATTTTATTACTCTCATTTTTGGAGACTCGTGTAGTAGCCTTGTATGCATGATTTTAAACAGGTTAAGTGAATGTGGCGATTCCAAAGTCCTATTTTAGCCTTAGTAGGATTTGGGGTCGTTACACTGAGTGTGGTTTTTGGGCTTCTGGGTGCTCAAATAGGGCAAACGACCTCGGATTTCACCAAAATGAATTCTCACACTTAATTTGGGTCAAAATACACGTGTTAGAGGAAACAACATCAAAATTCGACCCCGGTTTGGATTTGGTGCGCGTTTCAATGTTTAGGCCGAAGCTTACTTTGTAAGTATGGATTGCGGGCCTTTCGATGCCCAAATCGGGAAATCGGACTCAAATTCCAACGAAATGAACTCCCACACTTAGGTTGGGTCGAAATACACGCATTAAAATAAACGGCATCGAAATTCAACCCTTGGTATGGATATGGTGCGTGTTTGTATGAGTAAGCCGAAGTATACTTTCTAAGAATGGATTTCGGGCTTCTCGGTGCCCAAATAAGGCAAATGACCTCGGATTTCATCGAAACGAATTCCCACACTTTGGTTGGGTCGAACTAGATACGTTAGAAGTAATGACATCACAATCCAAACCCCGATTTTGATTCGGTGCGCGTTTGTATGTTTAGGCTGAAGTATGGATTTCGGGTCTCTCGATGCTTAAATCAGGCAAACGAGCTCGGATTGCATGAAAATGAATATGCACACACAATTTGGGTTGAAATACTTGCTTTAAAAGAAACGACATGAAAATCTGACCCCTGGTTTTGATTTGGTCCGTGTTTTTTAAGTTTAAGCCGAATTACACTTTCTAGGTATGAATTTTGGGCATCTCAATGCCCAAATCAGGCAAATTAACTTGGATGGAAGGGGGATCCGGATAAAAATTTATGCGGAAACTGGATCCCCTAGATCTTAACACCATATAAAGCATCAAAATTATCTAAGAGTTTTAGTTATATCACCTTGGTGAATGTTTTTCACCGATGAAGCTTAATCCACTCGAACCGTCAGAACTCTTTGTAGAGATTTCATCGAAAAAAATACTAGAAGCCCAATCCTTGTTCTTCATTATCCCCATGGAGCTTTAGAATCTCCTTTGGAATTATAGAACCAAGAGAAAGAAGATTGATCGATGGTGTAGACCTTCTATCACCAATAATACTAAGGTTCAAAACCCTAGATTTGCAAAACCCAACTAGGACCACCGATATAGCTCACGAAAATCCCTAGGGGTCTCCCCTAGGGCTCACGGTTTGGAGAGAGAGAGGAGAGATGAGAAACAATTCTATAGAATTCTACTTAATTGTCTAGGGTGTTGGGGTATTTATAGACTAAGATCTTATCCTAATCCTACTCCAACTTGATCTTATCTAGTAGGATTTATTGATTAACAATAACTCTTATTATTAATTAAATAAACTCCTACTTAATCTATAACTACTTTAGTTATAGTAATCCTATTAATTAAAGAGTCCCTATTATAAGAGGAAAGGGATAAGTCAACATCCTACACCAAAGTAGGAAACCTAGTCAAACTAGGAATCCACAAGGGGAGGCGTGAGCTTCTATGGGGCGTGGGATTTGAGGAGTTAAAACTCCATATTGTAATCTAATTACAATAACATCTTAATCCTAATTGCAATCCAACACTTGGATTTTAATTCCATAATTAAAGGAATTATATTTCAATAATTATTCAATTAAACAAATCCTAATCCAATTAGGATTCCTCAAGTGGGCGCCCCACCCTAGGGTTTAAACCCATGAGCTTTGGCCCATATTAAAGGTCCATTTTAATGGGTTTATGGATATGGGTCAAACCCATTTACCCTTTAATTATGTTAATCAAATAATTACTAAAATAATCCCTTAGTTTAAATTAACAATTAATTTAAACAATAGATTAACTATTAATTTATTTAATTAAATGATTAACTTTTAATCAATTATTGAGCTTGTATTTCTTATGTGAGCACCTCCACAGATTGCTCTGGGACATTCTTACCTTGGCTTATCCAATGTTATCTCATTAACCCTAAATGGGAATTACATCGGAATTGCAAGTGACGTGAGATATCCATGTTGCAATTGAATCCCAGTGTATGAACATTAACCATTACGGATCCTACCACATGAACTTTTAAATTCGATTTATCCTTCTAAATACATTATCCCTAATGGGCCTTCGAGATTGACATACTATCTAACCCATAGCTCATTGCAAATCATCCGGGGTTCCAAGACTTATGATTAAGCCATGAGAAACAATTTCTCATGAAAAACATTTTAAAAAAATTCTTTTATAAGTTTAATACCTTTTAATAAAATAATATTTTAAAATTTATTTTGTTTTCAAAATCACCTACGCAGGATTTAAACTTAATCAACTGTTTTACCCGGAACTTGGATAATCTCTCAAATTAATGAACATGGATTTCTTGTTTGAAATTCATCATGACTCAAACAACTTTCTGACTATCCAACTGTCATTGTATTGTATTCCCTAAGTTTGAAAATACGTTGGTGGAATCAAAACAATCAGATCACTGTCCAGTCATAGATGAACTCATCAGATCTAAGGATCATCGAAACCATTCAATGTGAATGAGAGACCAACTATCTGATAGTATGTTTATGCAAGAGGTCTCTCATTGAATGCAATTAGTCAGTGTACATTTAAGCACCCATATGCTGATGTGTTGTCTCCACTACAATAGTTCGAGATAGAACTACATCTTAACTATTAAAAACATCTTAGCATTCTGGCAGCCATATAAGTGAACTGCCCAGCTTCACCCACAGCTGTGACTATATAAGGTATAAGGAACCAGAAAGTTATATCTACCTGTGATAATCTAATCACATAACTTTCCTATAATATATCCTATGGACCTTTATCGATATCTCATATCGTATAGATCATCTCATGATCATGGTCAATTACCCATAATGAATACACAATAGATTAAGAAGAAACATTTATTAATTAAATTAATAAGGTTCTAACAATCTAAATGACTTTTCTAGGCATCATGTCCAACAATCTCCCACTTTCCCTAAAAGTCACTGTGCCATAGATTTCAATCTGTTACTGTCTAAGTGTGTTACAAAAACTTTATCTGATAAAGCTTTTGTCATCGGGTTTGCAACATTAAGTTAAGACCTAATCTTTGTAACAACTACATCTTGCCTGTCAATGATCTCACGAATGAGATGATACTTCCGCTCCACATGTTTCATGCTTTTTTGGTTCCTAGGTTCTTTGCTATGGGCTACTGCACCGTTACTATCACAGAAAAGGGTGATAGGTCTGAGTGCTGATGGAACATTTCTTAGATCTTGCAAAAACCTTCTGAACTAGACTGCTTCTTTTGCTGCTTCCGAAGCTGCAATATATTCTGCTTCGGTGGTAGAGTCAACAATAGTCTTCTACTTTATGTTGTGCCAACTGATAGCAGCACCACCCAGTGTAAACACATACCCAGATGTGAAAGCTCTATTGTCCGGATCTGATTGGAAATCGGAATGAGTATAACCCCGTCCAACTAAATCTTCTGATTGAAAGGTAAGCACATAATCCATAGTCCTTTTCAGGTACTTCATAATGTGCTTCACTGCAGTCCAATGATTAACACCTGGATTGCTTTGGAACCGACTAACAACTCCCACTGTATGACAGATATCCGGTCTAGTACATAACATAGCATACATAAGGCTCCCAACTGCCGAAGCATAAGGGCACCTCTTTATCTACTCGATCTCATCAGCTGATGTAGGGGCCATCTTTTTAGACAAAGTGACACCATGTCTAAAAGGAATGAGTGTTGTCTTACATTCACTCATACTGTACCTAGACAATATTTTTCTATGTAGGAAATTTGGCTCAATCCCAACATTTGGCATTTTCTATCTCTCAGAATCTTTATTCTAAGAATATATGATGCCTCTCCCAAGTCTTTCATTGAGAAATGCTGAGAAAGCCATATCTTGACTGATGACAACATCCCTACATCATTCCCAATGAGTAGGATGTCATCTACATAAAGAATTAGGTATTCTATCGCTCTCCCACTGTCCTTCTTGTATATACAAGATTTTTCCAAATTCTTTTGGAATCCAAATTCTTTGATCGAAAGATCAAATCTTTGGTTCCGGTTTCTTGAAGCTAGTTTCAAACCATATATCAACTTGTTGAGCTTGCATACCATGTTCTCCTGGTTAGGAGCAATGAAGCCCTCTGGTTGCTTCATATAGATGTCTTCATCTAACATTCCATTAAGGAAAGCAGTTTTGACTTCCATTTGCCATATCTCATAGTCATGGTGTGCAGCTATAGCTAGCAATATCCTGATGGATTTAAGCATAGCTATAGGTGAAAAGGTATCCTCATAATCAACTCCTTGAATTTGAGTATAACCTTTTGCAACAAGTCTAGCTTTATAGGTCTCCACGTTACCATCGACACCCTTCTTCCTTTTGTAAATCCATTTGCATCCAATTGACTTTATACCATCTGGTGGATCTACTAAAGTCCAGACACCGTTGTTATACATGGAATCTATTTCAGCATTCATGGCTTTATTCCATTGAGATGCATCTACATCCAATGTAGCTTCCTAATAAGTATTAGGATCTTTATCCTCATCATCCGGGGTAACTAGATAAACTTCATTATTGTAATACTGAAGTCTATCCAGTGGTCTAGAAACTCTTTCAGACCTTCTCAGTGGAACAGAATTAGGAGAAATTAAAGTGGAAGGATTAGGTTCAGTTTGGATACTGGCTGTGTCGTCTTTCATCTCATGAAATTCAACTTTTTTAAGGAGATCCATTTCTTCCTCCAAGAAAGTGGGATGAAGCCTAACAACTATTGTTTGGTCTGCCTTGGAGTAGAAATGAAAACCCTTAGTTTCTTTTGGATATCCTACAAAATTCCATTTCTCTATCCTAGATTCCAATTTAGTGGGTTCGAGTTTGCGAACATGAGCAGGACAACCCCATACCCTTAGATGTTGTAAACTAGGTTTTCGCTCAGTCCACAATTCATAGGATGTAAACGGAATAGACTTAGATGGAACCTGGTTTAGAATATAAATGGCAGTTTGTATAGTATTGTAACGACCCCAAAATCCTACAAGGCTAAAATAGGACTTTGGAATCGTCACATTCCCTTAACCAGCTTAAAATCCATGCATACAAGGCTTACTACACGAGTCTCCAAAAATGAGAGTAATAAAATTTCGATATATAAACTATAACCAACCTGCACAAGTCTACGGTCAACATAGACAACTCACTATAAACCAAAAGGTCTGAATGCACAACTATAAAAAATCTAATGAGCAACATCCTCTAAAAAGGTCTATTACAAAATCTCTCAACCAAACAAAACATAAACTAATAGGTGTAGCCACCCAAGACTCCTGCTCCTTCCTCGATGGGCTCACCATCTCCTCATTCCTCGATGTAAGTCTCCTCAATCCACGGCTCCGCCGTGTGCTCCTGCTCTAAACCTGCAAAGACAAAGTCCAGTTGAGTACAAAAGTACTCTGTGTATATAAAATCCAACCAACAATGTGAACGCCAAAATTTACCGCCTTTCCTCCCCTCTCAACTCTAAGTGTCGAGATAAGGTTCGAGAGTAGAGGAATAACGCTAAATTTATTTTAAGAGTCGCCACCTACTTAGGGGAAGTAGGATCCCGAGATAATCCAAATAAGGGGGTCTACGGTCCAGAGTTGTCTAGGTAAGAGATCCCTTTAGGTCCTAGGGAAGGGGTTAGGCACCCCAGGACCTCCATCCAATGATGGTAACCTACTCATTAGGTCCAAATCAAACATTTAAAAATCACTTATCATTTCCTAAATAGTTATTAATTTTGCTAATCGAACACAAATCAAAATGGGGTGTAAAAAAGTTTATTTTTGGTTGGGGTCGAACCCTGATTGGGCTGCCTACTTATCCGGTTAGTCGGAATCAGACCCTTATAGTAGTTCGGGGTCCGTGACTGTTTTTATACTCGTTTCGGAGTGTGGTCACTTCCAACTCGTGTTTGAGTTGGGGAGGGGAAGTGGAATGAGATTTATGAATCTCACTCCGGGAGATGGCCGCGTAGCTAGGCGCTCGTGGGGGAGCTCTAGGGGCGTTCATTTATTAGGGTAAGTCCTTTTTGCATTTTGTGGGTTTTTTTTAAATGTTTTTTTTTTTTTTTTGTTGTTTTTGTATTATATTTTTTTTTTATTTCTTTTTTTTGTATTTTTTTTAATTTTGGCAAGTTTTAACTAGTCAAGGCTATCCTAAGTGCCCAAGGTAGGCAAAAGGAAAATAAAGTCTAAATGATTTTAATTATCTTAAAGGCAAAGAGCAGGGCGGATCGAGCGGCCTTAAACCAAAAGGGGCTATGGTTTAAATACGGACCCTGCTCTAGGTCCCAAGGGAAGATAGACCAATACCTTTAATTTATTTTGATCTTTATTATTATTTTTTTGATTTTGATTTTTTTTTTTTGGTGTGGCTAACTAACGGGGGTAGGCCAAATATTTAGGGTTAAAAAGAATCTACCTAAATGCCCAATGTAGGCAAAATAGAAAAAAAATCGGCCTAAACTTATTGCACACACATATACATGAAAATAAATAAATAAATAAATGAAATAAATAAATACGCATGGAAGACACGTACCTACGTGCGGTTGATGGAGAATGTGCGATATTGGCGGCTGCTCCGGTGAGAATGAATGGCGAAAACAAGTCACTCTGTCTCACCGCCTCTCAACCCACAGAACAATGGGTTTACTAAAAATATAAAATAAAATAAAATAAATGGAAAATGAGATCCAAAGAGACCGGTGAATGGTCGGTCTTTTCTCCTGTGCAAGTGAGAAAAACAAAAATCAAACAAATAATAAAAAATAATCCAATGAAAACCATGAATCCAACTGAACTGATCAAATAGGAAAAGGGATTGAATCGAATCGAATGAGGGGTTGGAGATTACCAGAAGAACCGGGGGCTCCTATCTGAACTTGGACTTAGCCGGAGACAGAACACAACTGGTCGGAATTAAATCAAACTCGTCGGAAGAACATGACCGAAGGTGAGTATCCTTGATTCACAGGAGACATTGAAGACGAGGATCAGACTGCAACTCGCCGGAGGAAGAAAAATCACCGGAAATGGGGATTCCGGCGATCTGGATCTGAACCATAGGACTGAGATGAAAAATCACTAATGAATAAGTGAATAGAATCAGAAGTAGAAGTGAAATTAAAGGAAACAGAACTAAGGTTTCGATCTAGAAGAACGGAGAAAGGGAAAATTGGTGAGATGGAGAATTGCTTACCTGAGAATAAAATGGGAAACCGGCTGGAGAGACGATGGTGGCCAGACCTTGCTTGCCGGAAACTTGGTTTGATCGGAGAAGAGATTATCTCTGCTCCTGCCGAAATGAAACCGAAATTAGAGGGAAGTAAAGAAAAGTAATAAAAAATAAATGGAAAGGTCTGAAGCTCTAGATCTAGATCTAGAAGAGATAATTAAATGGTGGTTACCTGAGGAGAAGAGCGAACGAACAGTCGGCGGAGCTGCTGTTGCGATGAGACCTAGATGGACAAAGAGCTGAGCCAAAACATCGGTGATGATGCTTCCGGTGAGAAGCTAGGCGTCGGATCAAGAGGAGAACTATGCTGGACGTCGATGATTCAGTTGGCCTGACCGGGAATGGTGGTAGCTGGAGGTGACGATGAAGGAGAGAAGGAAAAGGAGAGAACAGGGAAAGAGGGGCTACTAACCGAATGAGGTTAGGGTTTGAAAACCCTTCCCCTTTGGTTTATATAGTAATGGGTATATTTTTTTTTTTTTTTTTGGACATTATATGCCCTTTAAGGGATTGGGTTTTACAATTGGGTCGTGGATCATAAGATTGCCCATGGGCTCTGAACACGAGATATCCTCTACTCTCTCTCTCTTTCTCGGATCTATAACCTCGACACTCAATTAAAATAATAAGATAAATTAAAATTAAAATTAAAATTACAAATACAATAAAGGGATTAAGGGGTGTAAAAATGGGGTGTTCACAGTTGCCCCTCTTTGTCGGAGAGTGTTAGCAATTGAACGACAAAGACTGAAAAACCCGTCATTTTTACACACCTAAAGCCTGTGAAAACTTGTGAAAATCAAAAATAAGAAAAAGGGAAAGCCTAGTTAAACTTGCCAAAACAAAGATGGAGTGATGGATAATAGTTTATTGCCTCATCGCGGAGGATTGCTGGGGAAAATGGGCCCACATGGAACATGGATTGAAGGGAGCTCGCGTACACTACTGCATGGAGACTGATATAGTGTTTGGAGCAAGAATGCTATGGCGTGAAGGTTGAGGATGAAATGGATATGATGGATTGAAGGGAGCTCATGAACACTATTGCATGGAGACTGATATAGTGTTTGGAGCGAGAATACTATAGCATGAAAGTCGAGGATGGAATGAATGTGATGAATGACATCGCCTTGAATGCCAACTGAAAGGATTGGTGGTGACATCGCCTTGAATGTCAACCAACAAGATGAGAAGGTGACATCGCCTTCAATGTCAACTGAAAGGATTGATGGTGACATCGCCTTGAATGTCAACTGAAAGGATTGGTGGTGACATCGCCTTGAATGTCAACCAACAAGATGGGAAGGTGACATCGCCTTTAATGTCAACTGAAAGGATTGGTGGTGACATCGCCTTGAATGTCAACCGAAAGGATTGATGGTGTCATCGCCTTAAATGTCAACCAACAAGATGGGAGGGTGACATCGCCTTGAATGTCAACCGAAAGGATTGATGGTGACATCGTCTTAAATGTCAACCAACAAGATGGGAGGGTGACATCGCCTTGAATGTCAACCGAAATGATTGATGGTGACATCTCCTTGAATATCAACCAACAGGATGAGAGAGTGACATCGCCTTGAATGTCAACCAAAAGGATTGATGGTGACATCGCCTTGAATGTCAACCAAAAGGATTGATGGTGACATCGCATTGAATGTCAACCAGCAAAAAAGAGGGTGACATCGCCTTGAATGTCAACCAACGAGATGGGGATGACATCGCCTTGAATGTCAACCGAAAGATTGATGGTGACATCGCCTTGAATGTCAACCAACGAGATAGGGGATGACATCGCCTTGAATGTCAACCGAACGGACTGATGGTGACATCGCCTTGAATGTCAACCAAAAGGATTGATGGTAACATCGCATTGAATGTCAACCAGCGAGATAGGGGATGACATCGCCTTGAATGTCGACCGAACGGACTGATGGTGACATCGCCTTGAATGTCAATCAAAAGGATTGATGGTGACATCGCATTGAATGTCAACCAGCAAAAAAAGAGGGTGACATCGCCTTGAATGACAACCAACGAGATGGGGATGACATCGCCTTGAATGTCAACCGAAAGGATTGATTTTGACATCGCCTTGAATGTCAATCAAAGGATTGATGGTGACATTGCCTTGAATGTCAATTAACAAGATGGGAGAGTGACATCGCCTTGAATGTCAACTGAAAGGATTGGTGGTGACATCGCCTTGAATGTCAACCGAAAGGATTGATGGTGACATCGCCTTAAATGTCAACCAACAAGATGGGAGGGTGACATCGCCTTGAATGTCAACCGAAAGGATTGATGGTGACATCGCCTTAAATGTCAACCAACAAGATGGGAGGGTGACATCGCCTTGAATGTCAACCGAAATGATTGATGGTGACATCGCCTTGAATATCAACCAACAGGATGAGAGAGTGACATCGCCTTGAATGTCAACCAAAAGGATTGATGATGACATCACCTTGAATGTCCACCAACAGGATGGGGATGACATCGCCTTGAATGTCAACCAACGAGATGGGAGGATGACATCGCCTTCAATGTCAACCGAAGTGATTGATGGTGACATCGCCTTGAATGTCCACCACCAAGATGAGAAGGTGACATCGCCTTCAATGTCAACTGAAAGGATTGATGGTGACATCGCCTTGAATGTCAACTGAAAGGATTGGTGGTGACATCGCCTTGAATGTCAACCAACAAGATGGGAAGGTGACATCGCCTTCAATGTCAACCGAAGTGATTGATGGTGACATCGCCTTGAATGTCCACCAACAAGATGGAGGGTGACATCGCCTTCAATGTCAACCAACAAGATGGATGAAGGTACAAAAATATGATTGGCTAGAGTAGTGTCTGCTTCATTGTTTAGCCGCGATCGTATATGACGTTATTTGCCGTGATGATTGCTGGCGAAAGAAAACCGCCGTGGTCAGACCATGAAACCCAAAACAAAATTTTTGGTTTTTCTGAAAATGTTGAATTTTATTTTGAAAGATGACTTTGAAACCATGCGAAATACTATACTCTGCCTTCGAATTTGCGAGGGAATTGCCTTTTGGATGTAGCATTTGGAGATCATGAAAGCATTTGGTGTTTTCGGACAGTACAGTATGCCCAAGAGAAAACAGGACTTTATTGATCATTATTGTACAGGATAAGTAAAACTAAGTTTGGTCTCACCACGTGCTATATTGGCACTACACAGAGTCTTGTGAACAAATGGATTGTTGAGACAAATCTGATTTGCTTGAGAAGTGAAGCGCGCCTGGTCTTCTACGGATTTCGCTATTGAACTGTTTTTCAACTTTTTCCCTTTTTTGCCCTTGGAATGACCAAGTCACGGGTCTGCATAATTTTTGCGCGATGAGGCCATTTCCGGTTTTCACTCATGCCTGCGAAATTGATCAAATTATTTTCCCGCTTTTGCCCCTAGTCACAAGACTAGAGCTGGGGTTCGCATGATGTTTGCGCCTTGAGGCCGTTTCCGGTTTTCACTCATGCCCGCAATTTATTTGAAGTACGATTCTGCTCTTATTACAGTGACTGATTGCCTGAAAAATTGATGCACAAATGGTCTTTTCCAAAATTCGCTGTTTGGACCACTTTCAACTTTTTTCCCTTTTTTACCCTTGGAATGACCAAGTCACAGGGTTCGCATTATTTTTGTGCGATGAGGCCGTTTCCGGTTTTCACTCATGCCTGCGAAATTGATCAAATTATTTTCCCTCTTTTGCCCCTAGTCACAAGACTAGAGCTGGGGTTCACGTGATTTTTGCGCAATGAGGCCGTTTCCGGTTTTCACTCATGCCCGCCATTTATTTTATATGGAGGCTTTACTCCCTTCATTGCCTTGAATGCCAGTGTTCTACCTCGGATACTATTCTGGTGACTGCTTGTACTCTTAGTCTCTAAGGGATCTAGGAGGACTTGAGATGGGACGAAACGTTGGCTGAGGGGACTAAAATTTTGGGACATCCTTTCTGCTTATCGGAATTCTGTCTTTTCTTGAACACCTCTTGATTGATTTTTTTTTCTTTTTCTTTCAATCAACCTCTCTATTCCTGTTTTTTTTTTTTTTTTTTTTTGAATGTTTTTTGAATTGGAGCTACTTTGTCCAAATGGTTTGAAAATTTGACCGCACCTGATTTCCAGGTTGCCTACGTACCTTTTTCAGGATCAGGTCATGACGTAGTTCATAGCAGACTAAGTGCAAGGTGTCCCGATAAAAGGGTTTTTTGAAAAAGAGGTTATTAGGCTCGAAGGGTTAACTAACGAACTTTATTGATATATTGTAGGTGTTACATGATTTATAGGGAGAGCAGGCACCAAATACGGCCTCCTATCATTTCCCAAAGAAGCTAAGAGTACAAGCAGTCATCAGATAGAATCCTAGGCATAATACTTCTTAACTTTATCTACGTTGATTGGCTCAGGAAGGTCCTCATCATCCATACGTCCAAGTCGAAGGGCACCTCCTGAGAACTTTTCCCTGACAATGTATGGGCCTTCGTAGTTTGGTGTAAATTTCCCTCTCGGATCTGGACGATTTGGCAACAATTTCCGGAGAACAAGGTCACCGACCTCAATAATTCTGGGCTTGACTTTCTTATTGAACGCCTTAGCCATACGCCTCTGATAGGCTTGAGAGTGATCTATGGCTTTCAGTCGCTTTTCTTCAATCAGATGCAACTGTTCATATCTGGCTTCTGCCCATTCTGATTCTTCAATTTCTGCTTCCATTAGCACTCGCAATGACGAAATTTCTACCTCAATAGGCAAGACGGCTTCCATACCGTATGCTAAGGAGAATGGTGTCGCACCAGTCGAAGTGCGAATCGATGTTCGATAGGCCATGAGTGCATAGGGAAGCATTTCATGCATGCAGAATACTTGATTGCCATTTTCTCGATGATTCGCTTCATATTTTTGTTTGCGGCTTCAACTGCACATTGGCTTGAGGTCTGTACGGTGTAGAATTATGATGCTGGATTTTGAATCTCTGGCAAAGTTCAGTCATACCTTTGTTGCAGAAATTGAGAGCATTATCTGTGACGATCTCATACGGAACTCCATATCTGCAAATGATATCTTTCTTGAAAAACCGCTGAACAACTGAGGCTGTGACATTAGCAAAAGAGGCCGCTTCAACCATTTTGTGAAATAATCAATCGCAACAAGATAAAACCGATGACCGTTTGATGCTTTCGGCGTGATGGGCCCAATGACGTCTATGCCCCAAGCTGAGAAAGGCCAAGGTGCAGTAAGATTGTGCAATGTAGTAGGTGGTGCATTGATTCGGTCTGCGTAAATCTGGCATTGAGGCATTTTGAACATGACGACAGCAATCAGATTCCATAGTAGTCCAATAGTACCCCAATCTAAGAATCTTCTTTGACAGCATTTAACCCGTTCATGTGGGGACCACAAACCTCCTCCGTGAACCTCTTCAACCACTTGTGCTGCTTCCTTTTTATCAAGGCATCTCAACCAAATCAAATTGGGTGACCTCTTGTATAACACTCCTCCTGAGAGAACAAACTGAATTGAGAGTCTTCTGATTGCTCGCCGATCTCGTTTTGGTGGCTTCCAGAGGAAAGTGCCGTCATCCAAGTATTGCTTGATATCTGTGTACCATGGCTTGTCATCTGGGCGCTCTTCTATAACTAGACAATAAGCTGGCTGGTCTTGTTGCTGAATCTCAATAGGCCAAATTAGACTTCCTTTAGGAAATTTAACCATCGCAGCTAGGGTCGCAAGAGCATCGGCGAATCTGTTATGCGTCCTACACCTGTGATTGAAAGTGATCCTCTGAACTTAGTGATTAACACATTGAGGCATGCCAGATACGGAATCAGCTTTTCTTCCTTGATTGCCCATGACTCATTAGCTTGACAAATTACCAGTGATGAATCACCATAAACATCAATCTCTTCTATGCCAATACAATGTGCTTCTCTGAGTCCAGCTATACACGCCTCGTATTCTGCAGTATTATTTGAACATCTGAACTTTAGCTTGACTGAGATAGAAGATGAGCTCCTCTTGGCGAGATTAAGACTGCTCCCGCCCCATTCCCGTGTGGTTTGCGGCTCCATCAAAGTACATTTCCCATCCAATATATCAGGGTCTTCTGGTTCTAAACTTAGAATAGCTTCATCCAGACACTGGTCATGCACTGAAACATAGTCGGACGATGGGTTATATGCCAAATGATCAGCAATTGCTTGCCCCTTGATTGATTTCTGCGTCATGTATGTGATGTCAAATTCTGATAACATCATGAGCCATCTGGCTATTCTTCCGAAGTAGCAGGCTTCTCCAGTAAGTACTTGAGTGGATCCATTCTTGATACCAAAATCACAGGATAGGACAATAAGTAATGTCGTAAGCGCTGGGTAGCCCAAACCAATGCTAGACAAGTCCTCTCTAATGCATTGTACTTCTCTTCATATTCATGCAAACGCTTACTGATGTAATAAATGGCCTGTTCCTTTCTGCCTGATTCATCATGCTGAGCTAGCACACAACCCATTGAAGTTTTTTGGATGGATGTACATTAAAAGTGGTCGTCCGGGTGTCGGAGGGACAAGCAGGGTGGATTGAGGAAGATATTGTTTGATCTTATCAAAGCCTATTGACATTCATCTGACCAGACTGTCGGCACATTCTTTCTAAGCAATTTGAAAATCGGCTCACAAATCGGAGTAAGCTGTGCAATATAAACGACTGATATACTGAATCCTGCCCAGAACTCCTCGAATTTCCCTTTTCTGTCTGAGGTGCAGGCATCTCGATGATAGCTCTTGCTTTAGCTGGATCGACTTCAATTCCTCTTTTACGGACAATGAAACCAAGAAGTTTTCCTGAACGTGTGAACGGACATTTTGCCGGATTAGTCTTAGACCAAAGACTCTGAGCCTGTACATAATTCTTCAAAATCTTCTGGGTGATCTTTAGCCAATGGGGTGACAAAGCTGTCCGTCTACTAGACCTCTGTGAATTAGCATATATCATGAATAATGCGGTC